>OX442354.1:29664967-30112467 GCA_949357725.1 Hyperoplus immaculatus | reverse complement strand
ATCATGCGGAAGATTAATTAATGGTTAACTATTTTCAGTT
This sequence comes from Hyperoplus immaculatus, assembly GCA_949357725.1. NCBI lineage: Eukaryota > Metazoa > Chordata > Actinopteri > Uranoscopiformes > Ammodytidae > Hyperoplus > Hyperoplus immaculatus. The sequence continues at coordinate 30,112,427 of OX442354.1, read as the reverse complement.
TTACTACCCCACCCTTGGACACCAGGTGTGTATGCCATAACAAGCTGTCTTAGCAGAGATGCTCCACCCTATAATTTCTCTCCAACCATTTGGCTCTGGGCTTTACTCATTAACCACTGCAAACTCAGAAATCCTGTTAGGCAGGCCAGACTTTCCATGCAGCATCTTTCAGTAGCGTTTAACACTTGCTAACAAGTACAAAAGATTGGGACCAGTTAAAAAAAATTGCAATTAGATTAGAAAGGTAGAGAAATGTATAACTTTTTAAAATCACCTGAAATTGTATGAAGCCAAATGAAAGCCTTTACTTTTGAGGGATTTCATTAGATTTCTAAATATTTTGGGATTTACTACCAATTAATGATAATCTACACTATTACAAGAACAGCATGGTTGTAATTAAAAAGGTGGCAAAGTTGAATTCCCATCAGCGTACTCATTTGTATACTAGTTGGCAAAGGAAAAAGCACAGAAGGTGCCTTTGGCTCTCTGGGGCCAGCCACTGCGCCGTAAACAGCCGCAGTCCCCATCCTGACTACCAAACCACAGTGCTGGCAACCAGAGAAAGGTGAAACATTGGGGTGATCAACAGACTTGAAGAACGTTTGTGTTAAGAAGAGGCTTATGAGGCAGGTGAAACATCACTAGGGTTGTCGATGAGACAAATCAAGGGTCGATATACTGACAACAGGAGAGTACAATAAAAAGGGGAACAACTAGCACTTTAAAGGGATGAATAAGGATCAGCACAAAATGTGTTGGTAAGAACAATATTGACAAAGAGCAGATGGGGGGGGGGGGTCGTAAATGATACCATCTTTATGACCACTAAGTTAGTCAGTGGAGCGTGGTCTCCAATACTAGGCTTGGTGATTTCTACTCAGAGGGAGCTGTTCTACTTCACAAAAACATGATTCAATAAGTTATGTCCGCAGGTCTCACAAGAAGTCTCAGGGATGTTCATTTCCTTTACTCGTGCTGACTATAACCTGCTCTTCCATGCCAATTGTTGAACCTCTGCAGCTCTGTTATACAGAAGTGCATAGTGGAATGAAATATCCTACTGCATGAGTCATGAGTCACGTCAGACAGCAACATTCATCTCAAACTGTCCCTAAACAACCAACATGCTGAATTGGATAGTCGGGGGATTGTAAACTGCTGTGTTGGTGTTTGTCAGAGGCACTAGCTTGACAACCTGACTTTAGCACGCTAAATGATAGCCACACCGGCTACTTCTCTGTAAGTTCAGCCTGAGAAGAATATGTTGGCATGCTTCTCTTACGAAAAATCTGCATTGCTGAATTGTACGGTACGCGTAATTTATATCAAAAGCACCTGGGCAGAGCACAATACTCACAATGATCGCAAGAAGCGCAGAATGAACCGGTCGCTGCTCCCAAACACACCGCTTTAGCACACGCTGCTCGAACAGAAGGAAAGCGCGGAGCCAGCGGACACGCCCATGATAGCCGCCTACTGGTCCTCCGCACCAGTACGTCAACAAACGTCCATTTCTATTGGACAGGTCTAGTGTCAATCTTCGCCGAACTCGCCACATCAGTGGTACAAACTTCTCAACTTTTCTGGCTTGGCTGATGCAATGGAAAATACACCGGTGTCAATAAATATATTTGCCGTGGTTGATAACGAAATAGTTTATTTACTTATTCGTGAATTAAACCTTTTCCTGAAAAGGTTTTTGTCAATAATGTTATTTAATTGTCAACGACAACATTATTAGTTTAGGTGTTAAAGTTCGACTTCGGGCAAATTACCATGAAATGTGCCATGAATTGAATATATGGCTGGCATACATGCTAATAAAAGATGAATATTATTTATTATTATAATAGCAAGCATACACATTTGCAAAGGTTTCTTTGGCTGATGCAATTTCTTTCAGTGCGGATTAATTTATCTTCCGGCTGTGTTTCCGGGGGACACATTACTGTGCTGGACTAGTTCCCACGCTGTAGTTCATTGTAGTGTCCCACCACCATGCCAACTGACACTAAACGTGTTCGCGGGCCCGAAGAGTCCCAGAGTGTGTCTCTGTATGCATGCAAACCTGCGGCCGTGTCCCCGTCGCTCGGTACCAGAGCGGACGGTAGGCAGCGGGACCAGGTGGACGTCCGGCCTGTGTTCGTCCGCTGCGGGTTGGTGAGCCAGGCGAAAGGCTCTGCGTACATCGAGGCTGGAAACACCAAGCTGATGTGCTGCGTTTATGGACCCAGAGAGACGGAGCGGAGGGATGAGACCGATATGAAATGTGGAAGGTTTGTAGTAGTGAACATTTATTAATTTGAATTATTTGACGTAGGCCTACTTTTTAATATACCACAGAGCAAACAATCAAATGTAAAGGACATGCGCAGCCGTATAGCTCGTTGCTCGTAAGCAGACACAGTATATGATAAAATAGACAGTTTTATTTTCAAATTGTACTGGCCTCTTTTAAAGTGAGAACTCTTTCTATGACTCCAAAGATGTGAACAGACAGACATTGAAATGTAACATAACACTAAACGATAGGCATTTGAAGAGTATCAAAGCAAACTAGAAGAATAGTTATTCATATCAATAATGTTACAGCCACCCATGGCTGTAGGCTACCATTGTTATCTGGGAGAAACATTTTTTTTTAGCATGCCCATTGATGATAAATGTCAAACAGTCAACTTTAGACATGTGGTTACATTAATATTCGATAAAAGGTAGTTAATGTTTAGAAAATTATATCTTTTTCACTTTAAAAAGTACACATAACCTGTAACATATGCACTATATGAAATATATTTTTGAATCATGCAAGCTTGACTGGGTTATGCGACTTCTGCCTCAAGCATCCTTGTCACTATCTCATTCATATTACATGTTTCAGGTAGATACAGATGGTGTGTGTGACAGGTACTTTAGGAAGTTTATCAAGACAACAAAACACACTTTATTTGGGGTGTTCTGTGGGGTAGTGGGTAGAGGGCGAATCACATAGGCTCATCTGACCCGTGGATCTTTACTGCATGTCACCCCCCTCTATCTCCCCATTTCAACTCTGCTCTTCAACTATCAATAAAAAAGTTAAAACACATCAAAAATATATTAAAAAAAAAACACAGACTTTATTTTTCTGTGTATCCAGGTTGACTACTGATATGCGTTTCGCTCCGTTCTCCTGCCCGGAGCGAGGCTCCTGGATCCAGGGTAGCCAGGACAAGGACCTGTCCCTGATGCTTCATGAGAGTCTGCAGCCCGCCGTGTGCCTCCACAAATATCCCCGCTCTCAGATCGAGGTCAACATCATGGTTCTGGAGAACAGCGGTTCAGTTGTGGCCCACGCAGTCACGTGCGCTTCCCTCGCTCTCGCCGACGCAGGGATCGAAATGTATGATTTGGTGCTTGGTTGTTCCATGCGCCAGGACGGCTCTTCTTTCGTCGTGGACCCATCTTACGCAGAGGAAAACGGCTGTAGCTCAGTCAGCAATGAGAACCAGGGCGGTCTGACTGTTGCATTCCTCCCCAGCCTGAACCAGATTTCTGGCCTGCAGTCAGATGGAGAAATGACTGAAGAGACTCTTACGGCTGGGGTTCGGACCTGCATTGAAGGATGCTATAAACTGTACCCGGTCATCCAACAAGCCCTGGCCAAAGCAGTGCGCAAAGCTGCTCCCCCACCTTCCGAGAGCTGAGCGGTTCACCAATAACTGCTCAATTCATCATTTTTCTAAGTCTCACATATTCAGATTTTCTATGTTTGCTATTATGATCTTCAAATGAGAAGTTTGATAAGATTGATGTATCTGTTTTCTTATTAAATAATTTAACAGTACATATGGTATTTTCTTCATTTAATTATTCAAGCTTCAAATGAGTCTGACATTTAGAAGAAAATACAGGTAAATATACAGCTGATAGCGCATTCAAGTTGCTTGTCAAATGTTGTCGATAATGGTCGCAACAACCTAATACAGGATGTAACGGATGTGTTTTATTTAAGAAAATAATTACCCTATAGGAATTAGTACACTACACAAGTCGGTAGTATACTGTATGCGTGCTAACAGAAAAACATTATTAATGACAGCATAGTTTAAGTTGGCTATCGGGTAGGCCCACGTTAACTGTCGGCTTAATACTCTTTCAAAGATAACTGAATCTTTAGGTTGTACCTGCTCCACCTGACCGATCTGTGTAATAGGATAAGAGACATTATGGGTAAATCAGTGGACGATGGTAACTAGATTGTGATGGGATGGTGTTGGGAGAAAAGTCCGGGGGCTCCTGTGCTGAGTGTCAGAGGGTGAGATGAAAGGTTGTTCACCTTCATCCTCATTCTCCTTTCACACAGAAAGATCCAGATCCATTGGAAAATGCAGGAGCTGAGGTTCACCTGTGTTTGTGTTTCCTCTTGGTTTGGAAAAAAAATTAAAGGAATAACTTAAAGATCTCCTATTATACTACTTTTCTGGTCTTAAGTTCTCATTAATGACTCCTATGGAGCAACCTGACACCAATCACAGCACAAAAAAACATGTAGATTTTCGGGAAGCTCTTCCTCTCATCTCAACGATTTTAGCATTCTGTGTACACACTCGGCTTTGTGCTTCTCCGCCCCCCTCCTGCAAACCACACTCCGTTGTGATTGTTTACCTTCCGGAACAGGGGCGCGGGCAGATTTGAGCAGGCAGGTGGGGGCATGGCCGGAGCGTGCTGAGCACGTTGCAGCATTACCATACATGGACAAATCCAGATTCTCTACGTAACGAATCCCGCAAATTTGAACAAGTGAATCGCGACCGGCTGCCCTAGTGTTTAGCGCTCTGCACAGCCACCCCAGACGGTCAGTTGGTAATACGTCTAAATGCATGTAAGTTATTATTTGACACTTTAGTAAACATGACTATAAATCATTATAACATCGTTTATAGGTCATAAAAGTCAAAAAAGTATAATAGGTCCTCTTTAAGTTTAAGTTTTAGATAAGCAAGTTTGACAAACACATTTTATTTCAACCTGTTGAGGCAAAGAGAGATCAATCAATTAACATGTATTCACATAACCCTTTACAGCAACCAGCAGGTATACAAGGTGCTTTACAAAAAGGAAACAAGAAGATGAAAAGATGACAAGAAATATCATAAACATCATGTTAAGCTGATCTGTGAGCATCACACACATACACACGCTCAGTTAACCTTCCTCCTGTGTTCTTGTGTTCCGGTCAAAAATAACTGCCCCATGATAAATGATTATAAATATGTAATAATACATATTATCACCTAATGTTTTATTAAATATGTTTACCAACTAAAGTTATTATGACCATTACAACTTTTAAAACTTTTAAATACTCAGGTGAAAAATATTGTGCTATTCATCACAAACTTCATTATAAGAAAGTTTAACAAGGACATTTGTTTTTCAACCATATGACATTTTTGAATAGTGGCTAAAATAACATCAATTATTTTCCCAGTCAAAAGCTAAGAGATTGATTTCATTAATAAAGAATGGACTTCGGCCCAAAACTACTCGTGAAAACTGAAAACACGCCATATTACAAAATGTCCAATTTTGCATATCCCTCAGTGGCATGACCAAAGTCATGATGAAGAGCCTCAAGATTGGTAGATAAATCTGATAGATCAATAATCTGCAGTTCTTCACATTGTATGATGGTAGATAAATCACAGGTTGCAACAGTAGTTCACTATTGGTTAATATTATATATCTTTAGGCCTTGACGTTTACTTGGCTATGTGTCGGCTAAACAATCCTTCATATTCTCTATTAAGGTACAGTAGATAACACTTCCCTTCCATCACAGGAGTGTCAGGGGAGCATGAGGGCGATGAGATCAATGCTCATGTTAAACTGTTCCAGACTCCATACCATAAGGACGTTGTCGCCGGTTCACTGGAGTAGACTAGACTCACATTATACGTATACAGTAGATACCAATCACATACCAGGTGAGTCATTGGAACATGAGGGTGATTCTATCCCAGCAACAATGTTCATATAACTAGTTGGTGCTCGTTTCTCGTGTGTGTGTGTGTGTGTCACACCCATTAACTTCCATTGGTCGGTCAACCGTAATGAGAAAACCATGGGTGTAACCAAGTTGAATAAAGCAAAGTCATGAAACCTTATGACAATGTGTTAAAATGAACTACATTGTTCTGAGAGATAACTTTTTACATCGGCCAAATTTCACAGGAACACCGTAGAGATAAACATATACACAGATAAAAACATGCACACACTTACACTCACTCACTCACAGACAAAACACACACACAGAGTTAAATACGTTTCCTGAAAATGCAGAGGGGAGGACCAACAGAACATACGACTTGGGTACATGAGAACAAGGAGGTTCACTCGACAGAGCGATTCAGGAGGAGGGACACTGAAGGCTGGAGGCAGGGTGAGTGTTAACAAAAATGGTATAGCCTAACTATCAAAGTCTCTGACTCATTTTCCTCCCTGTGGACTCTAGACAAAAGAAATGTTAGAATGAACTTAACAGATTGATTCATCTGTCAACACAAATTATTTCTTGTACTCTTACTGTAGCTCACACAGTCTTTACTTTACGGTTTTACACCTCAGACTGGCTGAAGTCTAGAAGATGAGTGTTAATGTGGAGGAAGAGAGGGACAGAGCCGAGTCTGCATTCTCCAGCTGTCTGTCTATGAAGAGTGACCTGTCCAAAGAAGAACCTCTATTTTTCAGTCATGAACCTGGACCCTTAGACACAAAGTCAGTGATCTGATAGCCTACTAAGGGGGTATTCTTGCCTGCCTTCTTTAGTTCTTTCTGTCTCTGTCTCTCCCTCTCTCTCTATTTCTCTATGACACACACTCTGTCTTGCCTGACATGATTTGGTTTTCTCTTTGTGCTAACTTCTTCCATGAATGTCTATCCGATGAATGAATGACCTTAGCACACATGTTGTTTTGTGTACAATTTCAGGTTCACTTACAGTACATAAAGGGCGGTATGCAAGCGAACCGCACCAGACAAAAAATATATATCAGCATTGTATTTAGTTCAGACCAAAGCAAGTGAACCTGGTAAATACACTCTAACACACTCAGTTGGTAAGGTTTTGTTTGGGCGGGCCACCATGTCGTAATCCAAAAAGGAGAACATTCAACATACTCAGCCTTCCCTCTACTTAGAAACGGAGAGGAAGTGACATGGCAACTTAATTTGAGTCAGCCTTCACTCTCCTTATCCTCTCCATATTATGAGCATAAACAATATGTGCATGTTTTCAGGACTATATTCCTTTAAAATCTAATGGAAATGTATTTTTAATGGTTATTTAATTCACTGAGGATGCAACAAACATTTAAACCTCTTTATTATGAACAGCAGTGGTAGTTTGTGTATTTAGAGCTTCCTGAACACTTTTGTCCTGACAGATTGAATCAAAGATTCCCTTGAAACTAATACAAATATCTCTGTGTTTGCAGATTTCAGTACCAGAGACGGAGATCAGAGTCTGCAGTCTCCAGTTGTTTGTCATTAAAGAGTGACCAGTCCAAAGGCTTTATTCCATTCTTCAGTAATGAACCTGGACCCTCAGACACACAGTAAGAGACTGTTTACTGTAACCTAACCTGATGGAAGATGATGCATTGAGGATGAAGGCAAAATGCTTTGATAAAATATTCATATTTACGTTGCAGAACTATTCATGCAGATACTATTTCAATCTTACAGAGATTTATATAATTGTTTTGTTTTTATAGATAAACAATCGAGAACTTCCATTTCAGAAAATATTAATATCTTGGTTCTGACGTTGAAATTGCGGTAAAGATTTGCAAATATGCAAAATCTTAAAGAACGTTCTTCAAATATTTAATTTATTTTCTCACATCTGTCCACAACATATTTTGTTTGTCAGTGTGAGAGGCTCCAGTCTGAAGTGTAGTTTATACACTACACACTCATGATCAGAGGAAGTTTTTCCATCTCTCTCTCTCTACAGGGGATTACAGTGTATTTAAGCATTATTAAATTAATATATGGCACACGATCCACATCTCCAAAATTCAGAACAAGCTTGCGTTAGAGCTCTGGTAGGAACGGTATAGTTTAAACACTTAGTTTAAACACTTCATTAATTGGTGGTTTTACAAGCTGGTTTTACAGGGTGCTGCAGCTGCCCGAACACTCCTACTTTCTGTGTCCATGCTATGAGCATAAACAATCTGTGCATGTTTTCAGGACTATATTCCTTTAAAATCTCATGGAAATGTATTTTTAATGGTTATTTAATTCACTGAGGATGCAACAAACCTTTAAACTTCATTATTATTCGCATCAACAGTAGTTTGTGTATTTAGAGCTTCCTGAACACTTTTGTCCGTACAGAGTGAATCAAAGATTCCCTTGAAACTAATACAAATATCTCGTGTTTGCAGATTTCAGTACCAGAGACAGAGATCGGAGTCTGCAGTCTCCAGTTGTTTGTCATTGAAGAGTGACCAGTCCAAAGGCTTTATTCCATTCTTCAGTAATGAACCTGGACCCTCAGACACACAGTAAGAGACGGTTTACTGTAACCTGATGGAAGATAATACATTGACATAAAGTAAGAGACTGTTTTTACAGTAAACTCACTTTATGGAAGATGATGCATTAAAAATGAAGGCAAAGTCTGAAAGAATGTGCTTCAAATATGTAATTCATTTTATCATATCTGTCCACAAAATATGTTGTTCTTTGCCAGTGTGAGAGGCTCCAGTCTGTAGTGTAGTTTATACACTGAACTGGTAAACCAGAGAATTGTAGTAACATAGGCTTAATGATCAGAGAACGTTTTTCAATCGCTCTCTCTCTCTCTCTCCACAGGGGATTACAGTGTATTTAAGCATTATTAAATTAAAGTTCAGTAAGCGGAATGGTCAGTTTAGCTAACTTCCTGTCACTGACTGCAGTTAGCAGTCCCCTCCCTCGTCCCCACATTAATGCACTGCGGTCTTCAAACAGCAAGTTATCTAGCACCATCTCAGATAAGTAAGTGTGATTAAACATGATAAAAACCATCAAAACAGATATTGGGAAGGATTTTTAACTGCTCCGCCATTGTAGGCGCATAAAGATTCACCCATCTGTTGCTCTGGCGTGCACCGGCAGTGAGACCATGAGTGAGACGGGTGTCGGTTTGTAGCGTTCTCTCTTGTGATTGGATATTAATTTCGGGATCCCCGAAAAGTTTATTTGCCGATTACATGCAGAGCAGCTGACTGAGAGATCGGCTTTATGAAACGTGCACATGATCACTGTATGAATAAAGAGCGATTGAACACTTATATTAACATAAATAAATCACTTACTTCACCTTTAATATATGCCACATCTCCAAAATTCAGAACAAGCTTGCATTATGAATCCTGAAGGACAGAGAAGATAGTTCTCTTGGTCAATGCAATTGTTTGTAAAGCTATTTTCTGATAACGGCCGGGTTTATTCATTCATCTGTCACCAGTTTATTTATTTAATTTTTAACTGTACTCATTTCAATCTTCATATAGTCTTGTCCCTGATCTTGTATTGTACTTTATCTGACGTTGAATGTGGTGTATGAGAATTGTGGTTGATTGTTCTTATTGTATCATGGTGCTGCCTTCTTGGCCAGGTCATTCTTGAAAAAGATATTCTAATCTCAATGAATTTTACCTGGTTAAATAAAGGATATTGATTGATTGATTAGAGCTCTGGTAGGAACGGTATAGTTTAAACACTTAGTTTAAACACTTCATTAATTGGTGGTTTTACAAGCTGGTTTTACAGGGTGCTGCAGCTGCCCGAAAACACTCCTACTTTCTGTGTCCATGCTATGAGCATAAACAATCTGTGCATGTTTTCAGGACTATATTCCTTTAAAATCTCATGGAAATGTATTTTTAATGGTTATTTAATTCACTGAGGATGCAACAAACCTTTAAACTTCATTATTATTCGCAGCAACAGTAGTTTGTGTATTTAGAGCTTCCTGAACACTTTTGTCCTGACAGAGTGAATCAAAGATTCCCTTGAAACTAATACAAATATCTCGTGTTTGCAGATTTCATTACCAGAGACGGAGATCAGAGTCTACAGTCTCCAGTTGTTTGTCATTAAAGAGTGACCAGTCCAAAGGCTTTATTCCATTCTTCTGTAATGAACCTGGGCCCTCAGACACACAGTAAGAGACGGTTTACTGTAACCTAACCTGATGGAAGAAGATGCATTGATGATTAAAGCAAAATGTTTTGATAAAATATTCATATTCATGTTGCAGAACTATTCATGCTGATAGTATTTCAAGCTAAAAAGAGATTTATACATGTTATTTTCTATAGAAAAACACATGAAAACCTCCATTTCAGAAAATAAAGAATGGCACAAGAAAGCACTGCTAATGTATTTCGCTGGAGATAGGCGGTCCCAATTTTAACCAACAGAAGGTCATCCCTATGCAAGCGAACATGGCCCGACATAGAATTGTTCCATGGCATCTCCCCCTATCCACGCAATTGACCCTTTTGCCAGGCGTAATATCAACTTTTTTTTTCAAACGAGAAAATCCATTTCAGACAGAAGCAGACACACTGGTTGACCATAGGAATGTGAAGGTAACCTATATTGGAGATGTCAAATTAATTTAACAACAAAACCAGAAATAATAAGCTTAGCCTTTATATCACAGAGTAAAAGTGACCATTTCTACCCCTTAGTCATCAAAAAAGCAAATAAATAGAGAAAAGAAAGTGTCAGACCTCTGTCTGTTGTGGCTTAGCGAAGGGTCAATTCCACCTCTGCTTTTGGCAGTGCAGTACTGAAGCAGTAAATGGTTCCTCTCACTGTTGGTGCCTGGAAAGATGACAGATACCATCCTGGACACTGGTTCGTCATTTACTCACAGTTTTTTAAATAGTTCTATCTTGCCCCTTGTCTGAGACCATGTTGCCATGGCCCTACCACAGTGGTGTCAAACATACGGCTGGCGAGATGATTTAATCAGGCCCGCGACTTGTAGACCAAACATTTCTGAGCATGTCAAAAAAAAAGTCTCTAGCCTATTCCTGTGAGGAGTTATGAATTTTTAAAGAAATAACCAAAATGCTAACTGCAGCCACTAGGGGGCAGCCAAAATTTAAAAAAGCACATTTTAGCAACGTGGGAAATGGCAATCTTGCTTCACGGCTATTCATGTTTCCTCCAGTGCTTTATGGCAAAGTAAAAACCCCCCAAAAAATATATAGCCTATATATATTTATTTTTATTGCTGAACAATTAATGTACTAGCAAGCGCGGTGTGTCTGCGGCTCTGCGCGCGCGAAACGAGCAGGAGCATGCTAGTGTAGGCCTACAAGATTTATTTCCTAATTTTCAATGCTGCTTTATTTTTATGTTTTAAATTTGGAAAAACGTATTCCAAAACAACCAATAACCTCTGTATTTAAAAAGAAATCAAAACAGTAGAAGTTGCACTTTTATTTAATTGTATTTTGTACTGTCTGCATGTTTGCACAAAATGTGTCCCTGTACATAGCAAACAAAATTGCACAACTGTAAGGTCAGTGTCTTTGAGCAAAATACCCCCAAAGATTTTGCTGTGGCAAACCTCCTATTCCCATGGCCAGCAGCAACCTTATAAGACATTTCCTGGGGGGTACAGAGATCCCTTGTGATCCGTGATAATGGTTACAAATGTAGGCTGAGTGATAAAGCATATTACTGAAAAACAAAGTTAAAGATTTGGAGTTGACATATGTACGTTATTTTGCCATTATTTTACTGGTCCGGTCCACTTGAGATCAGAGGCCCTTGAACCAAAATAAGTTTGACACCCTACCAGGAGAACCAGGCTCTAGACAACAAAGCCCTCAGGTTAAAGGTGGAGTCAGCGATTCTAAAGAATCACTTTTTGTCTTAATCATTGAATATCTTCTGATGATCCACTACCTGTCTTAACTGTGTATGTGCTGGGAAAAATCTGTATGTTGTTTTAATGCATCATCATGTTCAGACTTTAATCAGTATGTGATTACAGACTGAATGTTAAATTCATACAGAAAAATGCAGACACCTTTACTGTTCTCTTTGACCATTGGTGGCGAAAATCTGGATATTTTGTAACGACAATCAACAAATAATTTCAGTTAAAAAAAAAAATTCACAGAAAGAGCCAGACAATATGCCAGTGTGGACAAAGATCCGGAACCAGATGTGGACTGCAGACAGCAAGTCAGATCAGCATTTTACAAAGTAAGGATGGATATCTGTCACCTTTTGTCATCATGTCTTAAAACTCTACCTGTTTTTTTAATAAGGTAAACTATTTATTTGTAATACAGCACAACCATTTAAGATCTTCACTAATATCATTACTTCATAACTCCAGCAAACATGATCCTTCTTCGCTTTTGTAAAAAATAAAATATCAACAATACATTCTTAAAACACTTTAGTCTTATTGTTGACTTCAAGAAGGGGTGACTACTTGTTGTATCAGGTGGACTTCATACTTCTACTTTTTTCATGTTCCTATATTTTCATATTCGCAATGAATATAGGAACCAGAGTGTCAAATTTTCTTTGTTTTGTCTCTGTTTTAGTAAGTGATGATCAGAAGGAGGTTTTAGATGAACATAAGATCAGTCTGAAGAGGAGATTTGAACGTGTGACTGAGGGAACCGATCAAACAGGAAATGGAACCCTGCTCAACAGGATCTACACTGAGCTCTACATCACAGAGGGACAGAGTGAAGAGGTCAATTCCCAACATGAGGTGAAGCAGCTCGAGACAGCTTCCAAGACCAAGACCCTCCATGACACTCCAATCAAGTGCCACGAAATCTTTAAAGCCTTACTGAACCAACAGAGACACATCAGAGTTGTCCTGACAAATGGCGTCGCTGGAATTGGAAAAACCGTCTCAGTGCAGAAATTCACTCTGGACTGGGCAGAGGGCTTGGAAAACCAAGATGTCAGTCTGCTGGTTCTGCTTTCATTCAGGGAGCTGAACTTGATCAAAGATGAGCAGTACAGTCTTCTCAAGCTGCTCCATGTCTTCCATCCAACATTACAGAAGGTCACAGCAGAGAAGCTGGCTGTCTGTAAAGCTTTGTTCATCTTTGACGGCCTGGATGAAAGCAGACTTTCACTGGATTTCCATAACACAGAAGTTGTGTCTGATGCCACACAGAAGTCATCCGTCAGTGTGCTGCTGACCAACCTCATCAAGGGGAATCTGCTTCCCTCAGCTCTCATCTGGATAACTTCCAGACCTGCAGCAGCCAATCAGATCCCTCGTACGTTTGTTGGCAGGTTAACAGAAGTACAAGGCTTCGCTGACACCCAGAAGGAAGAGTACTTCAGGAGGAGAGTAAGCGATGAAGAGCTGTCCACCAGAATCATCTCTCACATCAAGGCATCCAGGAGCCTCCAGATCATGTGCCGTATTCCAGTTTTCTGCTGGATCACTGCTACAGTTCTGGAGCACATGTTGACTAGAGACCAGAGGGGAGAGCTGCCCAAGACCCTGACTGACATGTACGCACACTTCCTGCTGGTTCAAACACAGAGGAAGAAGCAGAAGTATGATAAGGGACATGAGATGAGTCCACAGGAGCTGACGGAGGCTGACAGGGAAGTTCTTCTGAAGCTTGGGAGGCTGGCGTTTGAACATCTGGAGAAAGGAAACATTTTCTACCAAGAAGACCTGGAGCGGTGTGGTCTGGATGTCACAGAGGCCTTGGTGTACTCAGGAGTTTGTACGGAGATATTCAAAAGAGAGTGTGTGATCTTCCAGAAAACAGTCTACTGCTTTGTTCATCTGAGCATTCAGGAGTTTCTGGCTGCAGTCTACATGTTCCACTGTTACACCAACAGCAAAACAGCGGTACTGAAGGGTTTCCTGGGAAAGAAATACGTAAATTCATCCCTGGATGTCTTCCTCAGTTGTGTCATGATGAAATCCTTGAGGAGTAAAAATGGCCACCTGGACCTGTTTGTTCGGTTCCTTCATGGCCTCTCTGTGGAGTCCAACCAGAGACTCTTAGGAGTCCTGCTTGGTAAAACCAACAAAAGTCCAGAAATCATCCAGAGAGCCATCAGCAACCTGAAGGAAATGAACAGTTATGAGATCTCTCCTGAAAGAAGCATCAACATCTTCCACTGTCTAATGGAGATGGACGACCATTCAGTTCATCAGGAGATCCAGGAGTTCCTGAAATCAGAGAACAGATCAGAGAAGAAACTCTCTGAAATCCACTGCTCAGCTCTGGCCTACATGCTGCAGATGTCAGAGGAGGTTCTGGATGAGTTGGATCTGAAGAAGTACAACACATCATGGGAGGGACGACTGAGACTAATTCCAGCTGTGAGGAACTGTAGAAAGGCTGTGTAAGTCCAGATGTGATTAACACTGTATAAATCAGCTGGAATATTTCAACATGTTTGATATTTAGCTCTTTGCCTTTGGCTCAAGAAAAGGTGACAGAAACCGTTCCTGTAATTGTGCGTCCATTTTTTATTAAAAAATTAGTATAGGTCGCTCATCCAGGTTAGCTTAGCTCAAACAATGGTAGTCAAGGATCTCGAGTCAAAAGATAAACTTTACAAAATAACTAAAAGCTCCTGTGTGCAAGTTGGGACTTTCATTTTTACCACGTTATGTTGCGCTCTATATTTATACATGTTATGTCATTTTAGAGGAAAGGAAACCAGCCATCATGGGCTGTTCCTGGTTTCTTTCCAGTACGTAGGCTATTTGATTCAAGGCAAAAAGCTACACATTTTAAATGTTAAACTATTCCTTTGAAGCCTATATTCTTCTTTTTCTTAAAATAGTGTTCCACTTCTTTATTACAGAAATAACAGTTCATCAGTTGTATTTTTTTCACATGTTGTTATGCTCTTTTAGATGCATAGTTCTGATAATGTAGTTGAGATGTTATCTTAGTTAAGTTAATTATTATAGTTATTTCTAAAACGTGTGATAGTTAAAGGTGTAGTCAGTCATTCTGGATGTAAAAAATCAATTCTTGTGAAAATCAGTGAATTTCACTCAGGGTGTAGTCTTCAGGCTTTTCAGGCTGTGGATATTTATGTTAGTGCTGTGGATAAGGGTGCTGAGGCAGTGTATACATGGGCTCGGCCTGTAGATATGGATGCTGGGATTGAGGATGTGTGGCCTATGTTTAGATGCCTGCTAGGGATGTGTAACGATGTCCCTTAGACTATCAAACAGCTGCCCTACGAGCTGTTCTTTAAGATGGAATTTTCTACCAGAATTATTGTTGTTGCTCTAGCCACCTGTTATGTGAAGTTCACAACCTCTGATGAGCAAATGTTACTCAAAACAGGAAATTCAGTCTTTCATCAGTCATTCTCATTCATGAAACCATCATTTGTAATACTTGTGTCATGACAGACTTTATCGCTGTGGGATCTCAAAGACTCACTGTGAAGTTGTGGTCTCAGCTCTGAAGTCCAACCCGTCCCATCTGATAGAGCTGGAGCTGTATGACAACGACCTGCCAGATTCAGCAGTGAAGCTTATCTCCACCGGACTGGAGAGTCCAAATTGCAGACTGGAGAAACTGAGGTAAGTTCACTGACTCTAGTGTTTTGTATTCAGTTGACAGAGGTTTCAAAGTTTTGGTTCGTAAATGTTCAGGATTTGCCGCAGCACAAATCTGAAGAAATCTCAACTTGTTCATAAATGTTCTGTTTTTCCAAATGACTGAACAATTGAGTAAAGAAAATCATTACAATCAAATGTTTCACCAGACAGTTTTCCGCTTCCACAAACTCACATTGTGGTCCTTAAATCAGTGGAGATTAAGTCAGTTCTGATGAGGCTGTTGACTAGAGTGTGTGAAGGCTGTGTGGAATAGTAACTGACAAAGGGAATTTGGTGCTAAATATTCTATAACTTTGGTGAACACTCACTTTAATTGTCTATCTGACTGCTGAAGCTTCGTATTTGTTTTTCAGCTGAACTTATGAATACATTTTTAAAAGTGTAGTTGTGTTAGGAAGTGACCACTTCACACTCAGTGTGGACAGGAGAAATTATCACCGCCACCAATAAGTCTTTTAATGTACTGTACATATATGACGTTGCTGTTGTTTTGAGATTGGAACAAATGTGGACCTCTGCTTCCGATGAAATTTAACTTCTAAGCTAGAACACAGGAAGAAGAAGGCCATGTAAGAAATTCAATAATAAACAGTTTGTTGGTCCAACATATCTGTTTTGATGTTGGTCCTCTAATTCCAGACATGACTGAGATCAGAAGCATGCTATTTTTCTTTGTTGAGATTAATAGGTGTATGAATGTTGTGGTGACATTGTAAAAATCCACAACAGAATGACAAAGTCACTCCACTCGTTTTAGAGAAAGGCACAGTGATTAGGACAAAGTGGTGTTCAGCTACACTGTTAACCTGAACACGTCTGATTGGATCAATACTTCTTTTTTATTTACAATTTATTCTTCATTCAGATTGAGGGTCTGCAATTTCTCAGTGAACAGCTGTGCTTCTCTGGCCTCAGCGTTGAAGTCCAACCCCTCCCATCTCAGAGAGCTGAATTTGAGTACAAACAGTGTGCAGGATTCAGGAGTGAAGCTGTTGTGTGGTTTTCTAGAGGATCCACACTGTATATTGGAGACTCTGAGGTCAGACATCATCTTTTACTTCTGTGATTATGATGGGAAAGTATGATGGGAAAGTTGTGGAGAAACTAAACTGCAGACATAAGGCTGATATTGTACTGACACATGCATTCATTCAATCCCGGTTAGATTCCAGCAATACACTTCATGCCATACACTTCCTGCCTCACATTACAAAACAGGAATAAACTTCAGCTCATTCAAAATACCACAGCCAGGTTCAACAGGAGAGAACACATACTGTAACACCGGTTTTATAGTCACTTAATTGTCTCCCTGTCCATTTTAGGGTAGAATTTAGAATGGTTCTGATGTATTAACATACGCACAGTAGTTGGAACGAATTGGCTTGTACACACGTGTCATATATCTAACTGTGATTTTTGGTACCCAATTTTGATTTTTTTTTGTAAATGAGGGCCAATGTCTCTAATTTCCATAATTTATTTTTTATTCAGATTGAGGAAATGCAGTTTATCAGGGATCACCTGTGATTCTCTGGTCTCAGCTCTGAAGTCCAACCCCTCCCATCTCAGAGAGCTGAATTTGAGTGCGAACAGTGTGCGGGATTCAGGGGTGAAGCTGCTATGTGGTTTTCTGGAGGATCCACACTGTTTACTGGAGACTCTGAGGTCAGACACCACCTTTTACTTCTGTGCTGATATCAATAGGATGTGAAAATGGCTGGTATTTTACTGATCCACTCCGAGCATCTTTATGCTAAAGTCTGTTTTCTTCTTCGGTGGTTTACTCTGTTGACTGGCAGAAAAATGTTGAGCTCCAGATTTAAAACCTTAACATGTATACCTTATAACAAATAAAACCATCCACTTGATTATTCACTCTGAACCTGTACTCCTGGTAAACATATTGTGTGATTCACTATGAGTATGAACAAAAAAATAATCTCTATACTCTGTCAGACAAGAACAAATACATTCAGTATGTTCTTTATTGTCCAACATGTTGATGAAGCTGTATGATGATTATACTGAGTGAATAGGTCAAACTGAATATGCTTGGATTTTATGACTCCACTATAACATAAATATAGTAGATGTTTTTGTTCACATTTTTTCCAAAGTTTATCCTGACATAACTGGCAGCTTAAGAAACTTTGGGATCTTGAGTTAAATCTTGAATCAGTTACTGTGGGTTTTTAATTTGTGTTTGGCCTTACAACATGAGCTTTTATAGATGGAGCCACTGGTGGAGCAGTAGAGTTAAAGTGGTGAGGTCACTTTGTCTTTATTGAAACAGATTTAATTATTCCTTATTCAGATTGAGTGAATGCCAGTTGTCAGAGATCAGCTGTGCTTCTCTGGCCGCCGCTCTGAAGTCCAACCCCTCCCATCTCAGAGAGCTGGATCTGTGTCTCAACAAGCTGCTGGATTCAGGAGTGAAGCTGCTGTGTGCCTTTTTGGAGAATCCACACTGTATACTGGAGACTCTGAGGTCAGACGCCATTTTTTAATTCTGTGCTCAGAGTAATATGATGTAAAAGTTGTGGTGACCCTATACTGCAGAGATAACCCTGATATTATGCTGATCCACTCTGGGCATCTTTCGGCAAACAAATTTCCACATAGAGAAATTGTGGGGTGTCAGTATGCTGATTCAAAATAGCAGGAATGCGGCTGTAGTAATAACATTTTCACGCAGTTATTAGTGAGGGCCAATGTTTCTTAACTAACATAATTTATTTTTTTATTCAGATTGAGTCAATGCAGTTTGTCAGAGATCAGCTGTGCTTCTCTGGTATCAGCTCTGAAGTCCAACCCCTCCCATCTCAGAGAGTTGGTTCTGAACTACAACAATGAGCTGCAGGATTCAGGAGTGGAACTGCTGTGTGGTTTGCTGGAGAATCCACACTGTAGACTGGAGACTCTGAGGTCAGTTCACTGACTCTTTTGCTATTGTAGATCTAAAATATTTAATTCACAATTCAACTTAATTTATTTAAAAACATGACTTAACCATAAAGCTATAGCCTACATTTTCCTTGTTCATATTTTTCATTTTATCTGCAGTCACAAATGAAACTCGAAAATTTCAAATTTATGTAATTTTCCTATCATTTATTCTTCATTCAGATTGAGGGGCTGCAGTTTGTCAGGGATCAGCTGTGCTTCTCTGGCCTCAACTCTGAAGTCAAACAACTTCCATCTCAGAGAGCTGGATCTGAGCTACAACTACCTGCAGGATTCAGAAGTGAAAAATCTGTTTGATCTTGTGGAGAGTTCACACTGTAGGCTGGAGACTCTGAGGTCAGTAGAGAACACATAGTCAAATCTCGATTGTCATCTTGACTTGGCATAAGAATTTATTTTATTGCGACTTAGCAGGATGTGTGCCCAGGCCACACATCCTGCGACAGCATCTGTGTCTGTTACTGCTGCATCTCTCTCGCTGTCGTCAACCACACAAACAACATCTCGCTGCTCTGAAAGCCCTGTCTTTCTACATAGAGTTTTCATAGATAATTTCTATTAATATGAACTTGTTTCATGTCTTAATTAATATCGAATTTTTACAGAAATCCATGTGCCTCATTGCCCTTTTTCCTCCACATTTGTGATTGCACGAAGTTTTATTTACAAAACTTAAACTACAGTGAAAAATAGGCTAGCCTCCTGAGGTAAAGTGAAGCGTCGCTGCAGACGCACCTCCGATGAGCGTCGGAGGTGGGATGTGTGGCTGCTGCAGTCTGGTAACACGGTCGCCGAAATAAAAGTCAGGCGCAGATGCGCAGTAGACGCGGGATATGTGGCCCAGGCCTAAGTCTACCATTCACACACACTAGGGGATTGATTAAAGGCTCATGAGTTACTTAAAAAGTGTTATAGTCACACAATCGACTATTCAAGGTCACCCCTGGAGTTGTGTAGTCAAAAGATTTCACTCTGGAACCTGGTTTTCAAAGTTTTAATTTTCAGTCCCCCAAAACAGCCGAAACGAAAAAATACTTTTGCGTATCGTGTTGAAGACAGTGTAAATGGCCTTTGAGATACTGGTTGTTAACAACTTTGAACCCTCACAGCAGTTAATCCATGAAAACGGTGAGACCTTAACATACTGTATCTCTGTTAGTGAGGTAATGATGCGTTCAAGACTCTCGGCACCTTACTTTCACTGTGTACTTCAGTCAAATCTGCATAGTAAACAGACCTGATACCCCAAGTGTCTGCAGGTCTGTGAGCTTCCAGCTCAGTGTGTTCAATCCCATAAATTAACATGAGAGCAGAAAGGAAGCAGGCTACACTACAGAGCCACTCAACTTCTGGTCTGAACAGGACTTAAGTCCCTGCTGCTCTTTATACTGGATGTGATGCCTGCATCACTAATACCCCTTTCACACTGATGCGAAATCGGAGCTAGTTCTGAGCTAGAGCCCAGGTAGAGCCAGTTTTTTGGTTTCACACCGCCAGAGAGCCGGCTCGGGCTGTTAAAACCGGTTCAATCCCAGCTCCAGGATTGAACAGGGCTATAAATGAGAACTGCCTACGTCAAGGGCCGGGGAAGAGATTATCCTGACCAACCGGACCAACTCAAATGCCAGCCATATTTAAAAACACAGCTACTACAAGACGTAAACACAACATAATTACCGAATGTAGCAATCAATTCGACCGGCGAAAATACGCTGTATGGGTCCTGTTAGGCCATCCTGTGGTGGTAGGATGGCCTAGAGGAAAGGTGGCCGACCAGTAACCATGAGGTTGCTGGTTCGATCCCTGGCACCAGACAGGAGGCTGTTAGTTGACAGGCTGTTAGTTGTAAAACTAGCAGAGGCTGGTATTACGTCTATGGTGCCCACCATTTCTACCATTGTGTCCTTGAGCAAGACACCTAACCCCAAGCTGCTCCAGGGGCGCTGTACTGCGGCTGACCCTGCGCTCTGGCCCCCTCCAAAGTGTGGTAACTTGAGAGGGGATATGCGAAAAGACAAATTTAAATGTAACCAACCATTGACTAATAAAGTAACTTAACTTAACAAAGCGAGAGACAACACGTGTAAATATAAGACGTATCCGCCGCTGTTGTTGTGCTTAAAGCTAGCGCAAGCTTTAGCATTAGCCGCGAGAGCAGCAACGTCGGGCGACGTACACAGACATTTACAGTGACGTCATGACGTTGCTCTCTTGCCGGCACTGGTCGGTGTGAAATCAACCAGCCCGGAGCTGGCTCTTGTTTCCTGTTGGTCTGAAAGGGGTATGACTGGCAGCCGGTGAAGGGAGTCTTGTATATGTGTTTTTATTGTAGGTGTGTCTGTCCTGCTCTATCTACTGTTTTGTGCACTTTCCTATAATGTACACTGTGTTTTATTGTCTGCTTATTTTATTGTTTGTTTGCCATTGTCTGTCAATTCGTTCTCACTATGTGTTACTGTATTTTCTGAGTCGACTAAGTTGTTTTTTAATCTTTGTTTATACGTGCATTTTATTTCTGTAGCTTTAGGTTGCCTTTTGAATATCTGGCAGGGGACAACAGATGAAAACTAGCCTCTTAGGCTAACTGTGTCTCACTTACATTTTCAATGTTGATTAGTGTGCAATGTCCCTGAAAAAAATTAAAATAAAATAAGTCTCTATAAACTCTAATTCACGATTTTAGTTGTTTTTCTTCTTCTTTCTTCAGCTGGAAGTATGAGTGATCATAAAGGTGTCTTTGACTGGGCCATGTTACTGGGAGGTAGAGTGACTGACTCACCCAGTGGTGATGACTCTGTGCTGCAGCCTGAACTGCTCTGAGATCAGCTCCACTGTCAGACACAATGTCAACTCCACCATCGTCCCTGTGTGTTCCTCTAGATGTGACTGGTAGTGTATCTGGAGCGCCCTGCTGCTGCTCTGTCCTTCTACACACAGAAACTCTTCAACTCTGCCACATCCTCCAGCTCACCTGGACCTGTGATCATCTCTGCATTGTACTGTATATTAGCATTTATCTTGCTGTCAGAATGCAGAAGTCTGCCGTTTAAGTATCTTATCAGTGTTAGATTTTGTTCCTCTGTTTATATTCGTATTTAATATGAATATATCATTATAGTCTGTTACCAAGTGCTTTATTTGCATAAATATGTTGGTTGACTCCACTGGTGAAATAACAATATCTTCCACCAGCTCCCCTCAAGGGTGTGTCCTTTCACCACCTTTATTTTTTTATACACCAATTAGTGCCGAAGTTAGATAAAATGTAATGGAAGATTTTTATGTGTCATATTGCTTATGGATCTTATCACAATTATGTTCATTATTACCCCTGCACCTTTGAACTGTTACTTTGGATATCACAGTTGCACATATTCACACAGCTAAACATCCGGTTCTAGGAAACAGGCCTATCACTTCTAAGCACATACAACACCACTTCCTGTTGAAGCCACACACCTGCTTCCTTTCTGTCGATAGCTGTATCCCGTTACAGAGACCGCCTCCTTGGTAGGACGCCGTCTATGAAGGCTATAGCCTGTGAAGGCCGATTCGAAGGCCGAACCAGGGCCGGACGAGCGTTGTTAAACGGGACGGTCTCCGCTGGTTTCCGTTTACGAGCATTTCCGGTTTGTGTAACAAGCCGTTACCTTGCGTGACGACACGCTGCTCCTGTGCTGCCTAGCAACCCTGATAGCTGCCAACGGAAACAGCCTTGTCAGCAGAGGAAAAAAGAAAAAGAAGTTGCCTACCAGACGAAAAGAAAAAAAAGTCCAAGAAAAAAAGAAAGGAAGATAAAAGTTAAGAAGATGGAGCAACACGTTGCTGTTTTGTTATTTTTTATTTTATTGTATGCCATCTCTGAAAAAAACGCAATGAATCATGGGATATGTTGGGCTGCGAAGGATACATCTGATGCAGCCTTCACAACCGTGAAACGAAGGCTGCATTTCTCGGCCAAGTCAAATTCTGTTTATGTTTAGCTCTCCACTCTGTTTGATCATAAAGGCTCATCATAAATGCCAGACAAACGGCATTGTCACGAAAAAAATATTTTTGAACACAAATGCAAATTTGCAAAGGTGAAAACTATATAATTTAGTAACTGTATGGACTCATACATAAAGATGGTTTCCTCATCACAGCCATGAAGACACATAACCTGCCTCAGCAGCAATGTAGATTTTATTTTTAAAGGTGCATGATTGTATTAAGTGTACTTATCCACATTTGTCTACCCCTGAAAGTATTGTATTTATTTAATTTTTTCCATATATTTCTACCCCCCATCTGTTATTAACTTTGTTTTGAACTGTATTGTATGTTAACTGTGTTGTTATTTTTTGTTTGTTTGTTGGTCAATAAAGCACAGGAGGGGGGAAAGGTGAATTGTGTGAATTCTAACGTGGACAAAAAAGGTTAAAAGTAGAGTAAAGTAAAAATAAAATCAGCTAAGACTATAGTTAGAATATTTTCCATAAATTTCTCATAGAAATGTATTATTAGGCAATAGAGAAAGTGTGTGTGTTTGTGCATGTGCGTGTTTCTGACATACTGTTAGTCACTTTAAGGGACACAGACTAGACTTAATTTTTTATTTCTAGCTCACTCTCCGGCTCAAGAAATGGCGACAGAAACCATTCCTGTAACTGTTCGTGTATTTTTGATGTAGAAATGGCCAAAGGTTGCTCATCCAGGTTAGCTTAGTTGCTCCCCTTGACTACCAGTCAAGGTCAAAAGATACAATTTACAGCATCACTCCTGTGTGCTTTCTGGGACTTGTTTATTCATCACGTAATGTTACGTTCTATATTTTTACATGTATTGTCATTTTAGAATCAAATAGGCTACATTGGTCAACGTGACCATCACGGCATTTCTCAGTTTCCTTCTGGTATGTATTTAGTTTTGAAATGACATAACGTGTAAAAATATAGAACACAACATAATGTGGTAAATAAACAAGTCCCAACAAGCACACAGGAGTGTTTAGTGATGTTGTAAAATTTATCCTTTGACCTACTCCCTTTGACTACCAGTGTTTGAACTAAGCTAACCTTGATGAGCGACCTTTGCCCATTTTTATACAAAAATGTACAGTACAGTGACAGGAATAGTTTTTGTTGCCTTTTCTTGAGCTGGATGGTGAGGCAAAAAGCTAAAAATGCAAAATGTTGAACTATTCCTTTAGACCTTAAGGGACTTGGGAACAATTGTGCAATTGGTGACACATAGCAATAGCTCTAATCGAAAGCACTCACTTTTGGGTCAATGGTTAGGGTAGAGGTTTAGTCACGAATTGCTCATAGTCAGGCATGCAAACTCATGAGCCATGAAAAAGGTGAGAAGCCCGAAAACAAACAACGGTAGGGGGGCCTGGGGGCATCCCCCCACAGGATTTTTTTTGTGATTTGAACATTTAAGAGAAGCAATTTGGTGTATTCTGGTGAAGAGAATTAAGGACAAAAAAAACGTTGTCAGATGAATAGTAAAATGAGCAAAACAAGTTAGTCAGCCAACCTTCTTGACGTTTTATTTCGTTCCTACTGACCGCCAGAGGCGGTGCTTTCAGCATTGGATGTTCCATTGCGCGCATGCGCAGGTCGAGATCTTATATCAAAATAGTCACCTGTGACACCTGGGTGACCCCGGGAATGTCTATATATTCCGGAAGTCACTCTAGGATCTGTTCCTTCTATCTTCTCGCGTACTAGCAGGACACACAAATATTGTTGTGTGATATACCACTAGCATTTTCGCAAGTAGCTTTGTAACCTAAGGGTTGGTGCTTCGAGGTGAATTCGTCCACCAAAGGCTGCGATTTGCGGATTTGTTCGACTTCGGCTGCGGCCGGTCAGGGGTGAGTAGAAGGTGAGGTCTACGCGTAGCCTCCGGCTACCGCGGAAGCTAATTCCTTCCCACCTTGCTTTAATTGAGCTTGTCAGGCGGCGGCTGAGTTCACAGTCACCGTGTTATTCTTTCGTTCGTGCTTGTGTGTTGTTCACTAAGCCCGGTTGCTAATTATATGCTTGAATGTATTGTTTTTCTAGCATTGCTGCACGGTGCTCGGGTTGAGTTCGCCTGGACCGGTTGCTTACTTTGATTTAATCGTTGTTGCATCGTTGCTGGGTGCTCTCGCCTAAGCCTCGATTGCCTAGCCCGCTTTGGCTTGGTGTACAGCAGTCGCTGTCACTGTGTTATTGTAAGCATTAGTTATTGTAGGGGTGTCGCATCGTTGCTAGGTGCTCTCGCCTTTTGCTCGATTGTCTAGCCCGCTTTAATTTGCGCTCCAGTGTACGGCTTGGTGTTACCGCAGTCGCCGTCGCTGTGTTATATTAGGGGTGTCGCATCGTTGCTGGGTGCTCTCGCCTAAGCCTCGATTGCCTAGCCCGCTTTAATTTGCGCCCCAGTGCGCGGCTTGGTGTACAGCAGTCGCTGTGTTATATTAGGGGTGTCGCATCGTTGCTGGGTGCTCTCGCCTAAGCCTCGATTGCCTAGCCCGCTTTAATTTGCACCCCAGTGTACGGCTTGGTGTACCGAAGTCACCGTCACTGTGTTATTGTAGGGGTGTCGCATCGTGCTGGGTGCTCTCGCCTATAGCTCGACTGCCTAGCCTGCTTTGATTTGCTCGCCAGTGCGCGGCTTGGGTGTTACGGCAGTCGCCGTCACTGTTATTTTAGGAGGGTCGCGTCGTTGCTGGGTGCTCTAGCCTATAGCTCGATTGCCTAGCCTGCCTTAATTTTCTCCCCAGTGGGCGGCTCGGGGTTCTAGCATGACTCGCCGTCGCTGTTTAATTTAGAAGTATCGCATCGGTGCTTGGGTGCTCCCGCCTACAGCCGGTTGCATAGCCTACTTATTTACTTACGGAGTAATTTACTTGACATAGGCTAATTTATTTGCCGTTATGTTAAGCGCCCATAATTGCCTTGCCTGCATGGCCTCCCTGCAAGCGGAGGATGGCCATGACCAGTGCCCTGCATGCCTTGGGGTTGTGCACCTGGGAGAGGCAGTATCGGACAACCCATGCATGAACTGTAGTTTCATGCCTCATGCACTAAGGTTAGCTAGGTTGGCTGAGGTGGAGGGCGTACCAGAGTTGCCCCCTTCGGGTGGGGGTCCGGGGGCCGCCAGGCGTCGTTCCTCGGCAGCTGGGGGACCCCCCGGGAAGTCCCGCAGGGTTGACAATTTGGCAAACCAGGTAGAGACGCTGTCTAGCGACGTGGCGCAGATCAAGGCCCTCCTGCAGAGCCTCCAACCAGCTCATGGGGCACCAGCCGCAGCGAGTCCCCCTGCAACTGCGGAACCTGCCTACCCGGAGGATGATGTGCTGTCCACATCGGCATCTTGCAGTTTTTTTGCAGAGAGAGAGCAATCTGACGAGGTAGTGTCCGTTGCTTCACTGCCTTTCTCTCAGGGGTCGGTGGCCGGATCGGCTAGGGGGTCAGTGTCCGGCCAGGACACTGTTAGGCCAGCCATGCGTGTGGCAATGGCTAAACTGGGGTTGGATGAAGCTCCTGCTTCATTTGCACCTGTCAATGCTTTTTTCCCACAGGCAGCTCAACCATCTGTTGTCGCTTTGCCCCCCTCTGAACCATATATCGCAGAGCTTCAGAGATGCTGGCTAGATGCAAAGGCTCTATCGCATCACACTGGTGATAGCAGAGCCCTGGCGACTATGCACAATGCTGGGGCTTATGGCTTGGACCGGTTGGCCCCAATTGAGCCGGCGATAGCTTCTTTGGTTGTCTCCCCAGACGAGGCCCTGAGGGCCGATGCACGCTGCCCTCGGCCCCAGTGCCGGATTACGGACGACCTCCTTACCAGGAGTTACAGCATTGCTGCCCGTATGGGCCGTCTGGGGAATTCGATGTCTCATATTATTCTGGCGTTGTCTCAGTCCATACAGGAGTCGGATGTTGATCCCCTCGGCCCAGACCCTCAGTGAGACTTCACTTCAGATCTTCGCATACATGATCAGGGAGCTAGGCAGATTAATGTCGACTGTTACGTTGGCGCGCCGCCAGGTTTGGCTTGCGCAATCCCCCCTGTCGGAGGTGTGTCGACGGACCCTCTGGTCTCTCCCAGTAGTCCCAGGCCAGACATTTGGGCCAGCAGCTCTGCAGGCCCTTAAACGAAGTGTACAGGTTGGCCAGGCCAGCCAGCAGTTTGCAAGCTTAAGAAGGCCTCCGCCTTATCCCAGGCCGGGGGCCTCTAGGATACCCAGTGACGGTAACCCTCGACCACGTCCAAGTGGACGATCGAGGGGCCAGCGCTTACCAACGCGGGGTGGCCAGCGCCGTAGCACTGCGCCACGGGCGGAATTTCAGGAGCCAAGAGGGCCAGCGCCCAGCCGCCGCCCCCCCCCAGAGCCCCTAGGGGCAGGGGGGTACGTACTGAAGCTCAGAGGCCGGCCGTCGGATGCTTTTCTCAGCAGCACCTGGGCTACAGGGAAGAGCAGACCACAGACCCTTGGATGGTGGCAACGCTATCCAATGGGTACACACTCCAGTTCCGACGTCGGCCCCCAACTTTCAGCGGGATCAAACTTACTGTGGTCAAAGATCCCGACAAATCCCTGGTCCTAAGACAGGAAGTAGCCACCCTCCTGGGGAAGGGTGCCCTCGAGGTAGTAGAACCACAGAATCGGCTCAGGGGGTTCTACTCAACCTATGTTCTGGTACCGAAGAAGGATGGCGGGTTTCGCCCCATTCTGGACTTGAGACGACTGAATCGGTACCTCAAGATTTTTCACTTCCGCATGCTGCGTGTTGCAGATGTCCTCCAGGCTATCGCTCAGGGGGACTGGTTCGTGTCGATAGATCTGAAAGACGCCTACTTTCACGTCCCTATTACACAGCGTCACAGGCGGTTCCTCCGCTTTGCATTTCTGGGCAAGGTGTAGAGAGCAGAGGTTTAAGAGCAACCTTAAACCATGTCGGGTGGTGAGTTATCTAGGGCTGGTGCTCGACTCGGTGGGCATGCGAGCCTGCCTCTCTACAAAGCGTGTTGTTGCCATTCTGCAGCTATTACAGTGCTTCAGGCGGGGGAGGTTGCTGAAATACAGCCTCTTCCTGCGGCTGATAGGTATGCTGACCTCAGCATCCATGGTGGTCCCACTAGGCCTTGGTCTCCACTTGGACCCCAAGTGGCAGGGACACAAGATGGTCAGGGTGTCTGGGCAGTGCCTTCTGGCCCTCCGACCCTGGAGAGAGAGGGCATACCTGATTGCGGGGTCGCCCTTGGGAAGGATAGCTTCCCGGCGGGAGGTTGTAGACACAGACCCCTCCCTTTCCGGCTGGGGCGCAGTATAGCAGTGCAGGACTGTCAGAGGCAAGTGGGATGCCTAGCAGAGACTGGAGCATATAAATGTGCTGGAACTTCTTGCGGTGTTTTTAGCTCTCAAGCACTTCCTCCCAGTTCTGAGGAACCAGCATGTTCTCGTCAGGACAGACAACATTTCCACAGTCTACCATATCAACCAACAGGGGGGCACCAGATCGAGACAGAGCCTGCGAGTCACGCAGCGGCTTCTTCCATGGGCGTTCCCCCACTTTCTAAGCCTGAGGGCTGTCCATGTTCCAGGTGTCCGGAACACAGCGGCAGACCTTCTCTCTCGCCAAGGGCCACCCTCCGGGGAGTGGAGGCTCCATCCAGAGGTAGTCAGCATGATGTGGGACAGGTATGGCAGGGCAGTGGTAGATCTCTTTGCTTCCGAAGAGACGACCCACTGTCCCCTCTGGTTCTCCTTGACGGAGAGGACCAGTCCCTTAGGACAGGACGCTCTGGCTCATGCTTGGCCAGACAGCCTGCTGTATGCATTTCCTCCAATTCCCCTTTTACTGGCAACACTGGACAGGGTCCTGCTGACGTCTTGCGACCAGGCAGTGGTCCGTACCATTTTTAGTGCAAGGGCACTCTCCACTAGGTTGCTCTATGCAAACAGATGAAAGTTGTTCTCACAGTGGTGCGTGGCACAGGGCGAAGTCCCAGAGACGTGCTCGGTGGGGGTGATACTAAACTTTTTGCAGTCTGTGTTGGACAACAATCTCGGCTGCACATGCAAGAGTTGATAACCAGACGGTAGGGTCCCACTACCTAGTCAGGCAGTTTCTAAGGGGAGCCCAGAGGCTTCGACCACCACGGCCCTTGAGGGCACCATCATGGGACTTGCAGGTGGTGCTGAGGTCCTTATGTCTACCCCCATTTGAGCCGCTAAGTCAGGCAGATCTGACGCGGCTGTCTATGAAAACGGCATTCCTCCTTGCCATTGCAACTGCTAAACGGGTCGGTGAACTCCATGCCTTGTCAGTGAGCCAGGCGTTTATGCGCTTGCACGCAGATGGGTCAGGAGTGGTGCTCTGGCCGAACCCATCCTTCCTGCCCAAACGCTTGTCTCCACATCACGCAAACCAACCAATCGAGTTGGCTGCTTTCAATCCACCAGGCTCTCCAGGGGGTGCAGAAAGCGTATCAGACCCACTGTGCCCGGTGCGGGCGCTTAGGGCATATGTTGAAGCTACAACCAGCTTGCGTAAGACGGATAACCTCTTTGTCTGTTACGGGGGCTGCAGGAAGGGGGCTGCCTTGTCTAAGCAGAGACTCTCTCACTGGATTGTGGATCTAGTGTTGAATGCATATAGAGCACAGGGGCTCCCTGTGCCCGTGGCCGTTAAGTGCCACTCTACCAGGAGTATGGCTACATCATGGGCGGCCTTGAAGGGGGTTCCTCTTCAGGACATTTGCTCCGCGGCTACATGGTCCTCATCATGTACGTTTGCGCGGTTCTACAGAGTGAATGTCGCTGCTCCTCATCCGGTGGCGACGGCTGTCTTGTTGGCGGCTGGAAGGCCTTAAATGGTGAGTACTCTTCGTGACCTTTCTGGTATAAGTCATCCAGTGCTGAAAGCACCGCCTCTGGCGGTCAGTAGGAACGAAATAGAACGATAGTTATGTATGTAACTACGGTTCTATGAGTTCCGGATGACCGCCAGAGTTCTCTGTCAGTCAGACTTCTCAGATACCGCGAGAAGATCCAGTTGGAACAGATCCTCGAGTGACTTCCGGAATATATAGACATTCCCGGGGTCACCCAGGTGACCCCGGGAATGCGCGCGATGTAACATCCAGTGCTGAAAGCACCGCCTCTGGCGGTCATCCGGAACTCATAGAACCGTAGTTACATACGTAACTATCGTTTCCAATACAAAGTGTGTAGGTAGCCTATTTACCAAGAAAAACGGTTAAAAACAGCTTAGAAAAACAGCTTAGAAAAACGGTTAAAAACGCTGATCTGCTAAAATCACTACATGCACGGCCAGAACACCACACACCATTCAAAAACCGTGAAAACAGCAATAGACAAAAGCACATTATTGAGGTGATACGCTAATCTGCAGTGACAATCCGCCAACCGCGGCTGTTAATCAGCGCGCGCATAAAGCAATGCAAATGGCTGTAAAACAACGGTTGGCAAACTCCGTGAATTTATTTAAAAAGTGATTCACATAAACCGAGTAGGCAGGCACATTAACACGGTAAAATACTAGTACTGCGGCTACTTGAACGCTCCGATGACTCGGAGAGAAAAAAAAATGTAACTCTCCTGCAGACGCTCTGACTGACTGATGTCACCGCCCCTCAATGACAAACACTGTTTCTGATTGGCCAAATGACCGTCAAAGCTCATATGATAGGAGTTAACATCCGTCAATCATAGTTAGTCACTATGGTCACTCCATGTCCATGCTCCGCTCCGCTTCACACACACACACACACACACACACACACACACACACAGCTGGCCATCAGACCCCCCCCCCCCCTCCAAAAAATATTTTCTCAATGGATCTCCACGAATCACATAGATGGCCAATTTTGTTTCCAAAACGGCGAATTTTGCCGAAAGATGACGAGTTTGCATGCCTGCATAGTTCCTTGAAGTTTTGGCCTCTTCCCATCATCACAGCGTCACTCTGTTGACACTCTGTTGACACTCTGGTGTGATCGGGAGGCTGAGGTTAGGCAAAGACCTCTTTTTCCTGAAACATGATCATCCCACCATTCCGCAGCTCGGCGTCACCCTGATACAAACACTGTTTTCCAGTTAGACAGATTCACTCCCACCAAGACACATATTTGCTCTTCAGAAAATGTGATCAGTCACGGGTGTGTAACAGTGTTTCCACTGGCATTGAGAACACAAATGCACAAAGGAGGTATGGCACAATATAATGATCTTGCAGTTTTTAAGTAAATTGTTGTACCACACAGAACAGTTGTATAATGTCTTCTATCTGAGAAAATTTGTTATTTACTTAGCTAACTCAGGACGACCTTGTAGAATAAAGGATATAGCATATCAGAGCTCGATCCATACTTGGATATACAGTAAGACTAACAGCAGCAAAAGTGTGCCTCTTTTTAAACCTGTGTCCCTCAATACAGGGCCGACGGACTGGGGGGAAAAGTGATACAGTCGTGGGGGGGCCCGAGGCAGAGTGGGGCCCATAAAAAAAAATATATTTTTTTTAATATTTTTAACAAGCTAAATGTGGGGCCCCGATCTTCGAAGGCCCTGAACAATGCCATTCCAAAAAAAGGAATAATTGACTGGCTCATGATAGGCCCCTGACCTGTGTGCGGGAGAGTAAGCAGGAGCAAGCAAACATTGAATTGAACTGGTGGCGAAAATAAACGCAGCGATGTTTCTATGGGGATATTTAGCTGTACAGAAATAAGTGCTGGCAAAGCTAGGACAGTTTAAGACTCCACATCACTGTGGCAACACAACCTATCTATCAGCTCAGACAGCGCAAAAAAAGTCTGATGAATACATGAGAGTGATGGCCCCTGCAAGTTTCAGTAAGTTTAAAGAAGTGCCACACTGTTACTGTCTTTGAAATGCATTTAGACATTTTAAGGGGAAAACACATTGTATTTATTATTTCAACTATTGAGTTATTTGTAGAACAGCATGCTAGTGTAGGCCAAGAAGATTTATTTTCTGAATTTTCAATGCTGCTTTATTTTTATGTTTTAAATTGGGAAAGACATGTTCCAAAACGACCTGTATTTAAAAAGAAATCAAGCAAGTAGGCTAATAATAACCATTAATGAATTATAGGCTATCGCATCACAGTAGGCCTATTGTCCACAATAATCACAGCCCCCCATCCATAAAGGAACTTTAAAAAGTTGAATTTGCACTTGATGTGCCTACACAAGTGTATGGTCTATTATTTGTATTTAGTGTGTCTGCATAGTATTGCACCATAACAGTAGAAGTTTTCTTTAATTGTGTTTTGTACTGTCCGTAAAATTATACCTGCACATAGCAAACAAAATTGCACAACTGTATTCAAATAAACAGTTGTTTATTTCTATAGTGCACATTGGCATCTTTGAGCAAAATACCCCCAAAATTTTCACCGCGCCTCCTGTGACCCTGGCCAGTGACCACCTTGACTAAGACATATTGTCGGGGAAACACCGGTAAAAGTAATGATTTGGTCATTCATCAGATGAAGTATTGTGGAGAGCCATGTGTATCGTAAGACCGCTTTTCAGGGGGCCCATCAGGACTTTTTGTATAGGGGCCCAGAATTTGGTGCTACGCCCCTGCCTCAATATAATGTAAGTGCAATTCTAATTCGGAGTTAATCATTTAAAACCATATGAAATGTACACACTTAGATAGGTGTAGATTATGAATATTGTTAAGCCTCAGAGTGCACCAGACATGGTCTTGGCGTATGCTTTGTTTACACCAGAGGCAGAGGAGCAGTGACTAACCAGGTGAGATGTGTCCTGGAGATGGTACAGACAGACATGTCTGTATCACTCATTCAGTCAGGAATGAGCTTTACGCTGAACATCCGCGCTGAAGTCATGTGGACGTATATTCAGCTGAGTCCCTCACAGTGGCATGCATTATGGTCCAAAGTGTGTGCAAATAAAACAGCTAATGTGTCGGTGCACGTCATCATTACTGTATAGCACAGTAGTGAAAGTCCTCCAGGCTACTTAATGCCTGTTTATGTGTGGACCCAGTGCTTGAGTTCATCATGTATAATATTTATTCCACTGTGTTCATTGTGTGTGTGTCTCTGAGTCAGACAATTCAGCTGCCATCAAAAACTGTGGGCACTGAAATATGTGACACGATGCAGTGAGCTCTCGAGTCACACCAACAGACCCATCACTGATGCAGCACTTTTCAATGTTGTAAGAATACAATTTAGACACTCTGGTTAACCCTGTTTACTGTTCACTCGTTGTTCACAAAAATTTAACAATGAGCAGTACAAGTCCATTTGATTTATGGGGATTTGGACAAACTATTGTATCTGATGCGCATCATAATGCTAATGAACACACTTGGTTGTTTTTAGCTATTGAAGTCAACAATGCAAGTAATCATCATTACTACTAAACGTAGTATCTAATACTCGACTTGGCGCTTAATATGAATGTGCCTGCAAAGCCATGCAGCTAACACAGATATAGTGTTTGGGTCTGACTTGCACTGCAGCCTTAACAGAAGGCCAGTTTAAATACTGGGATTTCAAATTATTTTGTCAGAACGAGTGAGACAAGACATGTTTACATGCCTAGTGAATATAAAATTATTATTATTATAATTATTATCATTTTTTTTTAAAGATTGCGTTATATGTGTTATAGATTCTTTGCTTGTTTTTCTTTTTAAAGGTATAGTTTCTAATAACATGTGGCCTATTTTGGCGTCATTTAGTGGTGAAGGTTCTTAGAATTTATATAAGCTACAGTAGCCTTTAAGGTTAAGAAGCTCACTAAAGATGGCATCATCCACCACTGCCTTAAGTCTTTCCACAATATCAAGTGATGAGGTGAAGATGTATTTAGTTATTTGTTCAGTAGTTCTTCTTCTTCGTCTTGCAACAGGTGCATTTCCAACCACTATGTATAAATGCATAAGGCCATTAGGTTCGTCCGCTTGTGCTACTGTAGAAACAAGGTAGTACAACATGCTGACGCGCCCCGCTAATATGTAGATATAACACGCTCATTCTAGGTAATAAAATAAACAACAACTTTTTATTTTCAAGCAATTATACAGTAATTAAAACATGCATATTATATTCCATTTCTACCAAGACTGTTCAGGAAAATCGCCAATGCCCTTTACAAACTGCACCTTTAAGAACAAAGTGGATCAAAGCGGTGGAGCAACTGACTAAAATCAGAAATCCGGGAGCCATGCTGCTATGACGGCTAAAAATGTATTTTAAATTAAATACACTGTCTTCGATGAGGACACAACATAAGATACAACACATGCATGAACACAGCGTATACGCAATATGCATATATGCAAAGGTAGTTATAAGTCGCTAATTTGAGAATGCAAGGAGAGATCTACAGTATGTTACCATTTATGCGGCATGTCTCACATGACTCATGACCTCAAGCAGTGTAAAGTCTAATTGCATGGAGGTGAGAAACAGGACACGGTCAATCACTTCAAGATTCTCACAATCGACACAATGAGTAGAAGTGCTCCACTAGTATAGAGCTAGCCTACATTATGCACAGTGTGTAGAACTAGCTCAGTTCATGACCTTTCAATTTATGACCACATCACAGATTTGTTCAGTGAAACTATGGAATGAATGGATGAATCATTTAATCAAGTGAAATTTAAGAAGTGAACCGAGAGGAGGTTTGGACTAAATTCTCGTCAGTGACTGCACATTCTTGAAATCTAACAGTTCGCTTAAATTGCATAACTTAAATTGTGTAACTTATGCAGTTAACACTATCTATTTTAGTAAGTGAATGGATGTAACTAGCTGCACTGTCATAGCCATCAACATGCTCACACTCAAAAGGACACTCACACAGACAGACTTTTGCATGCACACACCACCCTTGAACATAAAAAGCAACAAAGAACCCAGTGTCTCAGAAGGGTTGAGAAACCCACTTTAAACTTTCACTCACACACTGAAGAAACACACCCACACACACACACACACACACACACACACACACACACACACACACACTCCCAAAGAGGTCAGTATGTTTTTGGTGAGTGATGTCAGAGGTCACGGAGGGAGGTGAGGAGGAGTGTTTTGGGCTGAGTGTGTGTCAGAGAGGTGGGTGGGCCCGTCCTGTTTTATATAACAGGACTGTGATGGACACTGAGCGTAACAAGAAGAGTGTAAAGGACACTTGAAGACATTTGGATCAATATTTTGAGAGAATTTATTAGGAAGAAGATCTGCAATGGCAAACCACACAGGTAAGTGATTTATCTATTAAAGAAGCACCAATCGACTATTTCTCAGCTCCAATCCGAATCCGATATCAGGGTTTTGGGATATCAGTCAATGCCTATATTGATGGTGACATTATGTGTATGGTTATCAAGGCTTAAGCAACACAGGAATGGGAAGTTAAAAGAGCAAACAAAATGACTAAAATGCAAAAAGGTTTAAATAATTAGGAACCCATTTATTTGAACTGTTTAGAAATGTTTCAGAACATCAACACTTTCACAATGTTTTGAAAGTTAGTGTAAAGAAAATATTTCTTTCTATAAGTAGGGCTTTTTGTCATAGATAAAAAAAAAGAACCTGACAAATGAATTTGGAATGGTACATGACTCAGTAGGGCTAGTCCTAATTCCGATGAGTGGATCTACTGTATCTATTTTTTTTTAATTTCTCAGTGTCTAAATCTCTGTCTTCACTTTATGGGAGATTATGATGGATGAGAAAAATGTGCTGCTGCATGACTTTACACTTAGTTGTGATATGACCGATCCTTATCCCCGCTGTGCATCCAAGACTAGCTGGGACAGCAATCGAGCAGGCTAGACAAGGCTATGATTTACAAATGAGGGTTTAATTTCTCTTGCTAAACATGTGAAGACATAATTTAGGCTTGATACTTACGGTTTTGTTCAGATTAAACAAACTAAATATAACTTGTTGATCAGTGAGCTTTAGAGGTAGATATCTAAATCTTGCTACGATTAGCAAATGTGGAGATCCAAAAATGTTAAAGATTTTCTTCAGAGAATGCATGCATTGAGGGATGTCAGTTTGATCAGCATAATCAGCTTGTTACGTAGTCAGTATTACATTTAGCAAAAGGATAGCCAAACACAGACTGATTGTTTAGCTTTGTCCCTGTTGTCCTCTTAGGTTTGATTAATGAAGTGGATCTGAGAAGTCATGAAAACAACTTGGCTCACCGCACCAGGGAGATTGATCGGGAGCGCCTGATTGTCCGCAGGGGTCAACCCTTCTCCATCACTTTGCAGTGCTCTGACTCTCTGCCCCCGAAACACCACCTGGAACTGGTCCTGCACCTTGGTGAGTACAGTCTGACCTGGAAGATGCTGTGGGGTCTGTTAGAACATGATAAATGTAGACAGGAATTACGAGAAAAACTTCAATTATAAACATAGTTTGTGAAGAGCTGATGAATTAGTCAGCAGTTCTTGGCAGTGTTTCTCCACATTTAGCTCTAAGGCATCATGCTGATTTCAACAATTTTTTATAATTAACCCCCTCTGAGTTCAGGTCCATGACACGGACATAAAAAAACATGAAGATGAAGTAAGGATACATGAGTTGATAGATTTTACAAGCTTTTTGTCATGTTTCTTCAGGTGAGAGAGACGAGGTGGTGCTCAAGGTTCAGAAGGAGCGTGGGGCCGGAGACAAGTGGTGGTTGAACCAGCAGGTAGCACAGGATGAAATACTGCTGACTCTGCACAGTCCAGCGGACGCTATCATTGGCCAGTACCATCTGGCTGTGTTGATGATGTCACCGGACGGACACATTGTAGAAAGGGTCGACAAAATCAGTTTCCACCTGCTCTTTAACCCGTGGTGCAAAGGTAAAAGACCAAGCAAAGTGCAGACACTCTCTGCTTTCTGCTGTCTCTTAGAGGTCTCATTGACTTCAAATTTTTTCCTGCAGCTCCAGACATTTTTAGTTTTTTCTCTTGTCTCTTGGATTTCTTGATTCAATCACGCAGGATGTGTCTCCTCCACGATTTACAATTACCCTGCGTTCCAAATCGCAAACTTTTTCTTTTTACTATACTACATACTAAAGCATGCTTCTTTGCATATTGCAAAATGCAATTGGATGTATAAGGGCAATCCAGGTATTTTTGGCATATGCAGTTGACATGCAAGTATTGGGATATCCGAAAAAATAATCTGGCATACTAAATAGTATGGAGGTACGGGGAATGGAAGGCAGGGTAAATTAATTCTCAAAGGTGCCAGATCAGCAGTGGTCTCTTATCCTCCTCCAAATTGTGCCTTTAAGACAGAACCCTCAACCGGCATTATAAAAGAAATGTTGGAAATATAGGGAACAATAAGATCATGTTTCTCTAATTGAAGCCTTTGAGCACTCAAGAGTTCATGTTGTTGTTTCTGCATGTTGGCTGCTTCTGTTTCCTGTATACTGTATGTGTCTCTCAGTCTGTGACAATCTCTCATATGGAGAATCTAACCTGGAAAAAGAAACTGCATTATGATCAGTGTCTAATGATAAGGTGTGTATCTTTGTATGTGTGTATCTGTGTGTGAACCAGATGATGTGGTGTACCTCCCTGATGAGAGCCTGCTCCAGGAGTATGTTATGAATGAAGACGGAGTCATTTACATGGGGACCTGTGATAACATAAATAATATCCACTGGAATTATGGACAGGTAACACACACACACACATGAATGCATTGAGTATGTGTCTGTCAGGAGTCAGGACACAGGCATACTCACTGCAGAGATTCTGGGAGCTTTGGCTGGATCAGGAAATCTGTTTGTGTTGGACGGAGTGACCTTGTAGACAGGGGGTGTCATAATGTAACTGAACCACACAAACAAGGGTTTGTCCCTTCACAGCTCACTGGGAGGGCAGAGAGGAAGATGGCAGATAGACAGGCAGAAAGTGGACTTCAGACACGGACATTTAAATACAGACAAGGAACATTTATGATTTGGAATTTGTTTTTAAAAAAGGTGAAGAAACTTCTCCAGTTAAACAACAACATTTTCTTTTCTCTGATCCTTTCTTTTCCAGTTTGAGGATTATGTGATGGACATCTGTTTTGAAGTCCTGGACAACTCCAAGTACGCCCTAGAAAACTCTGAGATCGACCTCGAGCAGAGATCTGACCCAGTCTATGTCAGCAGGATGATCACTGCCATGGTGACGATCCCTTCTACTCAGTACTGAACAAAAGTTCTGTGGTAGCCGAATTGTTCCCCATGGCTTGACAAAGACGAGAGGTAGTAGACTGTAGACTTCTTAAATCAGGTGTTCAGGTTTATTTAGAAGGAGATTCCATCAGACAATACAGAGGGTTTCAGAGTGAGCATGATAGCAGCGGGCTGAGGCCGCAATGGCACTCTCCTTAAAGTTACAGGACTCGTTTATATCTGTGTGTGGGGTGTATCATGTGTCTTAATATCTGCAAATAGACAGATCGTTTCATCATTTGTGCAATACCAAGTCAAACACACGTCCATCTAGGGAGGTTCTACTTCTTCCCCGTGACCTTAACCTTCAGAGTCTATCTACTCAGCAACTGTTGAAATAGAGGCTATTCAAATCTACAACATTCCTCCATTTAGAAGTAAATACTTCTACCAAAACAAGATGTAACCAAACATATTTGAATGGCCTAACAGAAACCTCCACCAAAACACAGAAACACTCTTTATGAGTGAAGTAGAATACAATGCATAGATGTAAGCATTACTGCAGTAAACTACATCTTAGGACCAACAATGCAAATGCAACATACACTGAACGATGATAATGTTAAGACCATGAGCAGGGAGCCCCCTGCCAAGACGACAGCATAGCAAGATAGCTGAGTCTCTCAGTAGTCTCAAGTTCAGATATTTTGAGGCATGATCAAGGGGGATGTAGTCCATCCAACTTTGGCACAGAAAATGGTCCTCCATTTCATAGCTGGCAGACTCCGCCAGACGTGGCCAGCCGCCCAGGAAAGTCCAAGATGGTATGCGGCTGGTAAGCACACAGCCTTGTGTCTGGCAGACAGCGCGGGAGCAGTAACCCGAGCAGTCTGAATTCTTGATGACAGACGTTGGTCGCTAATCTTTGCCCTTTTTCTACAAGTCTTTTTCCCTTTTCCATAGCGTACATGAATGCACAGAGCGACGTAACAAGCTTGATTTCCAGTCCAGCTATTACCTCCCAGATATACATCGTAGTCAATAAAAAGTGCACACGGTCCTTTTTTTGTATAACCCTGGAACAGTCTTGGACAGGCCCAACTAATCCGCATGTCATTTTATCCATTATCGTGACGCCAAATGTGGTAGCCGAATTGTTCCCCATGGCTTGACAAAGACGAGAGGTAGTAGACTGTAGACTTCTTAAATCAGGTGTTCAGGTTTATTTAGAAGGAGATTCCATCAGACAATACAGAGGGTTTCAGAGTGAGCATGATAGCAGCGGGCTGAGGCCGCAATGGCACTCTCCTTAAAGTTACAGGACTCGTTTATATCTGTGTGTGGGGTGTATCATGTGTCTTAATATCTGCAAATAGACAGATCGTTTCATCATTTGTGCAATACCAAGTCAAACACACGTCCATCTAGGGAGGTTCTACTTCTTCCCCGTGACCTCAACCTTCAGAGTCTATCTACTCAGCAACTGTTGAAATAGAGGCTATTCAAATCTACAACAGTTCAATACTGTAAATACAAATTTACCCTTTCATTTTTTCTGTGGTGGTCACAGATATGATCCATCCAGTATGAAGCTCATATTATTAACATGCTGAGTTTCATAGCTCCTTCGCAGGAAATATCCTTACATTTTATGCATTTTATGGAGAGGAGAAGTGTGCAGTGGTGATTTAACAGTGATCGACACTGTGATCGTACAGACGTTTAAACAAAAACTGAAAGCTCTTCAGGTGTCACACACCTAGCTTTGCTGTTTGATCAACAAGTGATGCCTACATAGAGTGTCATCTCATATTGTCAGGTAGTTAAAGATGTTGTCTCCACCTATCCAGGTGAACTCTAATGGTGACAGGGGTGTGTTAAACGGTCGCTGGGTAGAGCCTTACTCGGATGGAGTCGCACCATATCGATGGACCGGCAGCGTGCCGATCCTCCAACAGTGGAGCAGGGCCGGGGCCAAGGCGGTCAAATATGGCCAGTGCTGGGTGTTTGCTGGCGTCGCCTGCACAGGTGAGGCTGCACACATTTCACAGATTCACAGGCTGACCATTTCTTGTCAAATGGAAATGAATGGTACATGTTTGGCTGCTTTCTATCAGTATGGTCAAAAGGGTCTCAAAACAACCTCTTTTATCTTTTATCTAACAAAATATTGCAGTTGCGTCTAGTGGGTGGACTGGTCAGCACAAAGCATTTTGGGAATGTTAATGTTGAAGTGGAACCCTCCTTTGGTTGAGTAGTGTATGGTACACTGGGGATCCCCAAAAAGACCCTGGCTCCTGGTGCAATTATTCCATGCCAGCTTGCCATATTATCATTTTCAACATAAAGAAAAAGGTGTAAATGCCAAGTATTAGCACAAATGCATATCTTCTGGACTACAAAGGCAGACCAAAAAAGGAAAGTAAGTAAGGAAGAGAAGTCGGTAGGACCAAAGTGTCCCAGTCTGATGTGTCTTATGTTCACAGTGCTGCGCTGTCTGGGGATCCCAACACGCCTCATCACCAACTTTAGTTCTGCCCATGATGTGGATGGAAACCTGTCTGTAGACTTCCTACTGAATGAAAG
Organism: Hyperoplus immaculatus; assembly: GCA_949357725.1. Lineage (NCBI taxonomy): Eukaryota > Metazoa > Chordata > Actinopteri > Uranoscopiformes > Ammodytidae > Hyperoplus > Hyperoplus immaculatus. The sequence continues at coordinate 30,072,004 of OX442354.1, read as the reverse complement.
ACTGGAGAGCCTCGAAAGTCGAGGGAAAAAAGACAGTAGCTGGTAGGAACACACACACACACACAAACACACACACACAAACATGGGTGGAATATGTTCCTAGTAGAAGACGTCACACACATCTAAAGTAATAATTTATCGTGATTTCAGGAACTTCCACTGTTGGGTTGAGTCCTGGATGAAGAGAGATGATCTCTCCAAAGGAAATGACGGCTGGCAGGTTTTGGACCCCACCCCTCAAGAACTGAGCGATGGTACATTACTTGTGTTGTTCCCTGATCTCTGTTATTCATCTCTTCCTTTTCCTTAAATATCCATCCATGTTTTAGACATTTCTCGCCTTATCCACCTTATAAAATCACTTTAAGCTGTTCTCAGGACTTTCACTGCTGGCTTCCTTTGGTATCATATAATTGTGACTTTTTGGATTCAAAGCCAGTCTGTTTCCTATTGGCTTTATAATAAAACTTAATTATGATTATTAGAAATCAGATGCTTGTTTTCTGTCACTGTGTCCTCTATCTACTGATGCTGAATATTCTTCAAAGCAAACCATGACAAGATGAGTTTCTGCTGTCCAGGTGAGTTTTGCTGCGGTCCGTGTCCAGTGACGGCCATCAAGGAGGGAAATCTGGGAGTAAAGTACGACGCTCCGTTTGTATTCGCTGAGGTGAATGCCGACATCATCTATTGGATGGTCCAACCAGATGGCCAACGGAAGAAGGTGATTGACTTAGGCTTGATTATCTTTCATATTAGCTCAAGTTAAAAAGCCTTTACAACAATGATGATTGTATAAATTGTTCCAGATCAGAGTGGACCAGGGGAGTGTGGGGAGGAACATCAGCACCAAAAGTGTGTATGGCAACCACAGAGATGACGTCACTCTACACTACAAATATCCTGAAGGTAAGTTGGAGTAATACAGTATAACTGAAAACCTGCACAACCTGTTTAGATTCATGTGAGGGATGTTTTTCATGGATGAACAACTTCTCCTCAGGCTCCAAGAAGGAGAGGGAAGTGTTTGAGAAGGCTGGACGCAGGGTCACAGAACCGTCCAATGAGATTGCAGAACCCGGACATCTGCAACTGTCAATCAAGCACGCTAAGCCTTTGTTTGGGACAGACTTTGATGTGATTGTTGAGGTAGGTAGCTGAATGAAATGACATAAATAGTACATTTATTCAGAGTGGGTCAGGGGATGCTGCTGTGTCAGTAGAGATTTTGTATTTATATATTTTTTAATTTTTTCCCTGTAAATTCAGTTAATGACAACTATTTATTCTGTCCGCAGGTAAAGAATGAGGGAGGCAGAGATGCTCATGCTCAGCTGACAGTGCTGGCCATGGCTGTGACTTACAACTCTCTCCACCGGGGGGAGTGCCAGAGACAAACGATAAGTGTGACTGTGCCAGCTTACAAAGGTTAGTTACTCTAATAAACACAGAGGCCTCTGGAGCAACACAACTACGGGGCTGCTGTGTCTTTCCTGCAAAAATGTTAAACTATTTTCCACGTTATGCAGCATTATTCACCTCCCCATTTTAATACTGTGTGCGTGTGTTTGTGTATGTGTGTGCAGCCCACAGGGAAGTACTGCGTCTGCACTATGACGACTATGTCAGGTGTGTCTCTGAGCATCATCTGATCAGAGTGAAAGCGCTCCTAGAGGCTCCAGGGGAGAACGAACCCATCATGAGTGTGGCCAACATCCCACTGAGAGTTCCTGAACTCCTCGTACAGGTGAGGTCACTGTTGACCAGACCATGAGAGCAAATGGTTGGAGATAATTATTTTGTAAACTATTTCATTTCAGTATGCAGATCTCAGTAGAACTGTAATCTTAACGGATGCGATTGACACCCAAAAGGGACATTTATGGCACTTTTCTACCAACTACTCTACTCTACTTTGTATGCCTTTTTTGGGGTCCACTATGTAAAATAACCTGATACTTACTTTTTTGGTACCTAGTTCTTCAAGGTCCCAGGGATCAGGTCCTAAATGGTGCACTTTGAATATTCCCTCATTTGCTTATATGCAAATGGTACAGGCGTACCCAGCACACTGTCTGATTGGCAATGCAGTTTGAGTGCAGTTTGCGTGCATTTCCCCCTTTGTTGTCTTCATCCAACAAACCCTTATTAACTTTAATATAACATAGAGCTGTCTCCACTTTCCACAGGTGTCCGGGAAGGCTGTTGTACGGGGACCTGTGACAGCCTACATCTCCTTCACCAATCCTCTACCAGTTCCTCTGAAGGCTGGTGTGTTCACTGTGGAGGGGGCCGGCCTACTGCCTGTCACTGACATCCGAGTTAAGTAAGTACTGAGCTGCCTTTTAAAAACTCTTACATCACTGCATATATCACACATACTGTATGAATGAAAAGTTGGTGTTCAGTATCAAAACATTCAACATTAATTAAAAGAAAACCCTAGCCCGACCTAGAACCCACGACTTGTCTTACCACTTCGCTATAAACTATTAGCTTGTTTCAAATTGATGCTACCCTGAGGATCATGACAGAACCTCAAAACAAAATAAAAGAAAGCTCAAGCATTCATCGATATCGTTATTTTTTCTTTTTCAGCGGTGACATATCTCCAGGCCAGAGGGTGTCTGTCAAGCTTTCCTTCTCGCCCGTGCGGACCGGGGTGAGGAAGCTTCTCGTGGACTTTGACTCTGACCGGCTGAAGGACGTGAAGGGAGTCGCCACTGTGGTTGTCCACAAGAAATACAGTCCTGTATTTACTGGATTTCATTGAAAACTTTTCATGTCCTCATTCGCAAGGGAATATGGGCACAGTACTGCTTCAATAACTTTAAACCAGTAAAGCCACTATCTATCAGATTGAACAATTCTGACTTGGCATTAAGCCTGGCATAAGGTACCTTCAGTCTTTATTCACTTCTGCTGCTGATGGTAAGTCAGATAATATCAGATACAGTCATATGAAAAAGTTTGGGAACCCCTCTCAGCCGGCATTATAATTGACTCTGCTTTCACACAAAAAAGATAAAAGTGGTATGTCTTTAATTTACCAGGAACAGCTAAGTACTGGGGTGTTTTCCAAACAAAGATTTTTTGAAAAGCAGTATTTAGTTTTATGAAATTAAATAAAATGTGAAAAACTGGCTGTGCAAAAATATAGGAACCCTTGTGGTTTTGTTGATTTTAATGCATGTAACAGCATGTAAAATTGAGGACTTTAAACACAAAATTGGTTGGATTATGTTGTTAAGCCTTGAACCTCATATAAAGGTCTGTTTAATCATGAGAAAAGGTATTTAAGGTGCCTAAATGCAAGTTGCACTTCTCTTTGACTCTCTGCAGAAGTGAGACAGAATGGGATCATCAAAACAGCTCCCAAAAGATCTTAAAAACAAAGATTATTCATTGTCATGGTTTAGGGGAAGGCTAAAAGAAGCTTTCCCAAAGGTTTCAATTGTCAATTTCTACTGTAAGGAATGTTGTCAGGGAATGGAAGGACACAGGCACAGTTGCAGTTAAACCCAGGTCTAGCAGACCAAGAAAAGTACTTGAGCGGCATATGCGGCGGATTGTGAGAATGGTTGCACACAACCCACAGATCACCTCCAAAGACCTGCAAGAACATCTGGCTGCAGATGGTGTATCTGTACATGGTTCAACAATTCAGTGCAATTTGCACCAAAACATCTGTATGGCCAGGTGATGAGAAGGAAGCCCTTTCTGCGCCCACGCCACAGATACAGTTGCTTGGAGTATGCTAAAGCTCATTTAGACAAGCCAGATTCATATTGGAAGAAAATGCTTTGGACTGATGAGACAAAAAATAAGTTATTTGGTCATTATAAAAAGTGCATTACGTGGCGAAAGGAGAAAACTGCATTCCAAGTAAAACACCTGCTACCTACTTTCAAATTTGGTGGAGGTTCAATCATGCTGTGGAGCTGTGTGGCCACTTCAGGGACTGGGGCCCTGGTTAAAGTGGATAGTCGGATGAATTCAACCCAGTTTCAACAGATTATTCAGGATAATGTTGAAGCATCAGTCACAAAGTTGAAGTTGCACAGGGGTTGGATATTCCAACAAGACAATGACCCTTAACACAGTTCAAATTCCTGCAGAGGGAAAAGTACAATGTTCTGATATGGCCGTCGCAGTCCAATGACTTAAATATCATCGACAATCTATGGGATAATTTGAAGCAGGCTTTCCATGCTCGGCAGCCATCACATTTAACTGAACTGGATCACTTTAGTATGTAAGAATGTTAAGAATACCTACATCCAGGATCCAGACAATCATCACAGGCTACCAGAGGCGTCTAGAGGCTGTTATTTTTGCAAAAGGAGGCTCAACTAAGTACTGATTACATTTTTCTTTTGGGGTGCCCAAATTTATGCACCAGTCAAATTTTGTTATGATGCTTATTGCATATTTTCTATTATTCCATTAAACAAAATGACACCGCTGAATTGCTTCTGTTTCCCTAAGGTATGTCATATATGTAAAGGAATTTGCTTCTTTGAAATCCCAGCTACTGATTAACAAAAATCCCCAAAATTAGAAGGGGGTCCCAAACTTTTTCATATGACTGTAAAATGAAAACCAACAGAGCCCTTCAATGCTGAGGTACAGGGTTAAAAACCTTGTGCTATATGTACGTACGCTTGTTAAAGTACACCGGATCTGTTGTATGTTTGTTACTTTACTACGTTTTTGCACTCTTACAATTTAAATTTTTTCTGTAAACATTTATATAATAATTATATGTTCAGGCTGATATGATACACATGTACAGTATGCTTTAATAAACATTTTTTTCACAAGTAATCATTTGTTCTGACGTATCATTATCATGTCTGAGCTCGGCAATAGCCATTTTAGGTAACACTTTACTTTTATTCAGCACTGGTGTGCATTTATTAAGTGTCACTTAATGGATAAATTGTTCCCACTTTACAATAAGGGTCACAAAGAGCATTAATAAATGGTTAATTATGCTTAAGCAATGTTACAAAAATTACATTTGTTAACTAATGTTTATTATTATATTAATCAACGTTTGGTTCATGCTTAATTAATGTATTAACTAAGGTTAATATAGGACATTTATAAACATTAAATAATGTATTAATTAATATCTTAGTTAACATTAGTTAACACCATTAGTAAATGCTTACTAGACACATTAGTTAATGTTAACTAATGGTTAATTAACCCTTATTAAGCATTAACTAACCATTAATTAATGTACCCTTATTGTAAAGTGTTACCATTCTGATTTATTTTTTTTTGTATTTATGCTGGAGGTCCCCTGAGACCGGGGTCTCATTTACAGGAGAGACTAGCCTCCATGTAGGCATACAGTATAAATAAAATGACAAAACAATTGCTGTATGCAAGATAAAATATATCAAATAAAAGTGCAGATTACATTGTGCCAAACTAGATATAGGATAATTAGGGTGGTATAAAAACAACAATTAAAACAATAAAAACTATTTAAAAAAAATAAATAAAATGAAATGGAGCTACTAGCTAATTCAGATAATCTTGCTAAGGAGTAACTAGTTTTTATTTCTAAGTTGTGTCTTATATTAACAGATCCAAGAAGGTGAATGTAGCACCAGGGCAGGCAGGGGGACCAGAATGATGTGGCAAGCAAACAATGTTGAGCAGGTGTAAGGAATTTCCAACATATATATGTTATCATTTTAAAAGAAGTTAGTACAAAGGTTTGAGACAAGCAGAAAAGCCACACAGGCCAGAATGACCTTAGCCCACAAACTGCAACAACAACAGCTGTTGCAATCACAGCAGAAAGATAGAAACACTATTGCAACATCTTGCTACGAATAGACTATAATCTATTAGAAGCAGCTAGGTTCTAATATGGCCAAATATTAGATCTGTTACACACACACATACACACATGCACACTCTCACTCACACACAGACACACACATATAAGCCTGATATAAGCCATAGTGCTTTGCCACTAAGCGCGCTCTCTCGCCCGAGGAAGATGGCTAGGGTTTCCGGGACTCCCCTTTTCAAAGTTCGGTTGAGAGTAGGTTAATTCTGGTAAGATCTGAATGATTGTAATAAATAGGTAACATCTGTGTTGATATACTGTAATAGGAGCTGTGTCTACTAGCTTGTAACCTTGATGTCAACCTTTAATAAATTGAACCTGTTAAGACCTGAATCCTCTGCTCTCCGCGTCTCCCTTGCCTGGTGAAGTCTGTCCTCCTAGTATCAAATGTCATGGAATCAATGGCCCACTCGGCCACGGTAATATCTCATTATTCCACCTCACAGGCTAAGACATGTAAGTATTGTCCAGAGAATAGCCTTCGTTAAAATCAAAAGTTAGAGGGGGAACAGTGTATTACAGACTATGTTTTCAGTTTGAGTCAGCCTTCTCTAGTTTGCATACTGACTAAAATGGTTTAACAACTGTCAATTCATATTTAGAAATAATACTGCTACAATGTTAACCCTATGATGTCCTTTATTTAATTATAGCCTTCAAGCCTGTGGCTATTATTGTCACTTCTATTGTCACAATTGTAAGTACATGTACTTTAAAAACAAAAGAAAGCATGATGTATGTGCTTTAATTAAGAAACCAAATTAATACAATCTTCATTGAAATCATTTACTTTTCAAACCAGCATCATCATATTGAAATCACACTGTAATTTCCAAAAATGCATCAAGAGTAAGAAACATATAAAAATGTATTGTCTTAACTTCTTACTAGTTGTGCTATGACTATCACAGTTTGGTTCAATCATATTTCAACCAGTAAGAAACGGTGCAAAAGTGTCATCAAAGAACAAAACATACAATAACGGATTCTGTGTAATATTAATTTCAGAAATGTCCACCAGTGGTAGTTATTCATTCTAGAGTACAGTATTTTCAACATTATGCGGTCATTGTATGACCTTCAGCTTCAGCTATGTTTGTCGACGGTTCCTCTTATGGACAACCACCGTGGCGACTCCCTTTACGTCCTTCAGCCTGTCAGAGTCAAATTCCACCAGGAGCTTCCTCACCCCGGTACGCACAGGCGAAAAGGAGAGGTTGACGGACACCTTCTTGCCTGGAGCTATATCACCACTGAAACAGAAGAGACACACAATGTCAATTTGCAATTCATGCATGTCATGTCACCAATATTGAGCACATATGAAACTTAAAAGTTTTTTCAGAACGCTGATGAAAGACTTGTGGAGAGCACTTAAGCACCTTCAGTTTACGGTGACAAAGGCAAATAGAGTTTTCTCAATTAAGTCCAAACGAACAAATGAATGTGAGTGTAATTGGACTTTCATTGTGTACTGTATACAGTATGATGCTTGATAATGCTAACTAAGGTCAATATAATTTCTATTACAAACTCATCTGTTAGTCCACATGCAGAAAACCTTTTTCTCATGCATATGTGAAACATTGACAATAATCCATAACTGCTCCTTTGTGTTGTCTGTCCAGGTATATTTTTTATAGTTAGCTTCCAAACAGGTTGTATGTTAAAATGAAACAAATACCGGTACATCATACATAACTGGCCTTAACGGACATCATGGGTTGTGTATCTGGCTTACCGAATGTAGATTGTTGAGATAAGCCTGCCGACTGTTTTCGTCGGAAAACTCCTCCCCTTTCTCTTCCATGCTGTACTCTTTTATGCTCCCTCTCAGAATGAGAAACAGAAAGTGTGTACTTGTGCAGTCACTGCGCCAACTGTATCTAGCTCATAGACTGTATAAAAAAGAAATCGAGCTGCAAACACACACGTATGCGCAGTGCACACACAAACTATCATGGGGTGTCGTTTCAGTAATGTTGGCGGTCGCAATTACGGTCCACATCCACATCGGTTAAATGTGTACGTGGTAAAATTGCTGTTGCGTAACAAACACTTTTGTAAACATTCACACAAACAAAACTAACATTACATAGGCGATATATCTTTAGTTTAGTCTGGCTGTGTGAGACTATGGGTTTTGTGGCGACTTTATTATAGTGGCCACAGCTGGAATTGTAGAATCATGTGTCTACATGTGGGGAATCCCATTGGACAAATGTGTCTTCCAAATTATTGTTATGTTATTCATAGAGATGCACCAGTACACTATTTTTCAGTTCCATCCGATTCCAATACCTGGGTTTTGGATATTGGCCGGTACAGATTCTTTCCCGATCTCATGAATATAATAAAAGAAAATAGTTTGTGGTGATATTATGTGTAAGATTATAAATGCTTAAAGGTGAGGTAAGCTATTTATCTATGTTAATATAAGTGTTAAAACGCTCTTTATTCATACAGTGATCACTTATATAGTGGGCACGTTTCATAAAGCCGATCTCTCAGTCACTCGTTCTGCATGTAATCGGCAAATAAACTTTTCGGGGATCCCACTACTGATAACCAATCAGAACAGAGAACGCTACAAACCGGCGGAGCTGGTAAAAATCCTTCCCAATGTCTGTTTTGATGGTTTTTATCATGTTTTATCACACTTATGGAGCTGAGATGATGCTAGATAACTCGCTGCTTGAAGACGGCAGTGCATTAATGTGGTGACGTGGGGACGAGGGAGGGGACTGCTAACTGCAGTCACTGACAGGAAGTTAGCTAAACTGACCATTCCACTTACTGAACCTTTAAGCAACACTGCTATTATAATTCAAAAATGCATATAATGTAGCCTACAAAACATAAAAAGGTATATTTGAACTGCTTTGAATGGTTTGCAGAACTTTTTAATTGCAAAATCATTTTTAACACACTATGGTCTAAAAAATGTTATTTTCTTTTTTTAACAAAGTTCATGTTGATGAGCTAGCTATAGCTGATCAAATCTGACAGCATTGACATTCCAACTGGCAAACTCAAAGGGCGCTGGCAAACAATGATAAGCCTTCTTTTGTGTAGTTATCTGAAATGAAGGACCTATTGTTTGTTAAATAACCCATAGACACGTGTAGCAACAGAAACTAAGGGAGCCTGGCTTAGCAGACAGGTAACTCACTCAGAACTTACTTAACATGGATCTCAGCGGATGGCAGTAGTCCGGCCCCTTCCACAGTGAACACACCACTCTTGAGAGAAACTGGTAGAGGATTGGTGAAAGAGATGTACGCTATCACATGTTCCCGTACAACAGCCTTCCCGGACACCTGGAGAAACAGAAGACAGCTTTGTGCTCTATGGGCCCGTTTGGAGCAAAAATTCTGGACGTCATTTAGGATGGGTCACTTTAAAAAAATATATAAATAAAATGGCTTTGACAGTTTCTACTGTAAAAAAAAAAAAAAAAAAAAAAAAAAAAACATTGAAGTATTGCCACTACAGTGGCCTGAAGGTTTAGTAAAACTAAAATTCTACTTTCAGACCATATTGTTTCAGGTAGTATGGAGCCACAGGAACAAAATTTGGGACAATACAGTATGTCTCCAATTCACAATCCTCCATAATCTATATATCTGTTGCAGAGCCGGTCCAAGCCTTCATGGGGCCCTAAGCGAAATATGATTAGGGGGCCCCTCTCCCATTTTAGTGCTGCTGAAACTATGGATCTTTGTTAAATATCATTCACACATCCAGTGTTTTCCGCTAGTGCCTCCACTGTGCAGCTGTGCGAAAATATTAGACAGCCGACAATCAGACCTTCCTAGGGGGGTCCAGGGGTATGCCCCCCCGGGAGATTTTTTTAACCTTTTTAAAGTGAAATGCATGAATCTGGTGCACTTTGAGAGGAAAATTAAGAGGCTAAATCTGAGAAATTGTGTGAACAAAGAATTTGGAGACACTGGGTCAGATGAATTAGAAGCTATTGAAGAAGGACACATGGATTTTCCATAAAAATATTAATATATATTATGCAGGGTCCTCAAGAACTCTGTTGTCCAGCTACTGTATCTTTTTTTCCACAGAAGAGGCTGAAATAGGCTATAGACTATACACAGTGCATGGGAAACTGAAGGCAGCCCTATTTCCAAATGTTTTTAAATACACTCAATACACAATGTGCATGCCATGGACGTGAACGTGACGTCACGTGATCAGTTAACCTCGGATTATCTCCCAGATGATCTGATTCTATTAGTAGGCTATTAACAATCTAGACCAACACATTGTATTCCTTTTTTGTATGATAACTTACATTTGCTTAATATGATGTTGATATCAAACACACAAACTTAAACGGGCCGGCTCTGAACTGTTGGATTGGTTAGCTCTTTATAGGTGACTGAGACAGCAAGATGGTTACCTTAACGTGGTAGCTGAGGACAATTATTTGGCGGGTGTTTAAAGGTGGAGTCAGCAATTCTGGACCAAACCTGTTGTCAAAATCCCTTTTTATCAAAATCAGTGAAAATCTCCTCACAAGCCGCTACTTGTCCATACTGTGTGCAAGCTGAAAAAACTGCGGTGTTAATACACAGCCTATGGCATTGTAAACTTGTAAGTAAACAAAGAGGGCCCACTGTAGCTAACAACATGCCCGTTTACAGAGCCTAGGCTTTGTATTAACACTGCTTTTTTTAAAGTTCACATGATATGGACATGTAGCAGATCATGTAGAGATATTCACTGATTTTGACAAAAGGGGATTTTGATAACTAGCATTCTTCCGAATCACTGATTCCACCTTTAATGGGTTGAGTGTGCTGCCTATGGCATGTTGTTGGTTTTTAGTTTGCTAGCTTGTTAACAGAAGATGGTAGCTGATTATGTTGCTGATAATGTTGACAAAAGTGGATATAAGTTGCTTTGGAGTGTGCAAGTATAGAGGGGGATGGTTCTAGTAGAACTGCGGATCCTTCATTGAGAGGGCCCTTCCCTTCCATATGTATGTGCCTTCCTTTGGTAGGACAGGCGAGAGAACATAATTCAGGCAGTGTTTATCATACCAGTCGGGTTGCTAACAAATGTCTATTGGTAAAACTAGTGGTAACGGCCGTACCGGTGAAAGAGCAATTTCATAGGTTCATAGTTTTATTCTAATCAGTCTTGTTCCTTTATTTGTAGAAATCCCAAATCATATCTGTGTGACCTCACCTGTACGAGGAGTTCAGGAACTCTCAGTGGGATGTTGGCCACACTCATGATGGGTTCGTTCTCCCCTGGAGCCTCTAGGAGCGCTTTCACTCTGATCAGATTTTGCGCAGAGACACACTTGACATAGTCGTCATAGTGCAAACGCAGCACTTTCCTGTGGGCTGCATACACACACACACACACACACACAAGCAGTATTTAACAGGAAGATGGTTTATCTAAATGCTGCAAAACGGGGAGAATAGTAAAAAAGGAAAGACACAGCAGCAGTGTAGTTGTGTTGCTCCAGAGGCCTCTGTGTTTATTAAAGTAACTAACCTTTGTAAGCTGGCACAGTCACACTTATCGTTTGTCTCTGGCACTCCCCCCGGTGGAGAGAGTTGTAAGTCACAGCCATGGCCAGCACTGTCAGCTCAGCATGAGCATCTCTGCCTCCCTCATTCTTTACCTGAGGACAGAATAAATAGTCTTATAGAATTGACATAAACCGAGCAATATAAAAAAACACTATCTCTACTGACAAAGCAGTATCCCCTGACCCACTGTGTGAGGATAAATGTACTATTTCTATCATTTCATTCAGCTACTTACCTCAACAATCACATCAAAGTCCGTCCCAAACAAAGGCTTAGAATGCTTGATTGACAGCTGCAGTTTTGCCAGTTCTGCGCTCTCATACGTCTGCTCTGCGACCCTGCGTCCAGCCTTCTCAAACACTTCCCTCTCCTTCTTGGAGCCTGAGGAGAAGTTGTTCATCCATGAAAAACATCCCTCACATGAATCTAAACAGATGCATGTGTGCAGGTTTTCAGTTATACTGTATTACTCCAACTTACCTTCAGGATATTTGTAGTGTAGAGTGACGTCATCTCTGTGGTCGCCATACACACTTTTGGTGCTGATGTTCCTCCCCACACTCCCCTGGTCCACTCTGATCTGGAACAATTTATACAATCATCATTGTCGTGAAGGCTTTTTAATTTGAGCTAATATGAAAGAAGTCAATCACCTTCTTCCGTTGGCCATCTGGTTGGACCATCCAGTGGATGATGTCGGCATTCACCTCAGCGAATACAAACGGAGCGTCGTACTTTACTCTCAGATTTCCCTCCTTGATGGCCGTCACTGGACACGGACCGCAGCAAAACTCACCTAGACCGCATATATTGTAGTGATGAGAGACAATCAGGAGCAGGGACTTACATCTTCTAGTTTCCAATGGCGGATAAGGCGAGAAATGTCTTGTAAAACATACAGTAGATGGACAGATAAGTAAAAGAGAGAGACGAATAACATCAGGTTAAAAAGTAGTGATGTACCATCACTCAGTACTTGAGGGGTGGGGTCCAAAACCTGCCAGCCGTCATTTCCTTTGGGGAGATCATCTCTCCTCATCCAGGACTCAACCCAACAGTGGAAGTTCCTGAAAACACAAGGAGATAATTCATTATATGACATTGTGGGACGTCCTCTACTGCAGGATCCTGTATTCGATTCATATCGGTGCGGGGCTGTGTGTGTGTGTTTGTGTGTGTGTGTGTGTGTGTGTGTGTGTGTGTGTGTGTGTGTGTGTTCCTACCAGCTACTGTCTTTTTTCCCTCGTCTGTCGAGGCTCTCCAGTCTTTCATTCAGTAGGAAGTCTACAGACAGGTTTCCATCCACATCATGGGCTGAACTATAGTTGGTGATGAGGCGTGTTGGGATCCCCAGACAGCGCAGCACTGTGAAGACACATCAGACTGCGACACTCAATTCCTTTGCTCCTTCCAATATTTATGCATATAATGCTTATACTTGCTGGAGTTTTTTTTAATACAATTTTGGACACAGATGAGATTTAAAACTGCACATGTAACATACATAACCTACAGAACTTCTTGTTCATGTATGTCTTGTGCAGTCATTAGCAATTACCACTTAAAATAATTGTCGGAAACACTTTATAATAACTATCCGTTGTAACTCGTTAATAGATCATTAGTAAACTCTTAATTAATGATTATTAATGATTTGTTAAGTGTTTGTTAGCAGTTTGTTAAGGATTTATAACAATGGTAGATAGTTAATAGCTTAATAATTGAATCAGTTCATCTGGGAGGTAATCCGAGATACCGACGAGGCTGAAATAGGCTATAGACTATACACAGTGCATGGGCAACTGAGGGCAGCCCCATTTTCAAATATTTTTAAATAAACTCAATACACACTGTGCATGCCATGGACTTGAACGTGACGTGATCAGTTAATCTCGGATTACCTCCCAGATGAACTGATTCAATTATTAAGCTATTAACTATCTACCATTGTTATAAATCCTTAACAAACTGCTAACAAACACTTAACAAATCATTAATAATCATTAATTAAGAGTTTACTAATGATCTATTAACGAGTTACAACGGATAGTTATTATAAAGTGTTACCTAATTGTCTTATCATTATGTTTAAAATAATATTTAGTTTTTGTTTTACAAAAGTTAAAACAGGATAAAGATTAACTATCCCTAAACATTAACAAGAAATGGGCAGCATGTCAGCAGTGACTGCAGGTAAAAAAAAACTGTGAAATGTGTGCAGCCTCACCTGTGCAGGCGACGCCAGCAAACACCCAGCACTGGCCATATTTGACCGCCTTGGCCCCTGCCCTGCTCCACTGTTGGAGGATCGGCACGCTGCCGGTCCATCGATGTGGTGCGAATCCACCAGAGTACGGCTCTACCCAGCGACCATTCAACACACCACTGTCACCATTAGAGTTCACCTGGATAGGTGGAGATGACATCTTTAAAACTGTGCATCACTTTTATTTTACTCCCTGATAATACAAGATAGCTCCCTCTATGTAGGCATCACATGTCAACCAAACAGCAATCGAAAACAAACAAACAGTTTTGTGACATAACTAGTGATGAAGTTTCACTTTCTGATAACATGTTAGATTACTGTTTATGCCGCACTGCACTCTTGTGCATTTATAAAAAGCAGAAACCTTGAGGGTATTTTCTGTGCAGGAGCTATCAGTCTGTTTGGTGTTTTTATTTTAAGTAAGTATAGTATAGTTTTTATGAGATGCATGCAGGATGGATGATATGTGTTACCAGTTTACCACCACAGAGCAAACAAAATGCAAATGTTTATATATATATATATATATATATATATATATATATGTTGTTAAGCTGTCTATATCGAGAAGAAGGGATCGTCACCATAGCAGTGATCATCCTGCTGACATAGACTGGGTCAGATCTCTGCTCGAGGTCGATCTCAGAGTTTTCTAGGGCGTACTTGGAGTTGTCCAGGACTTCAAAACAGATGTCCATCACATAATCCTCAAACTGGGAGATAGAAGAAGAGGAACAAAGAAACAAAAGGTTAATTGTTGAACAGGAGAAGCCTCTTCGACTTTTTTTAAACAAACTTACAATCCTACATGTTCCCTGTTTGTGTTTAAATGGCTGTGCCTGAAGACCACTTCCTGCCTGTCTATCTGCCATCTTCCTCTCTGCCCTCCCAGTGAGCTGTGAAGGGACAAACCCTTGTTTGTGTGGTTCAGTTACATTCTGACACCTCCTGTCTACAAGGTCACTCCGTCCAACACAAACAGATTTCCTGATCCAGCTGAAGCCCTAGAATCTCCGCTGTGACACTGCTGTGAGAATTCACACAGGCCACATACAGTCCTGACAGACACAGGCATACTCAGTGCATTACAGTTTTTCTCAGTCACTTTGGTGCTTTTCTCACATCACTATTAACATTTGCACAGCAGTTAGTGCATTTCTCAAAACAATTAGTGCAAACTGCAAAACCTAGTGGATAACCTGCAAAAGTACGTCACTTGCTCAAAATCGATAGTCTATTCCTCAAAAGCAAGTATTCATGTCAATGAAACTGCCAGTGTCATCAAAATGAGAAGTCTTGACACCATCGTTTATGAACAAGATAGTCAAATGGCTTTGTCATGTTTTCATTATGACTGTTTATTCTCTCAGTGTTTTCCAATGCAAAAAAAAGGTCAGAACTCGGTGACACTACCTGAAAATGCTCAAGACAGCACTATACACTACTTGTACAGCCATTTGAAAACTACAGTAAAGTTACACATTGCTGTAGTTAGGGGAGTAAGTGAGTACAAGACACTGAATACGTATGTTTCACATGTTTACTGTATATGCTTTTTGCAATTCTACAGCATTGTGCAAAATAAAAATACACTTCAATATTACATATTGTAACTGAACATACTATACTGTATAGGTAAATCATTCTGGCACATCCAGACGCTCCTGTCTGTCTGGCCACATATTTTCATCTACATCACAACGGATATTATCCCTTGCAATGCAGCGAGGAAAGTCATTGGTTACAACTAATACTTCACACACCTCCTCGTGAGTGAAAGCTGAAGTCCACCTGAGAGCAGCTGTTCAATTTAGGAGACATTTCCAGGAAAAAATTATAAAGAAAGGTATAAAATTTGCTTGACAGAATTTGATAACTAGTTCAACAATTTTGTACGTAATGACTCAAGCAATGAAATGAAGACTATTAGTTTTATTGGGCATCCATAAGTATAGTTCATTTTGACTGACATGACATAAGCAAATGACAATGTTATAAAACAGCAGAGAATTGTATGAAAGCAACTGATACATGTCCAAAAGCATTTGCAATTTGTTCAGAGGAAGGAGAAATTGCTACTATGATGTGCTCAAATGACTAAATGTTGCGGAGGTTGAACTAATAGTTATGAGAATTTTCATTCTGATCTGAGAAAAGCACCAAAGCAACTGAGAAAAACTGTAATGCACTGGGAGATGCAAGGAAAAGATAACAAAGGACAAAGAGAGAGAGAGAACAAACAGATAGTGTGTGTGTGTGTGTGTGTGTGTGCGTGCGTGCGTGCGTGCGTGCGTGCGTGCGTGTGCGTGCGTGTGTGTGTGTGTTACCTGTCCATAATTCCAGGGGATACTATTGATGTCATCCCAGGTCCCCATGTAAATGACTCCGTCTTCATTCATTACATACTCCTGGAGCAGGCTCTCATCAGGGAGGTACACCACATCATCTGGTTCACAAAAATATCCTTCTGATCATTCAGCAATAATCATAATTAGTGCAGAAGATGTGTTATCGGGTTAGATATTTCATATTAGAGACTCTACAGACTGAGAGAAACAAGCAGCAGACAATAAGAAACAACAACATTAATCCTGAGCGTTGAGGGTTCCAATCAGAAAAACATGACACTGTTGTTCCATATATTTCTGTAGATCATCTGATACACACACACAGATGACCATGAGTTTGCTTCTGTTTAAAAAAAAATCATTATCAATTATTATCAATGTCACTAAGGTTAAGTGGAGGTAAATCATGGAAATCCAGCCTGTTCGGTTCTTCTTTTTTTGTTTCCGTTACATGACTGAATTAAGACATTCAGACACTGAAAACCAGCTAAACACCTCAGGAGCTGCAGGATAAAGTCAGTGAGACCTCTAAAATGCTGCAGAGAGTGTCTGCACTTTGCTTGTCCTTTTACCTTTGCACCACGGGTTAAAGAGCAGGTGGAAACTGATTTTGTCGACCCTTTCTACAATGTGTCCGTCCGGTGACATCATCAACACAGCCAGATGGTACTGGCCAATGATAGCGTCCGCTGGACTGTGCAGAGTCAGCAGTATTTCATCCTGTGCTACCTGCTGGTTCAACCACCACTTGTCTCCGGCCCCACGCTCCTTCTGAACCTTGAGCACCACCTCGTCTCTCTCACCTGAAGAAACATGAATTTTTTTGGGGAATTGTTCAACTGTTGTACTGTCAGTTCATCCTCTTTCTTTTTATGTTGACCTGCTCATCACCAAACAGCAGAATAACACATTTAGCAACTAGCTGGTGAACACTGTGGAGTATTTGGCAGCGACAGAGATATGTAATTATGGGACTTGTGTGATGCGCGAAGAGTGCCCACGTTTGCATCTGTACCTAAAACCAAGGTGATTTGACTTTTAGCTCATGGTTTGCATGTTTTTTCAGTGCAGTTGTAGCCTGGCATTCCCAGACCTGCCACTAGGCGCTGGCAAATTAAATTTGCTGCGCCTGTTGGTCTGGACACGCTCCGTTGAAGCTTTATCAAGAAGACCAGAAATCTGGGCTCACGTTTCAATTGGTTCTATCTAATATGGGCGCGCCAGAGCCCTTTGTATGGTATGGGGAGGACGTAACCGGATGACGACAGTGACGTGCATGCGACGTCGAAGCCGTGATAGTAAACATCAAAGATGGCTGCGGATATGTTGTGTGAGTTTGAGACTGCTTTGGCCTCGACCCTTTACGATTTGGAAGACGGCACTCAAATCTTTCATTAGCAAGTAAGTGGAATGTTCTGTTTTGCCGACCGACAACGGCAAACGTTTAATTCAACAGTTTAACAGCTGTTCGCTAAACGAACGGGGCTTACGTCACCTTGTGCATCGCTCTGATTGGTTGCAGTGGCATTTGAAATGCACGAGTAGGAGCCGCCCCTTGAGTTGGAAATTACTATTGATCGTGGCCAGACCCTCTATCGTTCAAGATATCAGGGTCTGGATTTCCAGGCTAGTGCAGTTGTGTAATTTTTCATGAATTATTGGCTAGACCTGCACCAGTCATTTAATTCATAGATAAGTCAATTAACAGAAAATGATTCAACAAGATAAACTAACACATTTGATGATTGGTGGAACAGTCATCTATGAAGCTGTAATAAAGGCTAATTGATTTAACGAGGACATGATCAGTAGATTCATCGATAATGAAAACATTGATACGTCCTAGCCCTATTGTTAACCCCACAGCATCTTCCAGGTCAGACTGTACTCACCAAGGTGCAGGACCAGTTCCAGGTGGTGTTTCGGGGGCAGAGAGTCAGAGCACTGCAAAGTGATGGAGAAGGGTTGACCCCTGCGGACAATCAGGCGCTCCCGATCAATCTCCCTGGTGCGGTGAGCCAAGTTGTTTTCATGACTTCTCAGATCCACTTCATTAATCAAACCTAAGAGGACAACAGGGACAAAGCTAAACAATCAGTCTGTGTTTGGCTATCCTTTTGCTAAATGAAATACTGACAGGGATGGGAGAGTTTACAGTTTTTCTCAGTTGCTTTGGTGCTTTTCTCAGATCAGAATGAAAATTCTCATAACTATTAGTTCAACCTCCGCAACATTTAGTCATTTGAGCAGAGCACATCATAGTAGCAATTTCTCCTTCCTCTGAACAAATTGCAAATGCTTTTGGACATGTATCAGTTGCTTTCATACAATTCTCTGCTGTTTTATAACATTGTCATTTGCTTATGTCATGTCAGTCAAAATGAACTATACTTATGGATGCTGAATAGTCGTTCCCAATAAAACTAATAGTCTTCATTTCATTGCTTGAGTCATTACATACAAAATTGTTGAACTAGTTATTAAATTCTGTCATAATAGAGAATGAGAGGGGTGGAGGCCAACTCAACAAATATGTTGTTGTGTGGGATAATGTCCGTTTTCACCACTCACATCTGGTCACACAGTGGTTTGCAGCACATGACAGAATGCTGGTTGAATATCTCCCTTCCTACTCCCCATTCCTTAATCCGATAGAGGAGTTTTTCTCTGCCTGGAGGTGGAAGGTTTATGACCGTCGTCCACCTGCGCAAATGACCCTGCTAGCAGCCATGGACGCAGCATGTGACGACATTACAGCAGAGTCATGCAGAGGGTGGATTCACCACTCCAGGAGATACTTTCCTCGCTGCATTGCAAGGGATAATATCCGTTGTGATGTAGATGAAAATATGTGGCCAGACAGACAGGAACGTCTGGATGTGCCAGAATGATTTACCTATATATGTTCAGTTACAATATGTCCTGTTATATTGTTCACATTTGTGCACAGCTCTACCAAAAGGGTGTTTTTATGTTTGTTCTAAATAAGTGACTGAAGTGTATTTTTCTTTTGCACAATGCTGTAGAATTGCAAAGAGCACATACAGTAAAAATGTGAAACATACGTATTCAGTGTCTTGTACTCACTTACTCCCATAACTACAGCAATGTGTAACTTTACTGTAGTTTTCAAATGGCTGTACAAGTAGTGTATAGTGCTGTCTTGAGCATTTTCAGGTAGTGTGACCGAGTTCTGACCTTTTTTTTGCATTGGAAAACACTGAGAGAATAAACTTTTCATAATGAAAACATGACAAAGCCATTTGACTATCTTGTTCATAAACGATGGTGTCAAGACTTCTCATTTTGATGACACTGGCAGTTTCATTGACATGAATACTTGCTTTTGAGGAATAGACTATCCATTTTGAGCAAGTGACGTACTTTTGCAGGTTATCCACTAGGTTTTGCAGTTTGCACTAATTGTTTTGAGAAATGCACTAACTGCTGTGCAAATGTTACAGTTTTTCTCAGTCACTTTGGTGCTTTTCTCACATCACTATTGGACATATTGTAACTGAACGGTAAATCATTCTGGCACATCCAGACGTTCCTGTCTGTCTGGCCACATATTTTCATCTACATCACAACGGATATTATCCCTTGCAATGCAGCGAGGAAAGTATCTATGATAAAGAAAAGGTATAAAATTTGCTTGACAGAATTTGATAACTAGTTCAACAATTTTGTATGTAATGACTCAAGCAATGAAATGAAGACTATTAGTTTTATTGGGAACGACTATTCAGCATCCATAAGTATAGTTAATTTTGACTGACATGACATAAGCAAATGACAATGTTATAAAACAGCAGAGAATTGTATGAAAGCAACTGATACGTGTCCAGAAGCATTTGCAATTTGTTCAGAGGAAGGAGAAATTGCTACTATGATGTGCTCAAATGACTAAATGTTGCGGAGGTTGAACTAATAGTTATGAGAATTTTCATTCTGATCTGAGAAAAGCACCAAAGCAACTGAGAAAAACTGTAATTTAGGTTGTGACCTTAACTCAGAGCGGACAGAGATTTGTGTTATTGGTCACAAGTCACAAGCTGAACTTGATGAATAAGGATGGTGATATCACATCCAAGTGCCAATGAAGTCATACATCAGCACATTTTTCACATGCATCATAATCTCCCATGATAGATAGATAGATAGATAGATAGATAGATAGATAGATAGATAGATAGATAGATAGATAGATAGATAGATAGATAGATAGATAGATAGATAGATCACTGTTCGACAGGTGACGGGCACATCTTGCTGCCCAGTATGTATTACTGTAACATGCCACAACACACACACACACACACACACACACACACACACACACACACACACACACACACACACACACACACACACACACACACACACACACACACACACACACACACACACACACACACACACACACACACACACACACACACACACACACACCACACACTATTTAAGTAATATTCATACAGATGTATATATGGTTCATATTGTATATTGTTTTATTTTGACACATATCTTGTATTGTTTGAATGTTTGGATTTATTTGATGCTTTGCTTTGGCAATATTGCTTTAAAAAAGCCAATTTTGAATTTGAATTGATATAGACAGATAGATAGATAGACAGACAGACATAGATAGATAGATAGATAGATAGATAGATAGATAGATAGATAGATAGATAGATAGATAGATAGATAGATAGATAGACTGATGGGTCACTTACCCTTGTGGTCGGCCATTGCAGATCTTTGTAATAATCTCTATTAAAATGTTGCTCCAAATGTCCTCCAGTGTCTTTACACTCTTCTTGATATGCCTGGTGTTCATCACAGTCCTGTATTTATACAGCACAGGACGGGCTCGCCCACCTCTCTGACACACACTCTGCCCAAAACACTCATTCCTTCTCACCTCCCTGAGACCTCTGACATCGCTTACCAAAAAGTGAAACTTGTGTGCATGTGTGTGTGTTTGTTTCGTTGTTTGTTTGCTTGAAGTTCAACACAAATTCTCTCAATTCCCTCCACATGACTATACATCCATCATGTATATAACTGTACATAACTATATCAACAGAATGTCTAACGTCTGTCATCTCTCTTAGTGTTTGTGTTTGCAGCTGCTTCAAAAGTGAGAGAAACAGTACAACAAAAATGAAGACACTATTAATCACCATGTTCTCAAATTAAGCTATAAATATGGTAGTTGAAAGCGTTTTTATAAAAATTATAAAATGAAGCAGTATACTATTCCCAGGTACAATAGTATAATTTACTTTTAAAATATCAAACATACATTCAGCAGTGTGACTACATGTGGCTGCTGATATTGTTAATGAGTTTAATTGCATTAAGTGTGATTTGCTGGTTGAGCTATAAATTTGGATTTAGCCTATAGGATTATTTGACATTGTATATAAATGTCAACTCTTTACAAGCTGACATTTGAGCAGTGGCGGCTCGCCCATAGAGGGCGATAGGGCGCCGCCCTCCTTGAGCCATATCAGCAAAAAACAAAAATATAATAATGAATAATAATGATGTTTTTTTTTTGTTGTATTAATAATCATAATTTATTATTTCAATACAGTTTTTACCTGCATCTAAGTCTGAATATCATTGTACAATCAGCGTATGTGCTCTGTACCGTCACTCTGGGGCGATTTCAGGCTGGTTGAAAATCGCCCCCAGCGCTCTCATAGACATCAATGTAAAACTTTTTTTTTTGAAACTGCAAGCCTCGCAATGCAATCTCTATGGGTTCCGGGGGTGCTCGCCCTAACGTGTTGTCGTCATACGTACAGTAAACAATAAACCAATTACAGTGACTGATACAGTCACATGTCCAGTATGCAGCCCAGAGCGGTCATATTCAAGACCAACACAACTTTATATCAACTCAGGCTAGGCTGGCAAGCTACTTACTTGATCGGACTCGGACTAGGTCTTTCCCAGACAAAATGTAACCATCAAGCAAGTATCTACCAAGATGGATTGGGGGATCTTATAAACGCGGATTTTCACGGGGCTCGTTTGAACGGCTAACGAGGCTAGCAGGATGCTAATGCGCTAACGCTCTGTCCTGCTGCCGCTGCATGATGATATGGACTGTATACTAGCTTTTTATCCATCCTGATGGCAGCACAGAGACCGCATGGATAACTTTGGGTGTCACCCCTATGCATCATCTCCCAGAAAAGGTAAAACAAACATTAAACATCAATCTGCATATACGAGCCAGCGCCGTTCAACAGCTGATCGGCTATTGATCGGCGATCAGCTGTTGATCGTCGTTTAGCTGACAGCTGCTTTCACCGTCCGACATAAACCCGCCTACCAAGTGCTGTAGACAGTAGTAACCCAAACCAATGTGATGATTAGCACTGTTAATGTTGCACATGCTATGCCAGCATCCATTTTTGTCTCCTAACTTTTAAAGGAAGCCTATGAGGAGCACACTGGTAGATGACAAGTTATCTGTGATGGCCACAGCCGGATAATTAAATCATTTTAGAGCTAAAATAATTTTATTCAAGAAATTAACTAACTTAATTTCCAAAAATACTGTACAGTGCAATGCTTGTCTAATGTTGCCAGAGTGGTTATGCCAGATGAACAGGAAAAACAAACAGTTAAATGCAATATGACATTGTCATATGCTATCTGATTTAGGTTAATTTTGGGTCATATTTCCCATCATGGCAACAATTGCCCCCCCTGAGATTATTGTCAGGAGCCGCCACTGCATTTGAGCTGAGAAATATACAGTAAATCTGATTTTGGGCTGCAGTGTATTCGTGCTCTGAACAAGTCCAGTGAACATGACCAAATTTTGTAAGCTTGCATCGTCTTTTGAGAATATTTTTGGATGCATCCTCTGCTTCCACCGAAAATGTAGTACACAGATGTTTTGTGGGCTAAAATATGATATCATGACACAAAGGTGAGAGCCAGGAGAAGCAGCGATACTGCCCGATCATGGTGGGCTGGAATAGGTTGAATAAATATTTCTATCTTCTTCTCGCAGGATTGAGAGAAAGTTCAAACCACACACTGAACTTCATTCATTGGAATGCAGGAAGTAGACATCACCTCAGCCTCTTGGTGTGAATTAAATCAGATTCTTGTGAAATGTTGTCTAGGGTTAGTTTAAAGTTAGAGTTTGTAGTACAGGGAGATTACTCATGTGAAAATTAATATGTCAAACACAACTGTGACCCTTTAAGTCCCTTCAAGTTTTAACTGTTAGTAAATAGCTATTTCTATTGCAAAGAAGGTCTGGAGTTAAAACCAGACTACACGTTCTTCTTGAAGGCAAGGAGATATTGCCAGGTTGTTGCAATACTTCTGAAACCCCCAACTCTGTTTCAGAAACGTTTCTAAGAACTGGATTAAGCTGTTACCCAAAGTACAAGCAGTTGAGGTTGCTATCTTAAATGAAAACACTATGGCAAGTACTTTACAATCTGTTCTGCTGGTACACCCCACATCAGTTTTCCCTCTTCAAGTGACTAACATCAACACTGTGAGCTCCACTGGACCTTCTGATCGTATACAGCAATTCTCCTTTGTATGGACCTTCCACTGTCCAGCCGCAGACATGCAGAAGTCTTCATTTTTGACTCTCCAAAAGACTGTTGGCTGTTACCCAGGGGGCAAAGTTATTTTTTGGACATGGAGCGTTGTAAAAGGTTGTTCACCAAAAATGACATCTAGGACCTTCCACGATCACAACCTGGGTGGACAACCTTGTCAACAAGCTGCTGGAAAGCTACAGCGGGCCGACATGGCAAATCAGAACCACTGTTTAAGTGAATGGGGGTAAATGGGGATGGGCTAATGGGGAATTTTTTGAACTTATAGATATCATTATGAAACTTTGCCAGTTGATTACTGACATTAAAACAAAAAACTTTTTGTATTACAGTATTTTCCAAAATGTTTAAATAAATATAAAAAATCATCAATATCTTACTAATGATGCGTACATTTGCATATCTGCAAAGCCCCAAAATCTAGATGTTGGAAGAAAACAAAGTCAATTTGTTTTTAAATTTTGAAAAACAAAACAAGTGTCCAACTGCCTGAAGCCTTTCCTAATCACAGTTCAAATTTGATCAATAACCCATAGAAAATTAATTTTTTACACAGTTACATTTCATGTGCTATGGACCAAAAGTGTCTTTTTGGAGTCTCCAGCTGGTATTTTAGGAAACGGCTAGACATTCCCTTGGAAAAAAAAGTCTCAATCTTATATCTTTTAAGTTTCTGAGGAGCTGGTACTTGGCGATCTGTGTTGAATGCAGGACATGTATTTAATTAAAGGTGACGTAAGTAGTTTATTTATGTTAATATAAGTGTTAAATCGCTTTTTATTCATACAGTGATCACTTACATAAAGTTCACGTTTCATAAAGCCGATCTCTCAGTCAGCTGCTCTGCATGTAATCAGCAAATAAACTTATTGGAGGATCCCGAAATTTGTATCCAATCACATGAGACCGCTGCAAACCAACAGCCGTCTCACTCATGGTCTCACTGCCGGTGCACCCCAGAGTATCGGGCAGAGAGCGTAATTTTAAGTGTGTCTTACTGTCTTTATAAAGCGTATTGTTAAAGTTTCCTTACCACCGGACCGCCGAGTCCCGCTGTTTGTTGTTTTGCGTTCGTCCCCACTGCCGTGCTTCAAGGCAGCATTTAACAGCTGATGAACGAGAGTAAACAGCGGGCCTTTGGAAGCAAATAAGAAATCCTTTTTTCCTGTTTGTATGCTGCTCTCGCCTTTTTATGTATCTCCCTCTTTCACTTGCCCACACCTAGGCTTACACACACATTAATTCATATAGCCTACATTGTATGTTCAAATCCAAGTGATGGGCAATTCTGGTGCCGAGTAAGGCAGCGGACGTTTAAACGTTCAACCGTCAGGATCGCAGTCTGCGCGCTTGCTTGTGCACGAGTCATTCGATGAAATGGAAACTTTACCATATTGTTGCCTTTTCATGTGTAATACAACCACACTTTAGAGCACTTCTGCCTCGACGTCATGTTTGCTGCGTTCTGAACCAAAACAAAGCAGCACGTGTCTGAAGTCATGACGCATTTGCCACGAGCGGAACCGATAAGCGGCATCGTTAAGCAGGCATGTTAAAGATTCCAAGGAATTGGTTGACTCGGAACCGGGTCTGAACAAGAACCGGTTCTCGATTCCCATCCCTACTTATGGATCTGAGATGATGCTAGATAACTTGCTGCTTGAAGACCGCAGTGCATTAATGTGGTGACACATTCGACCAATTCCGACCAAATCCTAACACTTTACCGACCCAGCTCCTAACAGTCCTAACAAAGTCCTAACAAAATGGAACGTTCAAGGCCGGGGGAAAAAATCGAACGTTCAAGCTGTACAGTGGGGCAAAAACGGGGCCGTGCGCAAATCGTTTATTGCCTAGCGCTCATTTTCATACTCGGCTTTACATTTGTATCATTAGCTTTCGTCATGCCTAAAACAGGTAAACCCGACTCATATTGGGCACTTATCATGTACCAATATGCCCAGGGGAAGTTTAGTTTTGGTACAGGAAAAAGCCCGGGGCAAAGAAGTGGAAGACGGTGTCATCAGGGAATGTCCGTTGACGCCGATCGCTGTCAATCTCCCAGTCCGACATATTGACATCTTCGGCAGAAAAATACCATGCCAATGTGGTTATCACAAGATAACTGATGTATATATTTTATTTTTTATATATAGTTTGAAATAGGCTAACGAGATTACGCTATTCTCTTGGTTTGAATGTTTCTGAATCATCGTTACGTTTACCGTGAAAAGTAACGGTTCAACCGTTAGTAGAACCACACAGTGTATAACTACAAAAGTAACTAGCTCAAAGTGCTTATTTTATTACCATGAAGAATATATGTATATAGGCTAGAGATGACAGTGAATAAATAAGACAAGTGGATGCTATTCAGTGGTTGACACTAACGGTTGCCCGCTTGCCCGGGGCAACTGAAAATAATGTTTGGGCAAGTTGAGATTGCTTCTTGGTTGCCCGGGCGGACAAGTGGATTTTAGAGGGTTTGTCTGTAGTATAGGCTGTGTATTCATGTGTTTTACAGTCTGCAAAACATTTTTTTTCCGCGAAGTCACACAAAATAGATCGGCTATATTCGCAATTGAGCAGCTGTGCGCGGCAGCCAGAAGCATCACGGTCGCGCTTTCGCACTCGATCTCTCTATCTCTCTCTCTCACACACACACACACACACACACACACACACACACACACACACACTACACACACACACACACACACACACACACACACACACACACACACACACACAGCCTGTGTGCGCGCAGTTTCGCTGTCTACGTTCCGAAAGCCGGCTCTATCCTACGGACCTGGTTCCGCTATATTCAAAACCCAGAAATGATTAATGTTTGAGCTTATCGATACCGCTATGGAGTCCAGTAGGCTAGGTCACATTATATAATTTTAAATATCGAGTCGGGTCATCTTCATCTAATTAGGCCTACTTCAGCGTATTATTCCATCACTGGACCGCATCATGGACTGTAAAAGTGTTCTACCTTCGACTGTCTTGAAGAAACTCCTTCCACCCGCTCCGTCTCCAAAAAAAAAAAAAAAACTCTTGTCTGCTGAGCCGCTGCCGCTGCAGACGGGCTCCGCACCGTCTCATCATTCATTCAATGCAGCGGTCAACAGACGAGAGACTGTAGCAAGTGACAAGTCCCGCAGTTAAAAAAACGGATAGTTTTTAAATCCATATTAAAATCGGCAGGATAAGACCTAGTTAGCTAAAAAAAAATCGCAAACGGTTCAAATGTGATGTGTTCAGGTCGGCTCAGTAAAATGATTATTAGGCAAAGGTCAATAAAATTACATCATGATGTGTTCAAATGTACCATCAAGAAAATAAGAAATTTGAGTTTTTCGCGGGAAGCTTGAATAATAGCCTACAGTTTGGGTAAAAAACTTGTTTTCCCAGCAATATAAACTAAATAGTAGGCCTAAATATGGAATTATGACCTGCTTAAAGTCCTATCCAGATCTCTGCTCATCTTGTAAGCAATTAAAGCAGTTCTCTTTAAACAAAATAATAGAAAGGTATTGATAAAGATTTGGATTGTGGAGTCTTTATAATGGTATCAATATGAATAGAAATGAATGATCCCCCTCCTTACTTACAGTGTAACTGGGCAATAGCTTTAACATGGTGGACTTTAATAATTTTATGGCACACAATCACTTTTTGGCACAATGTGACCGTTTTAAATAAGTAAAATTGTTCTGTGGAAGCTAACATTCAGCTTGACTCTGAGCTAGACTGAGTTTTCTGAGCCCCTGGGCAAGGTGCATGGCAAAAAGAGGCCCTTTCACGATGCTTCAGCAGGACCAAGCGCTTGGTGTAGTGTGTGATGTCATGATATCTAGGCTTATATGAATTGTTGTTCGTTTTATGTGGTCAGGATGAGACTAGTAAGCAGTGTTTGCATTTAAGAGATAAGAGATCGCTAAAATGTATAATTCAATTAGCCTATATGTATATATCATTGTTTAACAGTTTTTTAGTTTTTTTTGGGCAAGTGAACACAACATTCGGGCAAGTAAAACATTACCTGTACTTGCCCTATGGGCAAGTGCATTTGAAACCTTAGTGTCAACCCCTGCTATTTCCAAAATGCTAGTGTACTATTGAGCAAAGACTGTGGCCTCGTCTTTATCTCAATAACGGCGTATGCTAGGCTACTCGTAAAATTATTTAAAACTCCATTGGCTACTTTTGTTGTAACAGGGAGTGTAGTCTCGTCTTTATGTGTTGTCTTTGTAACTGCTACTCGGACATACATTTACTGACAAAGTACTCCGTACGGGGCTACATGTTTTGACCGTGATGTAGTGTTTTGACCGTGATGTAGCCAATAGTCTACACTTATTTTGTGACTGGTTGCTCAACATATACTCAACAAAAATATAAACGCAACACTTTTGTTTTTGCTCCCATTTTTCATGAGATGGACTTAAAGATCTAAAATTCATTCCAGATACACAATTGTACAATTTCTCTCAAACATTGTTCACAAATCTGTCTAAATGTGTGATAGTGAGCACTTCTGCTTTGCTGAGATAATCCATCCCACCTCACAGGTGTGCCACATCAAGATGCTGATCTGACATCATGATTAGTGCACAGGTGTGCCTTAGACTGTCCACAACAAAAGGCCACCCTGAAATGTGCAGTTTTGTCTCACAGCAAAATGCCACAGATGCCACAAGCATTGAGGGAGCGTGCAATTAGCATGCTGACAGCAGGAATGTCAACCAGATCTGTTGCTCGTGCATTGAATGTTCATTTCTCCACCATAAGCCGTCTCCAGCAACTTCGCATAGCCATTGAAGAGGAGTGGACCAACATTCCACAGGCCACAATTGACAATCTGATAAACTCTATGCGAAGAAGATGTTTTGCACTGCATGGAGAAATGGTGGTCACACCAGATACTGACTGGTTCTGAGTCCCCAGACCCCCAATAAAGCAAAAAAATGCACATTTCAGAGTGGCCTTTTATTGTGGACAGTCTAAGGCACACCTGTGCACTAATCATGATGTCAGATCAGCATCTTGATGTGGCACACCTGTGAGGTGGGATGGATTATCTCAGCAAAGCAGAAGTGCTCACTATCACACATTTAGACAGATTTGTGAACAATGTTTGAGAGAAATGGTACAATTGTGTATCTGGAATGAATTTTAGATCTTTAAGTCCATCTCATGAAAAATGGGAGCAAAAACAAAAGTGTTGCGTTTATATTTTTGTTGAGTGTATTTAATGAAAAAGTAGCATATTCTCCATACAAGGCTACATGTTTTGACAGCGAAGTAGCCTATATGTTGCCTCACCTATACGTATTTTTTAACCTGATAGCGTACTTAGAAAATAGGACTATTCTCGGTATAGGCTACACAGGGCAGGATATGTTTTTTTGTAATGCATTGCAATGTATCTCTAACATAATTACTGTGCTTTAAGAAATACCCCAACAAAAACATTTTAGTTGTTGAAAGGAGTTCTTGTAGTCTACTTTATTCTATGTAATTATTTATATGTGTGTCTTATTTGATTGTACTCATGTCATATCTTGTATAACTTGTAAGTGGTTTCAATCACGGTGAACTGAATTATAAAAATAGTTTCTCTTTTGTGCAGGTCCAACCCCAGTTCAGGTGTGGTTTAGGCCGTGGAAGATCAACGTGAAGCTGGATATATTCCACTTCATGCGGCGCTTCTCCTCTGGCCTAACCACAGAGCACCATCCTCTCTTCGGCACTTTCTGCTCAAAGTTGTCCTCTTGCATTTTTGAGTGGGATCAAGAGGACATCTGCAAGCTCAAAGATGCGAAGAGGTCAGAGCTGAAGAAGAAGTATGCTGGTCTTGCTCCTTCTGACGCTCAGGTTTTGGCTGAAATCACCTCAAAAGAGTTGGCGCGGCATTGCAGGCGGAGAACTCGTGGGGTTGAGGAGACACGGGCCCTGATCTCTACTTTGCTTCACTCCATGTGAGACCTGACCGACACCACAGGTCTCAGGCTGGTCAACCCAGAGAGCATGGAACGAGTGTCGGCAAACCAACAGAAGCATTTGCCATGCATCCAGGATCCACCAGGTATTGAGCTGTACACCAGACTCGGTGCAGGGCTGCAGAAGGGAGACAAGGTCCTGGACGTCCTAAAATGTGGCAGAGGGTCGTCGTCTCTGGAGAGCTTCCATCGCCACCAGTGCACCTTTATCCCAGGTTAATAATGATTAAATATCTCTGGCCTCATACATGTTCTTTACATGTTTTGTATAACTACATAGCCATAGTTTTTTCTCTTCTCAACCAATATTTCTATCATTTTTAACATTATTTTGCTTTTTCAAGGATGGAGATGTAACGCTACGCACACACAGATGTACATGCTGGAGGGTGGATCCAGATGGAACATCAACAGAGCGCATGAGGCCGTGGATATGAGTGTGGCATCACAGACCAGGATATATGATGTCCGCCTCATGTCCAACCTCAATGGGTTCAGCAGAAGAGTACTCGGCTGTGATCTTCTCCCAGAATTTGTTCCCCCTGGAAAACCAACTGGTAAGGAGCTCCATAAGACACACTTTTCCCTGCACATTTAATTGACACATTCAAAATGTTAAATTTTCAGTGTCTCATCCATTACAAAGCAAAAATGTCTATTCTTATAAATTGAACATGCGTTTTCCCCACAATGATTTTGTCTGACAGGTGAGAGAATTGCTGTCGAGTACCTGTTGCATCAGACTGACAGAGGTGACCTGCTGGCTACACAACAGCATGCAGAGCTCGGCGTCATTTTGCCAGACCTGCAGGTTGAGATTCAGGAGGAGGAATGGTCTGATGTAACAATAAGTGCTGCAGCTGACATCGCTGTACCAGGTGCATCATCTCAGGTAATCATCTATTTCATGATTATCTGTTATTGAAATTCTACAAAACCTCCACCTGTGCCTATGCGTTCACTTATATGGTCCTTGTGGGCACCAATAGAGACAGTGCATAACGCGTCATAATCTGAGGCCACGCCCATCGTGGGGGAAAACAATACACAGCGCTCCATCCACTTTATATTGAATGACACCCGTATTCGGCAAACAAACTTAATAAAAACGTAATACGACATGCCTTTCACAAATACACGTTACTTTCTTTAAAGCCACAACTCTTGTCTGTCTATACGAGCTGTTTTTGTGAAAAAGTATTGAGTAATTTTCAATATCGAGACAAAACTCTTAACTAATGTATGCTGTATGCTAGGCTAATGTTAGCCTTCTGCTGTAGGCTAACCCTCACGGACGGTTAAAAACACCTCAATATTGAAAATTACTCAATTATTTTCACAAAACAGCTCGTATGAACAGACAAGAGTCGTGGCTTTAAAGAAAGTAACGGTTTTTTGTTAAATGGATGTTCGATTACGTTTTAATTAAGTTTGTTTGTAGAAGACAGGTCTCCTTCAATACAAAGTGAATGGAACGGTTTTCAACGGTTTCCCCCTCGATGGGTCCGACCCGGTCCGACCGGACAAAAACACCTCAATATTGAAAACTACTCAATTATTTTTCACAAAAACAGCTCATACAGACAAACAAGAGTCGTGGCTTTCAAGAAAGTAACATTTTTTTTCTTAAATGGATGTTTGATTAAATTTTAATTAAGTTTGTTTGCAGAAGACAGGTCTCCTTCAATACAAAGTGGATGGAGCGCTGTTCAATGTTTTCCCCCACGATGGGCGTGGCCATGGGCGTGGCCTATTTCATGCACTGTCTCTATGCACCACCCAGTGTTTATACACAATATCACAAACCTTGAAATGGCTGTAAAAGGTTTAATAAAAATAAATAAGTAATAAGAGAATACATTTTTGTTTCTGTCTCAAATTTCCAGGAACCCAGTTTTGATGCAGGTGTCTGCCACAGTCCTGACCCTGCAGCCAGCACATCTGCTCAGGTACTATAAACATATGTATTTAGACCAATGTGATTGATTAGAAAAGGTGTAATAGGCTTATAGACCAAAATCTTATGTCCAGAGGTAATGTAATAAAACAAGGAAATACTTTGTTTCTTCCTTCAGGAGCCTATTTTGGATGAAGGTGTCTTCCACGGTCCTCACACTCAAGACCTTAGTGACACCTCTGGTACACCAGGCACATCTACACAGGTATTATGCAGAAACAGATCCATCCCTGAACTTCAGTCGACACCGAAAATGGAGACTGCAAAAGGCTGCCATGGAAGACCAGGAGCGTGTGGCAAGAGGGGAGCAGCCAAAAAAGCGTCACCGCAAGGAGGACTACCACTACCAATGCGCAACGTGTGGTCACTCTAAGCGCAAGAGCACTGGCCATACCCAGGTGAAGGGAAGGTGGTACTGTCCAGCCTCTGGACTAACAGTTGAGGAATGGAAAGAGAGCCTTGACAAGCAGCAGTAACTGTTATCTTGGTTTCGCTTTCAAAAAAGTTTTGCATATATTATTAATTTGTATATTGTTATTTAAGTGAATATGTTTTATACAAATATTTTGTGACCATTTATATAATTATTTTGTATATTTTCTATTACGACTATTATAAGAAATGTTTAACTATTGTCACCATTTGATTTGTAATATAATATAACATTATAATATACATCTTACAGGTGCATCTCATATAATAAGAATATTATGAAAAGTTCATGTTTTCTAGTAGTTTAATTCAAAAAATTAAACTTTCATATTTTGGATTCATGACACATGAAGTGAAATAATTCTGTCTTTTTTTTGTTTTAAAATAGATTATTTCATTTTACAGCTCATGAAAATCAGACATCCAGCATCTCAGAATATTAGAATATTACTTAAGACCAATAAAAAAAAAGATTTATAATACAGAAATTTCAACCTTCTGAAAAGTATGTTGATTTACGCACCCACTTCTTGGTCAGGGATCTTATTTTGCATTAATTATTGCATTAAGGAGATGGTTCAGCATTTTTGAAGTGGGTTTGTAAGAGGTGCTTACGCATATCTGTTACCTTTTGGAGATGGTGATCAGCGCAGCCATTTATAAAAGTTTTGTGGGAGACATCGCTGTAGCAGAATTCAGCTTTGTGCTGTTGCAGAGGGGGTCATCAGAAAAACTGTTTTTCCCCACGTGTATAAATGCTTACCTAAAAAAATATATCTGTTCACGGTCAAGCAGCCTTTCAACACCCTCTGCAACGGTACAACATTGATTTCTGCTGCAGCGACGTCTCCCCCAAACTCCTTATAGTGACTGCGCTGAACGCCATCTCTATAAGGTAACACACTAAAACTATGCAGAAGAAACTCAAACAAACCCACTTTAAAAATACTGAAATATCCCTTTAATGCAATAATTCATGCAAAATAAGAACTCTGGCCAAGTATTGAGTGCATAAATGAACATACTTTTCAGAAGATCGACATTTCTGTATTATAAATCCTTTTGATTGTCTGATGAAATGTTCTAATATTTTGAGATACTGCATTTTTGATTTTCATGAGCTGTAAGCTGTAATCATTTAAATTAAAACAAAAAAAGGCCTGACATTTCAGTTTTTGTGTAATGAATCTATAATACCTGAAATTTCACCTTTGAATTAAATTACGAAAAAAAAGAACTTTCCCATGATATTCTAATTATAGGAGATGCACCTGTATAGGCCTATCATACATTACTAATATGAGTGTTTTATTAGTTTAATTATTTAACCCTCCACCGGCCTGGTTGGGCCATATCAGACATCTGGTCATATTTCAATGGTGTTTTATTCAATCATTCCAATTTTTCATGACTTTGTCAATAAACGTGTTCCTCATGACTAAATATAATTGTTTCTTGATTTCTTTCTAAATGACCCCAGTCAAACACATCAAATTACGCATAGTTTTTAGTTAAAAGTGTCACTCACCATCTGGGAGAGTAGTGGGACTCTATCACTTTAAATAGACAGACAGCAGAGTTACTCTAAAACAATGATATTTCCATTTTCCACAATGAGAAAATAGACTTTAACTCTGCAAATATTATTATATCTGTAGCTTTTTTCTTAAATGGTATTGTTTAAAAAACTAATATTGTTTATAGAAGACACATATTTTATAACTTTTCTTTGATGGTGGTTTATTACAGTATTTTTATGCTTGAGGTCTCTAGTGACCATGTTTGTAAACTATTTTATTAGGAAGAGGGTTAAAAAGCCTACTCTGTCCAAAAACAACAAGCAGCACAAGTGCTATGAAGGTTTGCAACAGTTGGCATCCATAAACAATATAAATAAATAGCATCTGAGAAACATAAATGTACATTTGTTTGGGCATTTTTCATGCTTTCATTAACAGTGTGGAGAGAGATGAAATGGGCTAGCGAGGTGCATGATATGCGGGAACTACCATGGGCAGGATTCGAACCAGGGTCAGCTGCTTCCGAGGACTGAGCCAAACGTGTCGGATGCACTGACCACTACGCCACGGGGGAAAACCTCCCTTCTCTTCCTCTTTCTCCTCCCCCTTTCCCCCCCCTCCCCCCTTTCTCCCCCCCCCCCTCAAGCAGTCCCTTTTGCCCCTTTTCCGGCCGAGTGGTTAAGGCGATGGACTGCTAATCCATTGTGCTCTGCACGCGTGGGTTCGAATCCCATCCTCGTCGCAGCTTTAGTATCCTTGATTCTGCCATGCTACACTGCCACAACTCTGTTCAAATATTTCATAAATACTGATCAACCTCCAGATTCCTGCGCCTGCCAAGGCCTTAACTGCAACTACTATCCATCCTATTGTTGCACAAAACAGTGCCATAAGAACCGTCCCAGAAATGTGACAGTCTTTGGTCACACGTCAACTGTAAAAAACGAGGCACTCAGTAGAGCAAGCAGCCGTGATCGTATAGTGGTTAGTACTCTGCGTTGTGGCCGCAGCAACCCAGTTTCGAATCTGGGTCACGGCAGCAGTTGTAAGCTCTACTCCTGCAGTGTTTTTGACAAAACTTATTTGGTTCTACATCATTTTGAAGAAGATAGCTGGACTCAATTTCCGAGGTGATGCCCCATGTTTTCCCTCTCAAACAGTGGTTTGACCAGCTGTCTACACAGTTTCCTTCAAAATAAAAGACCACGGCTGTCTGGCTGCGTGGCTGTGAGAATAACACAGTGACAGGCAGGGCTAGTGGCGCAATGGATAACGCGTCTGACTACGGATCAGAAGATTCTAGGTTCGACTCCTGGCTAGCTCGTTGCACACTTTAGCTTGTAAATAGTTTGTTCCCCGTGTCCTGCCGCACAACGCTGTTTATCAGAAAACACCACGACTGAGAGGAGAAAAGTACGTTTCCTCCCAACATGGAATCAAAAGCATCTGACTTCTCCAAATTCACCAGGGCTCAACGCTAAGGTTTTTTTTCGCTTGCCCGGTCGGGCAAGTGGGTCTGAATTCTACTTGCCCGAAGTAAATTTTTACTGGCCCCTATATAAAAATGTTTTTATT
Organism: Hyperoplus immaculatus; assembly: GCA_949357725.1. Taxonomy (NCBI): domain Eukaryota; kingdom Metazoa; phylum Chordata; class Actinopteri; order Uranoscopiformes; family Ammodytidae; genus Hyperoplus; species Hyperoplus immaculatus. Next base: position 30,036,855 of record OX442354.1, on the reverse strand, counting down.
AGTGGTGTACAAATATTTGTTATATTCACTCTTTATTTACAATGTATAAACACATGATGGACAGTGTTATTAAGGATCATACTGAAAGTGGAGGCTATTATTCAAATATTATTTGAGTTGGAACATTTGTAATTTTTTAGTTTCTAAACCGACAATAACAGCATATGAGACGTGTTTCATGCAACAAATAAAACATTGGTCACACAAATGTTTTTTTCTTGAAGGGCTTGTTCTTTTTACAACAGCAATTCTTTAAAACTTTTTTCTGTAAGACATTTCTTAGGCCTACAACAATCTGTTTTAGACGTTTTTAATTATTATTCAAAATCTCAACTTTTGGCTCAGGACAGGCTGTTTTGAACACTTTTCCAGTAGCCTAGTTTCAAGCTTCCACTGCCTCCTGGTATGTGAAGTGACACCTCTGGTCCATTTCTTAAGATGTAGGCTACATGCAGGCTGTAGAGATGTTCCTATGCTAACTGTTGCTGATGTTTGTGTTGACCTGCACACATTAAACTGGTAGTACGCTACTAGCAGCAGAGCTAACGTTAGCATCCTAGCTAAACTACTACTAGATTCACTTTGGATGCATTTAAAAAACGCAGATATTTTTGCTGCTTTTCAGACGGCTGGGGTCTACTTATTTAGGCCTACTAGTTGGCTTTTGTACTTTCTGTCACACCAACGTAACGAATGTAGTTCTCTTTCCTATCTCTCTGTGTGTGTGAGACGCGCACCAGTTTTTTGCCGAGATCTGCGTGTGTATGTGTGTGCGTGCGTGTGTGTGTGTGTGTGTGTGTGTGTGTTTCGGCGGTGGAGCCCCGCCCCCCTTCACTAAACGGAGCAGAGGAGAGAGATGCAACGCAGCAGACACAACTACTCGCACATAAATTAGATAAGTAACATAGGCCTAAGCGTTTATTTAATAATGAGTACCAGTTCTATATGAAAAAAGACCGTGGTTAGATGAATTTTATTTGCTGCTATAAAAAATTAAAATATTGTTAGGCTATTATAATTTTTTTTTCAATAATTTCGGAAAAACTCCCGGTTGCCCGTTCAGGAAAGTGGGTTGTCATAGTTACTGGCCCGACGTGGCGTTTTACTTGCCCCGGGACGTCGGGCAATCCTTATTGTTGAGCCCTGTTCACTGAGTCACAGTTTTGTCGAAGTATCTATGTCAGGTCTAAACTGCTAATCATCAGTGGCGTGCACAGGTAGACCTGAAGTGGTGCTGAAGCACCTGCCCTTTTCCCCTGGCCCAATCAAGTGCCCTTTTGGAAAAAAAAAAAAAAAAAATCTGAAAGTTCGTTTTTTTTTTTTTTTTTTTTTTTTTTTTTTTACAGTCTATGTGGCCCATGACGACATTATCATCAATAAATGCTTAACGATTAAAAACGTTTGACAATAATGCCCAAATAAATATGCCCCCCTCCTCCGCACACACTTCCTTTGTCAGCGTGAACGCGCAGAGTGGACACAAACGGAGGCGCGTTGCCGCAACAGTTCACAACTGCTGCACACACACACCTACTCCCCGGCCTGCCCTGCCCCACCAGCGAGGTAACACATACATGAATGGAGTCAAGAGTGTATTGTTTGCCCCCTAAGCCTCAGTTGCCAAGCTATTACTTGCATGTATTTGTCTCTGTTATAAAGTAGCCTCTATCATGCAGCGCCACACAGCTGCACATAAATTAGCCGACTGTCCTGCTTAACAAGCTAGTCCCCCCAAAAAAATAGATATGACGTGATGAACACAACTAATGTCGGCGGAGTTTGTCATTGGTACAGCATGTGAATCTATCAGTATGCTGAATATGTAGTGTTGTTTAGGTTTACTTAAGGCTATATAGGCTAATTAACACTTCACTTTCAGTAATTTATTTGCTAAATGACAAACAGGCAATTCCCAATTGCCTGCAGAAAAAAGTAGCCTTGTGCCTTGTTGTAATGTAACCAAGCAGTCTTATTCATATGGTTGGTCTCTTTTTATTTACAAATTGCAGTATAATGCCGAGAAAGGAGAGGTTAAAAAGGAAAAAGAAAGGGAGCTACAGCAGGCAGCCCAGGGGAGCAGCTCTCTGCTCTCCTGGATGAAAGCATCCACCAGCAGCAAGGAGGAAGATGAAGATAAAAGGTCAGAGTCAAGACCAGAGTCATGTTAACTGTTCAGGGCCTTTTAAAGCTCAGATTTTAATGTTGAACTGTTCCTCAAATGTTATTGAAATATCTTAAAAGCTGTCCACACATTTTATTTTAACTACGCAAAGTGGGTTGGTGGTACTAAATCAGTCATGAAGCTATAAGCTAATTATATTATTTTGTCCCAACCATAAGTTATTTCTATGTTACAAGACTTGCAGTAACCTTGTATTTACCTTAATAGGATATTATTAGTACAGAGATCAGGGGCCTAACGAAGACTTCAAAGAGAGAATTTGGGATAAGGGATTATTTAAAAAAATCCGAAGCTGACTGTTGTTTTTTTCAAACATGTACATTTTCTTACATGTTTTTTTTAATTTCTTTTTGCTTTTTGGTAATTCTTTGTCTCCAAATTATTCCAGAAAATAGTACTAAATAGCCCACATTGACACAAGTGATTTAGCCTTAGCTTTCTTCTCAAAGTGCACCAGATTGATGAATTTTACTTTAAAAGGTTCAAAGGTCCAGGGTCCGAAACACAGTCTCCCAAATTCCTTTGAGAAACTCTCTATGTGTGCCCGAGTATTAAAAGTCATAGGCCAGGGGGGGATTTTGTACAAGTACCCTTAAAGTGATTTGATCATTCACAGATAGAATATATTGTGTCCTTTTTTTTGCACTGAGCACCTGCCCCCCAAAATGTCTGTGCACGCCACTGCTAATCATTATGGTTGAGAAGCAAAATTTGTCCATGGACCACTTATAAAACCACTTATCACCACTTATCAAGCCTAAAGAGTCACCAGTCCTAGTTTACCCTAAAAGTAGGTAGAAGGTCAACCATCATGATGGACAAGGAACCTTGCCATTAAGCAACGGCTTCATTTAAAACATTTTGACAACTCAATTTTTTTATATTTTTGATTTTTGAACTTTTTGGGAATTTTTAGATTTTCTGACAATTCAACACTTTTCAAAAGTGACATTTTTGAAAAAGACTTTTTTTTTTGACATTTTGCATTTTTTGAAATTTTGACGCTTTTCAGAGTTCGACCACAAATTTTTCGACATTTTGAATTTCTTGACAGTTCCACTCTAGAAATGCTTTGAGTTATATATTAAAAATGTTATGACATTTTGAATTTTTTGAAATTTCTAATTTCAAATTTTTTAACAACACCTAGACAAACATTGACCTGGCTGTCAGGCCATTGGCTGGATTTGAGGGCGTGTCTGCACTCTTTCAGAGTACCTTCAGGGCTACCCGCGTTTTCCATCAGAATTCAGGGTATCTGCAGGTTTCAGCATGTCAAATTTAAGACTTTTTAAGACCTTTTTAATACCACCTTGAATGAAATTTAAGACCTAAAACACAATACATATAGGCGATATTTGGGGGGTCCAGCTGTATTACAACCCAAGCATAGCTTGTGTGTCACTCAATGAGACACATTCAAGTTTACTTTTTGTCTGTTTATTGAACATAAAGTGATACTCATTTATATCAGAAGCTAGGAAGAAAGTAGCCTCTCTCAGGGTATCTGCACATTTTAAGACTTCTAATGAACACCAATACCTACAAACTACACTACAGTATATGCTCTGTAAAGAGTTTTTTTAAGTTTGAATATCAAATATTCAATGCACTTTAGCTAACAACTGCTGTCTAATTACAGAAAATAAAATATGTTCAGCAGTCTGAATGAAAACAATGTCCCCCCGCATTTACCATCAAATAAATATAAGATCCCTGTAAAGGCAACGTGAAAATCCATCATTACCACCTTTTCAACCTATTAGTTGTATCAATTGATTTACATTTTCTGATAAACCAGTCACAAGAACAGTTTAATCAATAAAACAAATGTGTTAGCTGCAGCATGCAGTATTAGAATGAAATACAAAAATCTGGTAATTTATGGGGAAGAATGTCCTTCAAATTTTAATTAGCTTACTTATTCAATAAACAACAAACTTAGTCCATTAACTTTATTTTTCAGAACTTGTGGCAGAAACTATTTAAAAATTGGTTCCACAGGTGAATGATTTTGCACTTTCAAAATCGGGAAATAGGTTACTGTAAAGTAGGCATAGCCTATACTGTATACAGGTTTGCATGACTGGGGGATGCCCACGGGACCAGCGGTAATTTGCGAAATGTTTTATTTTCTTCATATTGTTGCAGGCGGCCAGGTTAATAAACTGCGGGTATTAGGGTTGTACCGATTGGTGATGGAAATGTAGGCTACTGTCTGCGATTGACGGGACGATCGGCAATAGTTCTTAACTAGCCGTCAGAGAGCGAGGTCAGAGTGGAGAGAAAGAAAGCGACAGACAGAGAGAGAAGCAGAGACTCGCGTCTCACTCTGTGAGCTCACGGCAACGCAACCTGAATGACCGTCTGATGAGCAACTATTAATTAATAAATATAGATAAATAAACATTTTTACTAAACACAATCAATCTGTTTGTTTCTGTGTGATTTGCGCTTGGGTCAGTAGCCTACCTACATCGCCAGCGGGCGGGTGTTTGCACACCTACGAGTAGCGTGCAGTGTGGTCGCGGGGTGAATAAAGCCAGCCATGATATTTGTCGTCCATCCTCAACCTCTCACTGAATTTATAAAAGCTGGACATGCATTTCGCTGGGTCGTTCTCTTCTTTCTTGCTTTAACGTGACCGACTTCAAATTCGGAGGCAGGGGACACACATTCTTCTTCTATGCTACGTTTATATGCGGATCAAAGCCACACACGGCCGTACTGCCTCTAGCGTAGTGTCAGATTTTTATATCAGCCGTTAGTTAGAAAGTAGCTCCTTCTCCTTCTCGGAAAGTCGCGGAAGAAAAAAAATATATAACAATGAATAGTCCTGCCCCGACAAATTTAAGACCTTTGAGTAATGGATTTAAGACCAGCATATCACATTTTTAATGAATTTAAGACTTTTTAAGGCCTTAATTTTAGATACATGAATTTAAGACTTTTTAAGACTTTTAAGACTTCCGCGGACACCCTGGAATTAGAGCGCACAGCTGTGATGGCCGGACGTAGGGACGAGCAAAGGGACTGCTAACTGCAGTAACTGACAGGAAGTTAGCTAAAAGAACCATTCTGCTTACAGCACCTTTAAGGTCTACAGTATGTCATTTATGATAGTTTATAGAAATATATAGATGGCTTCCATTTCTCCATTATAAAATAACTAGATGGCATTCTGTTGCTCAAAGCAATGTCTCTTTACAGAACTGAGGGACCTGTTTCAGAAGTTAATCCAAAGACATTACATGGATATAGATTGTAGGTGTAGTTTGGTTAAGCAATTAGTTCCTCTATGAAACTGCTCACAACAAGGTCGGTGGATTATCTTGAGTGACACGGTCATGATTTCTGGAGGTATTGTTGTTTATCTATATGATTACAGCTGTGGGCATATGTTTGTGCCACTACAGCTAAAGCACCAGCAGAGGGAGCAAGAAACCACATGACTAGACATATTATGTACCAGGCCTACCACCTAATGTCATCAGTCAGGATGGCCGAGCGGTCTAAGGCGCTGCGTTCAGGTCGCAGTCTCCTCTGGAGGCGTGGGTTCGAATCCCACTTCTGACAGTATTTTTTTACCACTTTACTCAATGTAGGCTATCTGTACTTTCTAAGACATTATTGTAATATTATGCTTTATATTATATATTATTTTATATTATATTATGCTGTGTTTGTTATCGTGTACTTTTGATGTGTAAAACAACATACACAGGGGGCAAAACCCTTTTTTTTTGGAAAACAGATATGGGCTGGTATAAAAGGTTGTTCACCAGAAATTATATCTAGGACCTTCAAGGATCACAACCTGGGTGGACAACCTGGTCAACTACCTGCTGGAAAGCTACAGGGGGCCGAAATAGAAAATCAGAACCATGGTTCAATGCGAGGAGAAAACTTTTTTTTTAACTTATAGATATCATCTTGAAACTTTGCCAGTTGATTACTGGCATTAAAACAATGATTTTTTGTATTGAAGTTTTTTTCAAAAAAGTTTGAATATATTTGCAAATTTGGCATATTTCCCAAATTATGCACAAATTTGCACATCTTTAAAAACCAAAAATCTAGATATTGGATAAAGCCAGAGTTAAAATCTTTATTGCATTTTGACATTATATAAGTGTGTTAAGTTTCTACATAACAAACTTCCTCTGTGAGAAATGGTAATTCTGGTTTGATAGTGGTTAGATTGACATGATTTGATAGTTTTTTCATCTCTGACCCAAAAGTCTCAACTTCTAAATCACTTACATCAACTAAACTTTCCATGATCATTCTTAGCACTATTCTGAATGATATTGAAGAACGATTTTTTACACAGCCTTTTTTAATTTTATAAATCAAAAAATACTATGTACAGGTCTTTAAAATGCATTACGGCATATGTTTTGAAGAAGAAAATGTCTCATAAATCAGACTATGAACAACATGTGAAAAATCCTTCTTCAATAACCTACAGAATAGTGCTAAGAATGATTATGGAAAGTTTAGTTGATGTAAGTGATTTAGAAGTTGAGATTTCTGGTTCAGATTAATGAAAAAAACTATCAAATCACGTTTATTTATACACTATCAAACCAGAATTGTCACACCATTTCTCACAGAGGAAGTTTGTTATGTAGAAACTTAACACACTTATAAAGTCAAAATGCAATAAAGATTTCAACTCTTGCTGTAGCCAATATCTAGATGTTTGGTTTCTAAAGATATGCAAACTTGTGCATAATTTGTGAAATATGCTAAATTTGCATATATATTCAAACTTTTTTGAAAAAAAATTCAATACAAAAAATCATTGTCTTAAACTTGCAGTGTGTAGAATTTTGGGTTTATTTCCTAGCAGATTTTGTAGAAAGTAATTATAATATCCATTTAATACATTTAATTTAGTGCAGTGTTTCCCGCAGGATTTTTTTCAGCAGCGGTGCTGTGGTCCCCGAACCCTCTAGGGGGGTCCGGGGGCATGCCCCCCCGGCCGAATTTTTTTTGTACCCTGTACATTGGAATCCATGAATCTGGTGCACTTTGAGAGGAGAATATGCACTTAAATCCTATTCACACAGTCCTGTGTATTACTGTAGATAGGATTATTGGTGTTGTAACTTTGCCTTTTGTGTCTTACAGATTTTGACATTTTTGTATAGAAATTAATATTTAAACAAAAAATGCCACAACGCAAAAATAATTTGCACAATTTATTTACAGATTTTTGCTTAATGCTTAAACACTAAAAGTGGTTGCTATGCCCAAAGCATCACAACCTCTGACTTTTGTAACCATGCCCTAGACAAAAGCACCAACCCTACAAACACAATAAGTGCTTTGCACTGTGAAATTCTCCAACACACTTCTTTCAAAACACTACAAACTGTTTTAAAAATTAAATCTCCTGCAATCATGGGCAAAACACCTCTCAGGCTCTACCACTGCACCCTCTCTCTCTTGTTCTCCTTGCTTCTGTCACTTCTCTTTCCTCCCTTACTTGGTCTACCTGTATTTTCTGTAATAAACTTGAGCACTTAAACAACAAGTAAGAAATGCTAGAAATCTTATTTGTTTCCTTCAAATTACCCTATATACATGTATGTGTAATGTTCAAATAATATCACCTTGCATTATGCATTCAAATCCAAAAGAAAATTCTCAATAGCTTGAAAGTTTGCTTCCCTAATTTGCTTTACTAACCTCAGCTCCTCCATTGTCCCCGTCTGCCTTTCTAATCACCCAGCTTTTTAGACTCATCTGCAAATGTAATATATATTATTTAACTATGTATACATTGTGCACAGTGCATCCCTTAAGAGCTTGTACCAGCCTTTTAACCTTTGAGCCCTAAGCCATTTTTTAGATGTTTTGGTTCGCCTGGATTTATTTTCTTATTAAGATTGCATTCATCACCCCTATAATGCATAGCTGTCAAGCTATCATTTATTTGGGTCACAACCTGGACTATCAGAATATGTGTGCTGCAGTGATGTCGTTTGAATGTAGGAAATTATCAATTAGACAGTAAAAAAGCAAAAAATATCTCACAATTATTTATTGATATAACACAAAAAGGCAAATGTATTAAGCTTGTTATTGCTTAAAACACTTCTTCTTAGTCTTGGGAGTCAAAAAGTGATGAGAAAATGATAAAATACATATAAGTTATACATAATTGAAACTATTCATGCTCTTTTAAAAAGTCCATAGGGTTTTTCCCTTTCCCTGCATTTATGCTAATGACCACATGCTTACAGGCGATTAGCATAAATCCCAAACTAAAATACGCGATGAAAACGGATTTTATATGGCAATAAAGAACAACATCGGATCTAACAGTATGGATTCATTTTTCAAAGTTCCCGAAAATATACACACACACACAAAACACACACACACTGTAGTCTACTAGAGGAAAAATGGCACGGTTGCGGTTTATAGCCTAGATAAAATAAAATAAAATTACGATAGGGCTCAGAGGGTTTTTAAAACTGGTGGTCATGTAGCGACACATTTTAGCAACTTTCTCTCTCTCTCTCTCTCTCTCCTTCTTTCTTCGCTCTTCCGCTTCACTCGCTGCTACAATCAATAGCCTCGTTTGAGAAGGAGCCGTCTTGCGAAGACCTGCGCAACTATGACATTCGTCTTGCTGAGCGCACAGCATTTTTGCAGCATTTTTGCTGTGCGCTCAGCAAGACGCGCATCATAATTGCGAGGGTCTGAGCAAGACGGCTCCTGCTCAAACGAGGCTATTGTAACTTTGCAACCGTGTAGGCTACTACTGCCAACAACTGCCACACTCGCTGTTAGGTTATTTTTCTTCTTTGATGTTGGCTACGTGATGATGTGCCGCGTGCTGCGCAATTTGCGTTACGCGCTGCCCATTTTCTAAAAGGAGCTACGTACCAAAAAAAAAAAAATAGAAAATGCGGAGGAGAAGGATTTTTATAGCAGCGGCGCCGCTGCTGAGTGAACGTGGGGGAAACACTGTAGTGCATAATAGCTGAACATTTTTTTTATGTCCATATTTCTGCATATTTTGGACCAAGGCCTAGTGCCGCCATCTTGAAAGTGTCATAGTTGGAATGTCATCAGGTGCATCGTTTAAAATTTAGAATTGTTCTTGTCCTTGAAGGCCACTGTAGCTTCTGTTATTATTCTAAAGGGTTGGGGTTACCCAGGGAGTGTTGCATTCTAGAACTTTGTACAACTTTCTTGATGATGTCATAATTTTACACACTGCACCTTTAATGCCAGTAATCAACTGGCAAAGTTTCATGATGATATCTATAAGTTTTTTAAAAAATCAATGTTGGGGGCGCCCTTAGCTCAGTTGGTAGGGCTTTCATTTCTGGTGAACAACCTTTTACAACAGCCCATGTCCAAAAAATCACTTTGCCCCCTATAGTCAATCATCATATAACAACGTGACACAACAGGGCAGTTAAGCATATAACATTAGCAAAAGCAGGCTAGCATGAACCTGGCGAGGCAGAAAAGGCTAAATAGTGAGGTGTTTATAATTTAGCAAAATAATTTAGCAAGACAAATTACACAGTTGGTGAAATGACATAGACCTACGTATATTAGCCTACTGCTAGAAGGCTATAGCCTACGTTTTGTCTTCCAACACTGTAGTAAGTGTGTAATACGTAGACTAACAAGAACAAGCCAAGTTAAAGCTAGGGATGTTGTTAGCCTACTTGGCTAACTGACACAACCAGCAACATACCTTGTTATGCAGCCGAGTACACTGTAGTAAAGATTGTAACGTGGGATGCTGTCGGTTAAGGTTATGGTCCGATAGAATAGCTCCGGTTAGCATGAAGACTCGCAGGCAACATGTGGGACTCTGCTAGGGTAGGCTACTTTTATTATAGGCTACACATCGACCATATCAAGCCAGGTCTCTACGGCACTATATCTATTAAGCATACAAGCGTTGAAGAACATAATCCGAGGTTCCTGACAACACCAACTCAGTACAAAATAAAACATAATTAAGGGAGACTTCGCTCTAGACTTCATAGTCACTCGTAGCAGAGCGGAGGAGCAAATGCACCTCTTCATATCCAACATTGAATTGCACATCAAACAAAGGATGGCGCCACCTAGTGGCGTTACATGTTACAAAACTGACTTTTACATATTCCCTGAGGGAATAAATTCCCTCCACTATCTATGGTTCCCTCCTATTTATAATAAGGCTGTCCTGATGTTCATTCGTACCATGCCGACAGTAAGGCTACTGCAAACAGTTTTTGAAAATAAATATAATAAATGTCAGATAGAGCCTTTGCTCTGGCGTTGCTCTTTTTTAAATAAATTATGGCAAAATGTAGGCTAGCCTTTAGAACTTTATCATTGAAAATATTGATGAAAGGTTTACTTTATTATGGAGAGATACTGTTTGGCTTCCTTGAAAATGATTAACAGAGATATACTGCCTTGTAGGCCTACCTGATATATTTTAATATTGTATTGACCATATATTCATGAATGTAAATTTACAGGAAACACACCTTATTTTGATGCTTTTATCCAGGAAGGCAAACAATACATTTTCTCAATCCAGAATTCTACAAAACAATTAACTGTATACCTTGTGTTACGTTTGAATTTTGAATTTGAATTTTTTATTTTATTTCAGACATATCAAAAACAATACAAAACTAAATGAAAAGCATAAAAATACAATAAACAAAATGTATGTTTAAATGACTTCACAAAAAGAAAACAAAGAAAACAAATGATCTGTATTGATGTGATATGCCTGAAAAGGAGCAGGAAGAAGTATACACTTATTTAATCCTACCCCTTTTCCATAGTAAAAAAAAATAAAAATATTTATTATATTCGCTTCTTGTAATCCATATAATCTCTATACAATCTATCTATACAATTGGCGATACTATATTTGACATTTACAATCTATACATACATACAACTTAATATACTATGATTTTTTATATGTTATATATTTATACAATGCATATATCTATGTTTATAAACAATCAATATATCCATATCTACACACATATCTATACAATCAGTAAATATATCCATATATTTCAATACAACCCATATATATATATATATATGTATGTATATATATATATATATATATATATATATATATATATATATATATATATATTATTGTTATTATGTTAAATTTCTTTACTTCTTTATGCCCCCTCTAGCGTCCCTTTGTTGTGTTGTGTTTTGTTTTCTATTATGATATTATTCATTTGAATAGGATAAGTAATTTCATGACCCTTGTGCACAGATATATTTTTGACAGACCCTGTAATTGTAGTGTACACTAGACAATTGAAGTAGGGCTCAATAAAGAATTTAGAGAAAAAAAATGGCAGTCTTGTTTACAAGTCCGGGTTCGAATCCCACATCTGACAGTAGATTTTTCCTTGAGTAACAGTTTCAGCCACAAACAACAAGTAATTTAATTATTCTAAATACAGTATACATATATGAGTGTAAAAAGCATAGGGGTGAATAAAGGTTGTTTCATTATATTCATTTTTAAATAAAATTATTTCTTATTTCCTTTTGGACTTTGAATCTTTGAAATTAATAAAAGAACATCAGTGCTTACAGTGACAGTTTCTAGCCCCTACAATTCAAATGATGTGTCCTTTATTTTATTTGATCGGGATTCTCGTGAAGGACATATTCACGTAGGCCTATAACAACATCCACAGAAAGGGGGAGTCACTGAGTCCATAATTAATGCTAGTTTTTCTACCACTCCCTCCCTCCTTACCAGTTTATAGACATGTTAATGAGTCATTCACACTCAGTGGAGAAGCCTCTGAGAGCCATATGGGAGATGCAAGGAAAAGATAACAAAGGACAAAGAGAGAGAGAGAGAGAGAGAGAGAGAACAAACAGATAGTGTGTGTGTGTGTGTGTGTGTGTGTGCGTGTGTGTGTGTGTCAGAGATAGAGAGAGAGAGAGAGAGAGAGAGAGAGAGAGAGAGAGAGAGAGAGAGAGAGAGAGAGAGAGAGAGAGAGAGAGAGAGGGCAAGGTTTACAGGTTAGACTGTGACTCACACACCAACCCCATAAGACACTTGTCTGTGCAGGTGCAAAGAGTGACTACTTCATTGGAGGGCTCCTTCTTAACTCTTTGGACTATTTTATTTCATTTATTTATTTATTTTACCAATTAAGACTTTGTTTGTTTGTGTTTTATTTAATATGTGTGGGTTGGACAGAAGTTAACCTTAATCTGAAAGTTTAGTTGTGCTGCCACCAGTGGATGTAGTCAATGGTTACTGAATCCCAACATTTATTTGAGAATAGAAACATTGTTGAAAGAGGACACTCATTGGATTCTGATCATGGCAGACTTCCCGTCCAAGGTCACCACGGAGACCGGCACCCCCAACGCCCAGAGCTCTCAGCAAGGGGGCAACAGCCTCCGAGGGTTGGCTAGTAATGTCTCCGCTGGGATGGACATGTCCTTCCTCCGAAGCATACCGTCCATCCTCATGATGGTAGAAATGGTATGTAACACAGCCTACCTGAGCTGATCCGCTACTTCTGCTCTGTTCTTTTCTGTTTTATTAAAGAACAATGGTCATTAAAGTAGGCTATACTTTATTTTTTTATCTTTTTAAAAGGCTTAATCATTCTAAAAGAGCTGGGCTATGCAATTTTTAGCAATTATTAGGACTACTCAGCCAGAAGTAAAGAGCACATTTGATAGGGACTACTTTCAGTAGCCGATTAATGCTGTGGAACTCTACGAGTATTAATGTGTACAGGACGATGAATGTCGTGGGATCAACTCAAAATAAATTACAGGGCCCATGTCATTAGGGAGGTTCATGTCCCTCAGATGTATTTTTAATAGTTTTTTAAACATTAATGGAGCAGAATAATGATAAATCAGGTTTTAGTTTCACTGTCAATACTGTCAAGTTCTTTATTTTCATGGTCTTTGTTGACAATAAAAAATTGAGAATATCTCCAGTCGTATCCTTAAACTCCATGATGATAATGATGGGTTATTATTTTGAGCGTATAACGTTGGTTTGTTCTGATTCAATAACCTCAGGGAAAACATCTTACCCTCATACATCAGTACAAATACCAATGTGTGGATAGAGTGTTCGTAATCTAATACATATGTTTGCTAAATATGTAACCTGTTATGTTCATTATTGACACTGAGTTAAATGCAAACCACACTACGCAATAAACTGTCCTAATTGCAGTCAGCCTTGCAGCACATTTATAGCCTAAAAATATTTGTATACCTCTACTCATTAACTGGTGCCCCAGGTATTTGAATGCATGTCGACACAGTTCAGTTTGTGCTTTCAACAACACACATGACTGTCACTGGCCAAAGCTTATGCTGATTAGCTTAGCGTCATGTTTGGGCACCTCAGGTGTTGGCGTAGAGCTGAGGGCCAGAACTGAAACTGATAAGAATTTGTGTTTAGCTGCATTTTTGGGTGTGAATGTGAGAGGCGGGAGGACACAAATGTTAAGGTTGCTCTAGTATTCCATTGTAATATTGAATGGAGTAAAGAAGCAGTCAGGGTTTACAGTTTGCACTGAGCTCTGTCCACACAGAGGACATGTGACTGGCTGGATGACTGCAGGAGACCTTTGTCCCCTCAAAGCAATACCATTAAAACACCAGACCTTACGCTTAGGCTTCAAGGACTTCTGTTAATGTTCGTTCTGTATATGATCAGACTGTTAAACATTTGTCACCTGTCCCGGCTTGAAAGGCATCATGATGAAACACCTACAAGTTTTATTGGCCTTTAATGGCATTGCAGTAGCAGGGCCAGATAGGAAGTGGTCAGCAGCATTGTGAGTTTCTAAGGTGTGGCAGGTAGCCCTTTAGGAATAATTTTCAACCCACGTATTTACTACTCAGTAATAATTAACTTGTTTAGCTTGTTCCAAAATGTACTTTGCAAATGAGGAGTACATATGACGACATCTTTCCAGCCCAAAGATTCAACAAAATCAACAGCCATATGAATGACGTGATATGAGGCATACAGGAGCCCAATCTATTTAGCTTCATGTAGTGTTAAGACTGCTAGCATTAGACTGTTGTTACTAATATGATAATGGGAGCTAGCTTATTGTGACAGGTGGGATTCTTGTAATGTTTAAATGGCTTGACTCATGACGTTGAAGTTTCACGAAGTTGAGAGTAGGTAGATGTCAGACATAAAAGATAAGCCGTAAACCATAACACAGGACCGATTTTTAAAATAACTGCAGTGGGCAGTCTCTTTAGCTGGTAAATGCTCCACTATGTGCTTATTACTGACTGTGTTCATTTGTCGCTTGATGATGGGCAGTTTTGTATCAAAACTGATACAAAATGTTAGCAATGAGATTGATTTAAAACATTTAAGTTGCTAGTAATCGATCAGAGCAGCTTTGAAACAAGACTCTGCCACTGTATGTGACAAGCAAAGAAGAGTCATCAAAGTGACCTAAGAATTAGTTACACCACAAATATCTGTCTAAAGTTGGCTAACATTAGCCACCATACACTACTGGTCATACCACACCAAGTGAGACTACAGCAGCAAATGCTCTTTAAGCCAGATGTGTTACTTATGAATTAAACCATTACATTTGGAAGATTTGATTCAAACTATGTTGGTTATTTTTCATTTACATTTTTGAGTTTTAAGTTAATTGAAAGTGGATTCCCTTATTTCTATCAGGCCATTGTATGGGTTGGACCTGGCTAAACAAATATCAGCAGGGATGACTGCCACGTTTAGGAGGATGTGATTCTCCGAACTGTTATGAGCCCCTAGAAAGGTTTTTCCTCAAAAGAAAAGGTTTCAAAAGTTATATGGTGGTAGGATGGCCTAGAGGAAAGAGTAGCCTGCCCCAAAAAAAACAAGGGTTGTAGGATCTGGGTCCAAGTTAACACAAGGATATATACTTTTGACAGAATGCACTGTTAACGAAACCGCTCTTTACAGGTGCGCCAGAACATTATCCCTCCCAGGGACCTCTACATTGAAGGTCTGAAGTCGCAAACATTATATTATATTATATATATTATTATATTATAATATTATACGTCAATATTCTTCCGCATTCTTTGCAGGAAGACAAGTGGATTATGACCCCGATAAAAAAAGTGTTGAAGCGACATGCTTCCTTTTCGATTGTAGAGTTAAATTTTTTAGTTGCAATTCTTTTTTTCCCAGTATCATCGTTTATCTATATAGGTAGAGTCCTGGCTGGGTCCATTTTTTAGTGAATCTGGGCTTTTGAAGTAAATTTTTTGCCTTTTTCATGATTACACAATAGTTAACAGACGTTTGCAAAAGAAACAGTAATGACCTAATGACTCAATCATAAACAAAGTGTAGTACGTTATTCCAGTGTATGCGAGTCATTTGCAGCAGTGAGATGACAGTGTTGTATAGTTGTAGAAAACAAACAAGTCAGCTTCCGGTGGGATCTGACCTGACAGGGTCCCTGATGATCCTGCAGTCGCCGATGTGTGTGTGTGTGTGTGTGTGTGTGTGTGTGTGTGTGTGTGTGTGTGTGTGTGTCAGCATAATTCTCCATTTTCCCTCTGCCTAGTTGAGCAACAACAATACAAATAGGGTTGAAGTTATTTGAAACATCTCTTATTTCTTTCTTTTATCCCTGCATTCATCCATCCATGCGGTACGTGTTACAGCTGGTTTCCTGTTTCAAAGTTTCAGCTCCTCATGCAATATTAATAAATGACATGCCCCCCCATGCATACATAAAACTCATCTGCACAATATAAATATATATTTATTATATATAAGATGCTGGTACTTGATGAAGATTGCATGATTTATATATTAGATTTACAGTTTTTGTCAGGAAATTCCTCTGGTTCATAATGGAGGTCAACCTCAGAGTGCCCACTGGGTGTGTGTGTGTGTGTGTGTGTGTGTGTGTGTATCAGGTGTGTAAAAAAGTGAAACCTGATCTCTGCATACATGATAGACTGTTGTATCAAGTCATTTCTCATGAGACAGGAGCAGAGAGGCAAAGAGGGCAACCTTGTGTGAAAAGTCTATTTTCATCATGTCATAATTTCACTTTTTCCAATACTTTGTTTTTAGCCTCATACGTGCTTGTGTGTTTAGTGCTAATTAGCACATGTCAATGCTAAACTAAGTTGGTGGACATGGAAGACATTATAACTGTTAAACAACAGCACATTAGGACTGTCATTGTGGGCATGTTGTTATGCTAACTTAGCATTTAGCACCTTGTGTTAAGAAAGGCAAGACAGTTGGTGACTATAGTGAACAAAGTGAACATCTAGCAGTGAATGAGGCAGATATTTCACTCACAAGACAAAAACGCTCGCTACAAAAATGAGTGGATATTGGACAAGAGGCCATAAACACGACTCCAATAGTTGCTAATATTGCTTTCTGCTGTTGCCTGTAAATAAAATGGCTACTATTTGCTAATGTATTAACTATATCCACTGCAATAATAATTTGTCGTCTAACTAAAACATCAAGTGTAAAAGATTGTCTTTTGAAAATAGCCCACTCTATATAGACTCACACTACTGTACTTTCGCCTCATATTAACATTGGCTGAACTTTTAAATATGTTTTTGCACAGAACATTGACTGCAGAATTTCTCTGAGGCTATGGGAGTCACTTTAAGAAGTGACCACTTCATGGCCAGTATGGAAAGGAGAAAATAATACACCACTTAATGTACTATGGGCAAGTGAATATTGTTTTAAGATAGATTTGGAGAAAAAAAATTTAACCTGTCCTTTAACAGTTTCGCTACCATACAATTGTTTGACATAGGGTGTTCTACAGTACTATGTAAATAATGATTAAAGAATGTTTAGAAAGGTCTACCTTTCATTAATTACACTTTTATTTTTACCTTTAGGCACCTTTATGTGGCTCCTACCTTATGTGTCTTCTCAGTTTGCCTGTCTTAGTTTGTCTTCCTCTGGCCTATCTAGATTCTGGGGCTGCTCCATTGGGCGTTGATAGCCAGCAGCTATCCACTTTTGCCAGCATATGGCTGGGTGATGTTTGTGGCTGTCACTCTGTGGATCATCACCACCATCCTCTTCTTCATTATCCTGTTCGGGGTCAAGGGAAGGCTCACTATTATCCCCTGGCCCATTACGGTAAGGAAGAGCCAAGGACGGAGCATTTTTAAATAAAGAAAAATTTTAGACAACCATAATGAGTTGTTACTTATACAAGTGAAATGGCTGTTTATAGTACTTGCAGAAACTAGATCAAATGTGCTTTTATTTTTTTAATTTTTGGGTACAAAGTTTCAGCTTTTCTTTATAATATTAAACATGTTTGATCTATGATCAAATAAGCAAAAATCAAAGTCAAAATTTGAAAAGATAGTTTGTTTTAGTTGGGAAGAGTTTAACAATAAAATAAATCCTTCCCCTTTACAAACCAGTGAAAGGAGCACATCACTAATGCTGGTTAGTTGAGATTAGGCCCAAAAGGCCCACTCTGATGAGAAAATGATCTTCTGTCTCCTTGGCTAGGTCTCGAGTTATCTATTAAATGAATTGGAAATGGGTAAAGATAAGGGATCATATTAAGATTTTATCAAATGAAAAGAAGCAAACACAATAGGAAAGTGAAGGTATGCATTGACAGCAACAGGGCAGGAGGAACAATAAGAAATACTTCAAAACAAAGAGATGAGGCAAGAGTCAAACAGAAGGATACAATGAACACATGGCGAGATCAGGACAGAAAAGAGAAGCTCTCAGGAAATGCCTTTAATTCTGTTTTTTTTCTCTCTCTTTTGCTAGATGATGGTGTACCACGGCGTAGCTGCATTCCTCTATTTGACAGCCTTCCTGGCCAACGCCGCATCTGTGGATCCCTACCGCTACTCATATTTCTACGGACATCTAGCAGCCGCCGCTGTAAGGCCTGACACCACTTAGCCGACTCAGATACAAAGAAACGGCGTAAACATGCAAGAAAACACTGTTGAGATCACCCTCTGATCACCCAAACCCAGGCCGAAAAAATGGCAAATATACGTACAGTAAATTTCCCAGTGTTAAATATGCAGTGTCAGGGTGGATTAACTATTTCGAGTTATTACAACAATATGGGTGAACATTTCTTGAAGGTGTGTAAAAAATACTCTTCTTATTACTATTTAACTTAAGCGTTTAAAAATGTGGATAGAGTTAACTTGAGTGTCACCAAATACACTCTGAAATGGTGTTGAATTTATCTATTTAAGTGTTCATTTAAAACTTCAGAAAATACTGTGCACAAGCCTGGAGAGTCATTCATTGAGTCATTCAGCGTCTCAACACTGGGCACATTTTGCTCTGTTTCCCCCTCATTCCTCCCATCTCTGTTTGGCCAGGCATTGAGTTTCAAATGGCATGTGAATTTATCAGGCTGTGGCAGGAACACACCTCAGAAACTTAAAAATCTGGGAGAGACAGAGTAAGGCGCGAGGCATTTTCTTATGGCTCACACATAGCTCTGAGGCATGTCATGTGATTTAAGATACTTGTAGGTGCAGTTCACCTTTGGACCAACGCGGCCTCTCCCTCTTTCCCCTACGCATTTTCAATCAAAAACAAAAAGAAGGAAAAAACAGAATAGATGTAGGGCAGCAAGTAAGAGGGTAATATGTGTGAGATTAAACAATAATTACACTTAAGATCTCTATTGCCAGCTAATGTAGGTTAGATGTGCCCTTTTATAGCTCTTTCTGCAGGCTGAAGTCCATGCTGGTTTATAGCTTCAGTAGCATTTGGCGCACATACACACCCACACCCACACACAGGCCCGTCTTATCTCAAACTCCTATCAGGTACATTTTACTGCCTCTGAGGCACACCAGTCGAGATAGCATTTACCATGAATAATGACTGATTAGGGCGTTGTTTGTGCTATTAATACACACTATACTAAAGGCGTTGTTTGTGCTATTAATACACACTATACTAAAGGGGTGAATACAAAAATATGTATGTTTGATTTGTGTGGGCTTTGTTCAATTAGCTAACTCTTTCCAATGTCTATCTGTCTGTCTGTTTAGTTCTTTGGCGCCGTGGTGACCGTTGCGTACGGTGCCAGCGCTTTCTTCTCCTACTTGGCCTGGAAGGGAGATGGAGGAAACGCCGCCACCAACACAGTGCCGACCTAAGACACAAACCTGCGACGCTGATCCCGTGAAACGACTCCTCGTGTTTTCTTGTCTGGCATGATACAGCAGTTATTTGAATGGTCTGATGCTGTGCTGTTCTGGCTGCTGAAAGGTCACCCCAATCCTGACCTTAGCTTAACCCCAGCAGTGACAACATGGGGGAACCTAAATCCAACAGAAGATGTCACACACATAACTGTTCAGCAAACTCCATTGACTTTCACTTTTATATTATAAGCAGCTCTGGATTATTTTGATACTGTATATCTGAAACACACATATATATATATTTTTTTTTGAAGGGGCTCTGGTGGACTGCACTGAGAGGCTTCAATATAGTCATATTTCAAATCAATACATTAAGCCGATATTCTTCAATTCTTAATAATACCAAGGGCGTTGTTCATATGGATTGGATGGGCTTCATACGCTCATTTGAAATAATGTCATAATAGTACAAGCACAATATAGTCACTAATAGCTCCAGTTTGTTCCTGAACTACACAGGCTCACTAAGCACTTACAGCAACAGTTTGACATTATAGAAATAATTAGAAAGACTGATGTACCACAGGAGCAGCCAGCTGTTTTCCCCATACCCAGTCCTTATGCTAAGCTAAGCTAACTAGCCACCAGCTGTAGTTTTATAGTTAACTTGACATGACTTGAGAGCAGTGTCAATCTTGACAACTAATTCTCGGCAAGCAAGCAGATAATGTTGAGTTCCAAAATGTCTGACTATCCCTTTAACTCATGGTCGCCCAGCTCTGAAACAACACTTCAAAAGGGGATCTGACCTGCAGAGTGAATGCAGTAAATTGTTTATAGTGTGTGTGGCATACTCTGCTGCTCTCATAAATCTTGATGATAGAGGAACATTGTAAAATACATCCCATGGTGTAATACCATGGGATCCATTTCGATAACATTAGTTTGAAAAAAAACAAAGGATCAATATGAGGCTGAACTGCTCCTGCTGCCGCCCTCCTTGGTCAGCCACTTACGGAGAGATCCGATTTTGCACCATGAAGTGTTCAATGTTTTCATCCCCGTGTAAGTGTGGGGTTTTAGAGAGAGGGCAACACTCCCAGGTTAACTCCAAACTTGACAGTCTAGTCTGACCAAATCATTTGATCTAGTATGGAGACCTCTGCTGCTTCCCCTATCAAAGAGAAATGTAAAGGAAGGCAATTATTGAAAGTTTGTTTACATTTCTTGTTTACAGAGCAAGTTTGTTAGGCTGGTGAGTGACTGTATTGATAAAGTCCATAAGTCTGCAAGTCCATGTCGTAAAACGCTTGAACCCTGCGTTAGCTTTCAGGGCTAATAATCTCAAAACATGATAGTGCAGAGGGTGTGAGGAATGACTGGACACCTCTCCTGAACTTCAAGGCCCGTAAAAACTCACACATTGCCCCATGGATCGAACCAAAGCACTGATAATAAACTGACAAATGTCCATAGACGAAATGACTGTAGTGATAAAAACAGTACTTTATAAAGATGAAGGCTTTCTGCAGGACATAAACAACTCCCTTAATGACTTATATTGTTCAATTAATTGATTAATACGATTTAGTGCCTTTATGAAATATGCTGTGTCTTTTTGTACCAAGAACTTGAATACTTGTGAAAATCCTGTTGTGAGTGCTGGGTCTCAACCGCGCACTAGTTCAAATAAAGCACTTGTGTTTCAACGTCAGGCTTTTTACCTGTTTATTTGAAAATATCTTCTTAATAACCATTTTTTATACATCAAAAATACTTCAACAGCGACATAAGACTTTTACAATTACAGCTATCATGTAGAAAACACTTTGACATTGTATTGAAAACTAGACTATAGATCTTTGTCGTTTGGAAACTGAGCACATACACAATCACTATACACATTACAATTCCTTTCACAGGCACGACACTCATACCACTGAGTTTTCAGACTGACAAAATAATTTAAAACTTCACAAAACATATATTAGTTCAGATATTGTTTTCCTGATGAGGAACAGAACATTCAAACAATCAAATAAATGAAATGTATTCCCCTGCTTGCTGGGGTATTTGTTGATACCGTTCACATAAGAACCAGTAGAATGAGTTGAAAGACATTTCAGGTTCCTACTCCCCAACCAGGGAGAACTAATAAGGGCTGCATCTTAATATAAATATATGTGAGTTAGAGGATTTTTGTAAAGACAGGATTAGGCCTCTCACCTGCATTAAACTATAATGTGAATGTTCCCAGAAGTCGTTATTTCTAGTGTGGTGGTTGGTTAGTAGAAAGAAGGCAAAACCTTCCATCTTCACTCTTTGAACTACAAAAAGAGCTATCATAAAACACAAAGGAACGCTGACATGAACATGACATGGGCCGCGCTTCTAGCAGCTTGCCACCAGAGAACAAAAACAAATAAAAAATTAAAAAACAAACACTGACCATGTGCTGACTTTCTGAAGGCCCTTTTGAGAAGATTTGACATAAAAATGAGGAGGAGGTTAAGTTAAGTTTGTGAGCGTCACTGTGACACAGTGGAGCCACTGTGTTTGGAGCCCACAGGGATCAGAGATGTGACCACCAGTCCCTGACTCAGGTCCAGACCTCGGCCCTCCTTCTCCTAGAAAAACACACACACACACACACACACACACACACACACACACACACACACACAGATTCATAGAACACATTACAATCTGGAGTCTTAACCAAAGATTCAAATGTGGGTAAGGTTTAAGAAATAGGAGACCAGTTTACAGTTATGGAATATGGCTTCAATTGCCAATATGCATAATGTGATATATTTAATAAAATCTCTTCTTCATAAAAAATGGGTTTAAAGATGTTCTCCAGGTCATAGACTCACAGCTCTGTATT
Organism: Hyperoplus immaculatus; assembly: GCA_949357725.1. Lineage (NCBI taxonomy): Eukaryota > Metazoa > Chordata > Actinopteri > Uranoscopiformes > Ammodytidae > Hyperoplus > Hyperoplus immaculatus. The sequence continues at coordinate 30,014,599 of OX442354.1, read as the reverse complement.
CCACAAACATGTCCTTGAAGGCCACAAAGTCAGTGAACGTCAGCAGCATGTCAAAGATGTCTTCTGGCACCTCCTCTTTGTGTTGCCTGTGGATGGAAGAGATGCATTTTGTGAATCAGCACATTTCAATGCACTTTTCTGCCACCTAGTGGCCAGCTAACAAATGATATTTGTAAGGAGCATCAGGTGCTTTCCTGTCATTCTTCATTCACAGTTAAAGAATGGTTATCAACCATGACTGTGCTTTAAGGATATTTCAAGGATTAATGTCTGTGTAGATACATTTATAAACGCCAACATGATCTGACTGAATGAAAGTGCCTCAGTTGTCTTGAGGGGAAAAGAGGGGAGAGCGGTGGTGTCACATCTTACATGAGCAGCTCTATGAAAGTGTTCATGTTGAAGCCGGGGATCCTCTCCATCAGCTGCTGCTCCAGGTGTTTCTCCAACAAGTCAACCTACACAACAACAAAGAGTGTGATTAAAGCCCTGTAAACCCAAATCCACAAAATCCTTCTGTGTCAAGTGCGGCGCGTTAGTTGACTGAGAGTGATCATCTGATAAGAGTTAGGCATCTATCAATCCAAATGAAAGATATTGTCATTTACGTTTGATAAACTTTACAGAAATGAGTTTTAAATGCTCTGGTTCTTATGACACAATAAATAGTTTGAACCAATCATGGCAGTTCTCTGCCCGAACGTTCTATAAAAACAATGACTGTTGTCACATAGACCGCTTAATAGGGCCATGCCCACAGTCCTGTCAAACGGTTGGATTTTGATCAAAGTTTAAGTACATATGAATATTGAATTTCAATCAGATTTTTGTAAAAACTGCGACCTTTTTACCGTTGTTAGATTACGGTGACCTGCTGTTCATAAACGCCCCTGACCAGTACCTCAAGAAATTGGATACCGTCTACCACTGTGCTCTGCGATTTTTAACTGGCTGTGGAAATCGTGTCCACCATTGTACCCTGTATGCCACTGCAAAATGTCCATCGCTATCTGTACGCAGACTCTCACATTGGTTGTTTTTTGTTTACAAGTGTCTTATTGGGCTGGTCCCTTCATATCTATGTGTTTACATGTCCACAAACAAATGTAGCTATGGTTTGCGTTCTAGGGATGTGTTACAGATGTTGGTACCCAGAGCTAGAACTGACTTAGGGAAAAAGGCCTTTAAATATGCTGCGCCTTCTGCCTGGAACACTGTGCAAAAGCAGCTGAAGCTGCCGGAGCTGGTCACCTTGGGAGAATTCAAAGGAATCCTGAAGGACAGAGAAGATAGTTCTCTTGGTCAATGCAATTGTTTGTAAAGCTATTTTCTGATAATGGCCGGGTTTATTCATTCATCTGTCACCAGTTTATTTATTTAATTTTTAACTGTACTCATTTCAATCTTCATATAGTCTTGTCCCTGATCTTGTATTGTACTTTACCTAACGTTGAATGTGGTGTATGAGAATTGTGGTTGATTGTTCTTATTGTATCATGGTGCTGCCTTCTTGGCCAGGTCATTCTTGAAAAAGAGATTTTAATCTCAATGAATTTTAACTGGTTAAATAAAGGATATTGATTGATTGATTGATAAAAGCTTATTGGGACACCAGCTTTGATATCATATATGTTATATTAATTTTTACTATTTGAGATCATGTTTCCAGAGGCTTTTGAAAGATTGGTCTCTCTTTACCTCCCTGACAATCTTTGATTGAGACGTAGGTTGAAATGATTTACACAGTGTTATTCCTGAGGAGAACTGTGTACTACTACTCATACATAGAAATCAGACAATCCTATGTCATGTTCCTCAAAAGACAGCTGTAGGAGTTACAATAATAGACGATAAGCAAGATGCCCAGCAACTCACGTATGCATTGAAGATGGTCGTGTAGCTGAGCTTGTTCTCATCCGAGTCGTCAAACTCCAGGTAGTGTTTCACCATGAAGCTCTGCTGAAGCTGCTGGAACTCCTCACCTGGAAGACAAGCAATAATGGACATGTAAAGCACCAGATACTGTTTATTCACTGTTCATCTGTGAAACACCGAAGATTAATATGCCATTTGATTGCTTATTTTGTGCCATCTGTCTCAACCTACTGGTTTTTAGATCACCTCAGGATAAAATGCTTTACCTGCAAACTTGTCTTATGACACTATATCTACACATTTCAATCCACAGTCTACAGTCTGTGTCTTGGATTCATAATGATCTTGTAGATATTTAGTGTCTTTCTCCATTCCAGAATAAATCCTACCGTACACAGAGTATGTTTGGAACTCGGCAGCTGACAAGGTACCATACAGAATGGTTGAATCACTAATCTCACCCATGATGACGTCCTCTATGCAGCCAACAACAGCATCGAAGGCGGCGTCTGCATCCGAGGAACTGGAAGGAGAAAAGACATGGAGAGATCACTTATAGCTAGAACAGCACAGTCATAAAAACAACACTGTTATCATATTAGCACAGGCCTGCTGTAAACTCGTCAAATGGAACTTTAATATTGGTTTAACAGCATCATATACTGTATGTGGTCCAAACACAGCTGCTGCCTTCGTGCCTTGGCAATTTGAATCCAAAACAATATTGACACAGCTATAAATGCAAAACGTTGAAAGGCGGTGTCAGCATTTAAAAAAAGACCTGACTATTCGACTTAAGGCTGGATGTGGGTCCCGGACAACCCACCTGGAAACAGCAAAGTTTTCCTCCTCCATGTCAACCATCTCTACGACTCTCTCCCCACAGCGATGGACATCTGGAAGATGAGGGGAGGCAACATCTCAATACTCATGTGTTGGTCAAATAGACACGTCTAGGAAATACAATGCAATTTTCACAACGAAAGAAATTCTGATATTAAATGGCAAAGCTGCCAATCAGGCCTAACTAGTTTTTGTCTTAACTGAACAATGAGGTTAGTTAGCTGATTAGCTGAGTGAAGATTAGCTACCGTTAGCTGGACACATGTAACGCTAGCGATCAATGAATACGACGTGTGGAGGTTTGTTAACTGGCTAAATATATGTCGTTTGTTTCCGGGAAGGAAGTTAATGTAAGTTAAGTTCAATTGAGTTACTTACTTCGTTCCTGGATGTCCATGTTGTTCAAACAGATCGTTAAAATGGATGGTAAAATAGAGAAGGTAATGTTGTTTCCATGGACCTAATAAAGGTTGTTACCAAGGAAACGGCGGTTGTGTGCGTCCTTGCGTCGCGTCCGGTGCAACAAAATCTGTGTACTTTGGTTCCTACCAAAAAACATTACCGGTGTGGTCATTAGCAACCATAGATATAGAACACATATATCTATGATAGAAATTGTCTGTTACTTGACTGCCATTCTGACAGTTCATGGTTCAATGGTTATCAACTATTCCGTGATTTACTGTTATTTTAAGAATGAATGTCTGAGTAGATATTTATATTAATATTAGGCCTACATTGTAGGTTACTTGTGTACTGGGTGACACGTGTAAATGCCAATTTCTGGAAAAACAACTGGTGACTCAGTTTTAAATGACTAGAATATCATCTCTCATCTTTGAGGTACAATGAGATTTAAGATGTTAATAAATAAAACAAGTCAAAAATTCAAGAAACATCACATGAACATACATTTATTACAAATATAACATCCAGGAAACAACAGTTCTTCAAATCAATCACATCTTTGGGAACCCTGGGGCAAATTCCTCTAGATGTTTTTTTTTTAAATACAATGCACAACTTATTCTTTACAATCCTGAATTTCATCTCCATCAATATGATTTTGCTCACCTGCATGTATAAGGTGCATCAGGAAATACTAGATAGCAAACCACGGTCATACCAGTCTTCAGTCATTATTGAGATGCATGTCATCTTTTAGAAATCATTACAATATAGTCTGAATGATTTTGCAGATCCTGTTCATGCAATTTGGTGGAGTAGCTACTCTTTCATAAACAATTTGACCGACATAAATTCAAAATTCTTCAGTGTGATGATTTGAAATGTCATTGAATTTGTTTTGTTTTTTTAAATTGAATTGTACAAATAGAATTTAACATGAAGTTTAATTTGTCAACCGTTTCCAAAATAGGAATTTCATTCAGTCAAGCCACAGATGCTTCAAGTAGATGGAGAAATTGCGAAATAAGAATGTAGAGATGTCCTAAATGACATAAAGCACAGACGGGAATATACATTTACTTAGTCTGGACCACTAACCTGGAAGATGCACTTCACACAAACATTTCCCCCCCAAATCAATTCTAAGAGAAAGAATCTCCAATAAATTCTGTTGTGATTTGTAGCAGTGTTGCAGCTGTGGACAGTTTTCTTGCATTTTATTTATGTTGTTTCATTGACAGATTAGACTCAAAACATCTCAAGAAGGACCCGGGGATATTTAGTAAACTAATATTGAGGAATAACGATTCACTTAAACATTTCACATTTGTTTCAAACGATATCAGCTAATACAACACTGTTATTTAACAAAACCTGTTGTACCGGCTCAACCAACTTCTACATCACTGTTCGCCATTATTCAAAATACAAAACGAATCACATCTTCTGGATTGGAACACCTCGTCTTGATACAGACGCGTGTTTGTCATCACAAACCATAAATTAAGACATATTTACTTATGATGCCGCTCCATTGAGGCCAACTCGATATGGAGTTGTTTGACAAATGTGTACCAAGCGAGCAATCCCAGAGAAATCCATAAGGTGGTGGAGGAAATTCAACTGGCTCTCTAAACAAAAGCACTTATGAATGGGGACAAAAGCATGAGATTTCAGCTACAGATTCACTTTCTGTGAACTCTAATCCTTGTGTATTTATTTGTTGTGGTTACATACATGACTGAGGAAACGACACACATCTGAGCAAAGACAATAAAAGCACAAAAAGCAGCAGGGTCAGCTGTGCTGAAAGTCGATTAGATATCATTCAAGATTCAAGTATTTTTACTGGTTGAAAAACAAGAATTAGGTCTTCAACGTTCTACGTTTTGTGACAGTTGATTTGATTTTCAACAATTGCTTTTGTAAACAGATACTGAAAACTGACTTCTGAGAATAATTTTGAATTTTTTTAAAAGCTTTCTGACACCAAGAGCAAACTCTGATATTTTACCCAAAGGTGTCTTTTTAACGATGACAAATCCTACCAGAGGCCAATCGATCAACAGTGAAGCTGACCAAAGGATAGGTGTTGGTATCAAAAACCAAACACATGAAAGTGAGATCCATCTGAAATGTATCTGTACCTTGGGTTTAATACTGTACTACGTCCTGTGTTCTTTTCCACTACCCAGACCTTTCAGATCTGTAGTGTCCATGAAGGCAATGGGATTAAATAGCAGTAGCCTTGGGGCTGAAAGCATAAAGAGAGATCCTCATATCATACATAGGATGTCGGATAACCCCAAGCAGGGGCCAGCAGAGGAGAAGAATGTTATGTGTCTGTAATCTGGTTCAATTGTTTCTGCTCCTCACTTCTGCTCTTCTTGTCTGAAAAACACACTGATAGTAGAAAGTTGACGATCCTTGGCCCAGCTTGTGCAGTGACTCGACAGAAGGATACAAAAGAGGAGATGTCGGTAAATGAAGGAGCGCTCCCCATCTCCTCCTCTCTTTGTTCTCTCCACCTCTCCACCATCATCATCATCATCATCTCCTCTGACCAGTAGTCACAGTTCTGATGTGGTCACAACACTGTGGCAGCGTCCTCACAGCCCTACTGGGTGAGAGGGGATTAGAGCAGGACGCTGTCGGGCTTGTGTGTCTCTCCTGATTGGAGGAGGAGCAGGAAGTGTGTCAGGAGACGTGTGCAATGAGTCTGACGCGGTTCTGGATGTCCTGGCGGCACAGGGGGCACGTCTCTAACTGTAAGGCACACTCCATACACATACCACTGGAGGAGGATGAGGCAAACACAGAGAAAGGAAGATTTTATTATTGTCTATTCACAGACATTTTAAATACTAACATGTTATTAACTAAGACAGGCTTTCTCTTTAAAGGTGGAGTCAGCTATTCTGGAAAATGTTTCTATGTCGAATTCAGTGAATATCACCACACAATAGCTGTCTGTACTGTGTGCGGCCTGTAGAGTTAATAAACAGCCTAGGCTCTGTAAACTTGTATGTAACCAAAGATGGCCTGCACAGCTAGCAACATGCCCATTTACAGTGGCTTGCCGATGTATTAACACCACATTTTTTTTCAGCGCGCGCGCGCGCGCGCGCACACACACACACACACACACACACACACACACACACACACACACACACACACACACACACACACACACACACACACTACGGCCATTTTGTGAGGAGATATTCACTGTCCGATTTTGACAAAACAGGATTTTGAGTATTCTCCAGGATCGCTCGACCTTCAGAAGATATCCATCAACATATTTTTGTTTGGAATTTTCAAGCACTGTCCTTTTACACCAGATGCACACGTACCCATGTCCACAGGGCCGCAGCTCTGTGTCAGCCATGACGTCACAACACAGGGTGCAGCAGTTGTCTCGGATGCTAACTTGCTTTAGTAAGGCCAGACGCCGGTGTCTAAGGAAACACACACAGATAAATCAAGCATAACACATAGAGGCAGATACATGTATCCGTTTACAGACATTTATGTAAAGCCTTGTTCTTCTGTGTAGAGTCTGAACAACTTAGCACTACAGATCAACATAGTGTACTTGCACTCTGGTAAGTCCATCATTTATGGATTTTGCTTAATATGTAGGCAAGGCAAGGCAAGTTTATTTCTAAAGCACATTTCGGACACAAGGCCATTCAAGGTGCTTTACAGATGCAAAAACAAAATACATCAAGTATAGAGCACACATTAAAAAAGCGAATGAGAAACATGAATAGAAATAAAACATAAAATAATTAAAACATTTAAAAATAATAAAAATAAATAAAAATGTAAAATTACAGGTTAAAACGGAAACAGTAAAGTCTTCAGACCTGATTTAAAAGAGTGTCGAAGCGGACCTCAAGTCCCCTGGAAGTTTATTCCAGAGCTTGGGTGCATTAAAACTGAAGGCTGACTCTCCCTGTATAAACATATTATACTGGCTACTTTTATTAAATTAAAGTCACTTTTTATTACAAGTGAAACAACTTAACTGTAGTTCAGCTTCACTCCTTATTGCAGTCTATTTTTGGACCCTGCCATTCAAGTCACCTTATGGACCAGCTTCATTTCTCACCTGGGTAGGATGATCTTTTCACTTGGCAGCAGTGAAGCAAAGTCGTTAAAGGTGCTGAACTTGACAGAAGGTGGGTGACGGAAAGGCTTGGCCCCAAAGTTAAACTCGCACTGCTGGTACGACATAAAGCTGGCTGCCGCAAAGAAACCGGACCTGATTGGACACAGAGATGGAGGAAAGATAGTGGCTCGTTAGAGGGAAAAGAGAGAAATGCACAGGAAAGACAGGAGGAAGGAATGATTAAGGAAGGAAAGAGAGAGAGAGAGAGAGAGAGAGAGAGAGAGAGAGGAGGTAGACTAACCATTGAATATAGAGTGACTGTGTGCGTGGACTTACGTGGCAGAGGAGAAGACCGCTTTCTCTGGTGGCAGCTGATGTCCGTTCAGATAGAAGATCATCTGCTTCTTGCTGAGGTCCAACAGGAAGCCGATGGCATCTCCTATACAGGACACACACACACACACACACACACACACACACACACACACACACACACACACACACACACACAATGAAGTCCTGGCTATTGTTACCATCATCTCCCCATGTGGGTGGTAGACCAGAGGCTGAGTGCCTTCTGTGGCAGCAGCATGTCGGTGCAAAAATCCCATAACACTCCAGAGACACTTAAAACTCAAAACTAATGCGCTTTTACTAAACAAATAAGTCTTTTAAAATCATCTCCAGGGTGTTAATTCTCTTCTACTGTTCATACTAGGGGTGTGAACGTTGTGTCTAATGTCTAAGCAGTTACACGACGGACATCTTTTCGTGTACACAGTTAACCGTGACACCTTTGTCGTCGTGTACACCCCTGGTCTATACCGTCATCTATTTAAAAAATGTCTTTAAAGAGTATGGTGAATAAAAAAAATAATCAATGTGTGTCCGTGTGTGTACAGTACATACCTTCCTTCCAGCAGGGGTGAGCGTGCGGTTTACTGCGAGCATTGTACCAGATGAGCTGCCTGCAGCCATCGTACGCACATGAGTATTCATCGTCTCCTATCCCATAACCCTCCTGTAACACACAGACAAAACCTTTAATTGTGCGACTGCAGAAAAACAGCATGCAGAAAAGCTAAGGAGTGAAGAAACTGAGGATGAGTACATGGTTGAGGAACTTGCTGTCCTTGGTGGCCCATCCGATTTGCATCACGCCCGATGTAATGACCGTCACCTCGTAATACCAAACGCCTGAATCCACGCAGAAGGTACAACGCACGCTCTCAAAGGAGGAGGCGTCACACCGTGCCTGAGGGTGGCAGCAAAGAGAGCCAGAAAACATTCATGATTCATTCAGGTTTTATATACCGGTACATACACACTTGTAAAAAGAAATACACACATATATTAGGCTAGAATTGAAAACATGTGGGAGAAGGCATCATCTCTGAATGAGTGGATAAGCAACCGAGTTCTGCCAAATGTGCATCTTCTCATAGAGTACCCACACACAGACCAACCTCTAGTCCTGTGGGAGAGATCTTGAGGTACTCGCTGACATCGTTGCTGTTGAGCATGGCGTTGATATTGGTGAGATTGACCTTCTCGTAGGTGAACTGACGGCCATCCTTTAGGACTGGACAGAGGACAACAGAGGAAACATTATCAACGTGTTTTCTTCAGTGGCTCACTCTCCTAATGAAAGGTCACATATTATGCTCATTTCAGATTCAAAGTTGTAAGTGGTGTTTTTTCTTATACTTTGGGAGGCTCTAGTCACAGCGGGGGACCCATATTAGTTGACCTTTCAACAGAATGTTGTGTCCCTCTCTTTTCAGCCTGTGATCCTACATACACCGTTGAAAACAAGGGGTTACTCACACAGGTTGTCAAGGCTCCACTGTGAGCAGAATCCCACCTGCCTCTTCAGGTAGTCGGACTGCTCTGCCCATGACTCCAGGACAGCGAGTCGATTGCTGATACACGACTCTGACACTGTCAGTTTGTTCTCACCTGAGGGCAAGAAGATGGACCAGGCATGCAGGATGAAACAAATTGCCAAATTTATCTCTGGCAGTGACTTCAGTCTGTATACACAAATATGTCTTTAAAAATTTGTTTCTACTTTCTACCAACTAACTTTAGGCAATACATGTTAGATCTGTACATTGTTCAAAAGCAAACAAGCCTCCAAAAGGAAACTAGTAGCCAGTAAAACAACATTCCTTTGATAAGGTCACTCTCGACCACATTCTTTTGTAAGGAAGAATGTGAATGCTCAGACGTTGATAATGGGTAAATAAACCAATATCCTATTCACACACACAAAGACATACAGACAGAGACACAGACACAAACACGTTCTGTTTTGAATTCAATACCAATATTCCCATACCCATACCGTTTTTGTTGTTTGTTTATATATGTCTGTATTTTTTATTTATGAATTTAGTATCATTATCATACATTTTAAAATGATGAAGGTGGAGGCTGCAAATAAGCCCACTGGGTTTTTTGTCTCTCCTTGCACTGTATTCATTTGTTATCTTTGTCATAGTGTACATTTTAAATTGTGCAAATAATAATGATCAACAACAAAAAAGTCACTAGTTTCAACCTGTCTCCAAATTAATCTGAATCTGGAAATGGATTGTTCCTAAAAAAGCAGTGAGTGAACCTACTGGTCTGGGAGAACTTCTCCAAAGCAATAAGAGCAAACAGCATGACAGTAGGGTGGGCTTCAGAGCTCTGGACGGAGATTTTCAGAAAAGACAAAAAAAATAATGATCAGGTCAGGTTTATTTTTACCCTACACACAAACATTTTCTGACATGGAAACATACGATAACAATATGAACAAACATGCCTTCTGGCATTAATTCACAGTAGGGATGTCCATGGTTAACTGGTTAACCGTTAAGAAGATCTTAAATCACCTTAATTTCTCTAAAATCCAGACTCTTATTTTGATATCGCTAAACCGGATGTAAGAATGCCAACTGTCAGTAAAGAATGAAAAGAGTCTGTAGGCTACGCTCAACTTTATAATAGGTCCATGGTACGCTCCCAGAAAGATAGCCAGTCACAACTTATGGTCACAACACTCCCCTGCCATGTGTTTGTATAATTCAATTAACAGCGTGGGCTCCCGCTAGCATTAGCCTTCTTGAGGTGGATGCTGTTTGTGAGAGAGTGATAGACAGGCAGTGAGTGCCCCTGCACAGACAAGTCATTAACAGTCAAATCCATACAATGTATCTTAAAATAATGTTTTTCTTACTCATCAACATAACTGCAACCACTTCACATGTATACACATTGGCAACACTGAAAGGCCTTTTCTGAGATTGATGATCTATTGAGACTCATTTGCAGAATTGACTTCCCTAAAGCTCTGACAAAGCACATCAATAAGTAGATTTTTTAGAGGTTTTTTATCTGATGAAAAGGAAAAAAAACATTTGAGAAGTATTAGTAGTGTGGTAAGATGCATTGAGTAATTCGTAAAAAGCATAAGCCTGCTTTTACACAGTCAGCATCTCATCCAATCTTTTCTGCTATCATCACTAACGGCTGAATATACTGCAGCTGTCACACCTTACCTCTTTATCAACAATTTGTCTGCAAGGTAGGTATTGTATGTAACTGAAATACTGTTCAAATATAATATACAATTAATATAAACGTGTGTACAACAACATAGTTTGGTTGTGAGAGAGTGTGTGCATGTTTGCTCACCAGGCTCTCCAGAAGGTACTCAAGGGTTCCAGGGCTCAACAATCCAATACTGGCCGGACCTTTAAAAAAAAAAAAAGTGAATGAACCGTTTGCAAAATATATGAACCTCCACTTCTTGTCTGTGTTTCTGCTAAATATATGTAAAATATCTTTTTTTAACATTAATAGCAATAGAAAATATTCTAAATGATTGACCAAAATGTAGTTAAAATAATAAATTCAAATAAATCAACATTCTTCTTCTCCCTTCACCTACTATGTCTTTGTAAAAAATAAAAGGACAAAGTTTGAAAGAGTCTTTCTAATTCAGATAGTAGCTTGTTGAGTCCAAGCATATTAAGTGACTGAGCTAAAGTAGCGTGATCGGGCCAGTCAATATTCCATCAAACTGCATATTGATATTCCATGACCATGTCTTACTTGGGTTAAGTAGTAAAATGATCCCCAAATCAGTTAGGCTTGTCTTGCATTAACATTAGGAAGCGAGTAACATGCCAATGGAAGCAGTGAATAAGACCAAGACTATTGACTACAAGCATACAAAATATCCAGTGTGTAAATATGGACTGTACCAGCCAGTTTCTCTGCCAGGCAGCCTAGCACTGCTGTAGTGTTTCTGTGTTTAGCAGGAATCAGAGCGTCCTGTCGAGCTACAGCCGAACTCAAACTCAACATGTCAGAGAGTTTCTGGAGAGCATCCTGAAGAGAGAAAGACATGGAACAGTTACTCGGGTAAAGTACACCACATTCATTCAATTCAATGTACTTTATAAACAGGGACACACAGTGGCAGAACTGCAGTGCCAGCAGTTACAGACTTGCATTTTCGAGCCCAGTCTGTGGCACTTACACGCAAGACAGGAAGTAACAGCATAAACAGATTGTCCATGTTGACATCTACAGGCAAGGACAGATAACTCCATTTAGGAAACTTGAACCACCTCTTGGCACATGTTGTCCCTTTTTGAGCGGGTGTTTGTGCACGTTTAAAGATTTACATTTTGTCAGGTGGAGCCTTTTATATACTATCTATGGGTAGAGCCAGTTTCTGTTGAATACTGGAGGGAGTTTGTACTGTTCTGAGTGTCATGGTATGTCCCCTGTCCTCAGGTTAGTTTGGACAGGGAAGCAGGGGGTCCTAACAAGATTGTATTTGTTCAAAAGAGGAAAGTGCGAGGGGGGGGGACCAGAGGCCAATCTAAGGGTCAGATTGTTTCTCACTCACTCACACACACACACACACACACACACACACACCTTGGTGGGCAGGGGACACTCATCCAACAGAAGGGTGATCACTGCAGGGCCAAGTGGATCGTCCAAAGGGATCACTCGAACCAGGGACTGGACAACCTCCAGCCAACCATCATCTGAGGGAGAAGAGGGTAAGCGATTGTTTTGAGACTCAACTGACAATTCACTTTTGTTTTAATAAATCCTACTACATACACATACGATGCCTCATTATAATAATAAAAAAAGTTGCCAAAACAATTTTTGTTATTGCCAATAGTCCTGGTAAACCATGTAAAGACAACTGAACTGTGCTGAAATCACTTTGTAAGAGAGGCCACTGAATCAGATGCAGCATACATCCATTTCCTCTCCATTAAATGAGTCAGTAAAAAAGTCTCTCTCTCCAACACTATCACTTATGAAGCCCCAGCCAACTGGCTGATGAATAATGTAACATCATAGCACATGTCAAACAGAAAATGACTGGCTTGCTGACCGACTTGCTACTTGGCTTCCCTCTGGGTTCACTGTCTGCAAGCTAATACCCAACTTGGCTGTTGTCAAACCACACAACACCACATACCATATGTGCCTGACATGAGGCCCAAACACAAGAATTCAAAGGTTAGTACATAAGCATGAACACAGAATGTGCAAAAGAAATTAAAGCAGCAGCAAACACAGGATGTATGCAGCATAAATCGGTACCCTCCCTAGATGATGTGGGGCTGGACTGGTGGGTGTGTTGGAGAAATGCTGAGGCAGCAATATTGTAAGCAGCACACTTCAGTGAAGGTTACTCTAGCTTGACATAAGTGGCTTTTTTTGAACCACATCCAAACCCAAACATATTATTTATGGAGGATTCATATATTTTGCTCCTCAGATTTGTGTTCTTCGTTCCTAGCAAGAGAACACAGTATAATCAAATCCTAGCAGTTAGACCTACTATTGAAAACCATGTGTTTCAAATATGCAAATGTGTGTACATATTGTGGACAGAGTGAATTTGAATGTTGATGTCAAAGAGGCTACATAGTTAAACTGGAAAATGGATCACTGAACAGAATGCGAGTGTCCGTTGCTTACAAAGCAACCGTAATATCTCTGCCTCAGCAGTTCTCCAACACAACCCACCAGCTCAGCCGGAGGGGGATGGGACATCATGTTCAGAGACCTGTTTGAATTCAAGGGACTCCCCACCAGGCAGTAGAAAAGATAGCTGACAAAAAGTCTAATCTTGACTCCATGTCTGAAAAGTTGCGCACATGACAAAAAAAACAAAAAAACAGTGTAGCATATGTCCCAACCTTTTCCCCATTTTATAACCTTTGTTCCTACTATTTCAAACACACAAAAAGGGATATTGCATCACAAAGTGTATTCTCTACCAGCTCTTTGAAAGGTGGTATTTAAAAAAGGTGGAGCCATTGATTCTGGAGAACGCTTGTTATCAAAAATCACATTTTGTCTAAATCAGTGAACATCTCACAAGCCCATTTACAGAGCCTAGGCTGTATATTAACCCTTTTCCTCTCCTCAGCGCACACACATACAGTACTTACAGGTAGTATCATGAGGAGACAATCACTGATTTTGACAAAGTGATTTTGACAACAAGCATTCTCCAGAATTGCTGACTTCACCTATACTTTTCTACATGGACACACTACTGTCTGCACATTCCATTTCCTTACCTGTTTCTGCCATCTCATGCAAAGTGATCATAGAGTATGGGGGCTCTTGGTCACTGTAAAACACAACAGAGTTTGCACAGAATGTAAGTACAGCCTGGTTTAGGAGTTAATAACATTTTACCCTTTACCTTTTTGTCATACATCACAAATGACCCAGTGCATCTGAAATAATAGAAAGAGATGAATAATGCCCTTGTGTGTTACTGTAAATGAACTAATGGCTTTGGACAGTAATGGTGTCCCATGCAGTGGTTAAGGCGAGTGTATAACGGTGATGGATTTTCTTTGTTGGTTTTGATGATGCTGCTGTAGCCGTTGTTTGTCATGGCTTATCCCAGTTTTTTTTCACAGTCATAACTTCCCCCAGCTCAGCTCAGATTTCCAAACACAACTTAGTTATACTGTAACTGAATTTCCCTCTTTTATTAATTCAAAGTGTGAGGACACATGCTTGTTTTATATAGGGTATAGTATTCAAATATTGACCTATATTTATTAATATTCTTAAGTGATATTTTGCTGTGATATTGGTAAGATTTGAGTATATTTACACACAGATACATGATAATCATTTGACGGGATCTCAATTCGGTTGCACTTCTAATAACATATAAAACCTTAGAGCTGCAGTGTTCTCTTAATTCAGGCAACAGTTGGAGCCGAGAAACTGAGGTGTTAGCCTTAGGCATGATTACTTTTTTCCTCTTTTAAACACCGAGTCACTCTGATTGCCTGAGGGAAATGTAGTCTGCTAACACACCTGTCTGATCATGTGAGCTGAAGACCGCTGACAAAAGTACAGATTCTAAAACACTCATGTTACAAGAAATGACACAAATACTGAACCTTTACCTGGAAGATTCAGCTCAAAATAAACAAAGCTGAATCAACTTTTCAGCCTGCACCTGTGCCATGTACTTGCCACTTTAAAACGGTAGACTACAGTTCAGCTGTCTATTAAATATTTTGCTAGACTACATGTCTAGGTGGAGAATAAAATCTAAAAATGCAAGCAAGAAGGAAAGACTTAAAATAGTTTCTTATGAGGAAGACTGGGAAAGATTAGGCATACTGCTCAGCATCTACGCAGTCAACCCAAATATTGCTACATCATGCAGCAGCAAGTCATTATTACATCAAGACAGGAAACACAGTTTATACAATGAATTGAAAAAGCCCTCTCTTAAGTTTTCTACGTGTTTGAAGCCCCAGGCAAACAGTCGAATACCTGCAGCAGCTGCCTAAAGCACCTATAACATTCAAGTCACCTCCGTTTGAGGACGAGCAATGATTTCAGACCACTAATACACAGAAAATACTGCGAAGGGCACACTTTCTTTTCTTGTGCAACAACTTCATATGTATATTTCAATATTAGTTTATACAATAATACAAACAATACATTCTCTAAGTTATATCGTTTGAAAAGACAAGGAAACATCCAACCCTAGTTAAGTCTACAACAACGATGATTTTAGGTAAAGATGGAGGAAGTGTGATTTGTGAAGCTGTTTGAACTCATTGGTGATCTGCAGCAAAAATGTCAAAGAGTGACAATGTGGTATGAACGGGGATATTTTTAGTTTGCAATGTAGCGTATCTAACAACATTTGTGACAGTGTCCTTACCACACCTGACTCAACAACACTACAGACATAATAATTATACAATTTGTCTAAAAATGTATATATTAATTTGAATTAATCTATATTATTGGTTGTTTTTATTCTGTCCTGTGGGATTTCAGTAACGCTTGACTTTAAGTCCCCTATTTAGCATTTGTCAACAGCATACAATACATCTGTTAAATAGTTTGACACACTTTGATGTAGTTGTACGCAGATATATGGACATAAAGTGTTTAGTACAGCATTTGTCAACAATTATAATTTCTCCTAAGAAGACATGTTTTAGATTATTATTAGTGTTTTACTATACTTTCATTCATCATGGATGCAGAGTTATTGGTATTGGACAAACATTGATACACTATTTTATCTGCCTTCAACTTAATTATATTGCATTAAACTATTTGTTAATATGCTGCTTATTTAATGCTAAAAAGGGCATGTCTGCAAAAAATATTGCTCCAAAAAAGAAATGAACACAGCTCAAAGGCGATACTTACATTGTCCATACAGGTCCTTTTAAATACCCTTGTCCAAGTAGTGCATGTGATGTTTGTGTGTTCATGTCCAGACAACCTCATGTGACGCTTCTTATGTTTTTCTGATTCTAGTGTGAATGAGTTTGACTGAGCTTGAGTGTCCAGGGCAGTTACTGTGGAGTGAGGGGTCCTGGCATGTGACCCCCACTACTACTCTGGCTGCTAAACCCTCATGGTAATATACATCTTGCAGTATGAAAAAGAAAAGAAAAATTATTGTTAAATCTAAATTTTCCTATTTCCCTCATGACAGGGGTTCAAATTCAAGACTTCTTGAGTTGTAGATATTGTCAATACTAGAATTCCTGAATCTTTAGAGTATTAATTGTGAAACTGTCCAGACTTCTATCTCTTCCTCCGATCGCTAGCACCCTCAGATACTCTGAGCTGCACCTAAAATCTGTTGTGGACTTTTACTCTGTTGTGAAATTTTACTAAGGCTCCTTTAGTAAATGTCCACTGCAGATTCTTGGAGATGTCTGAGATGTCTGACATTCTGCTGGGTGTAACGCCATAAAGGATCTCTGATGGGGCTACCCGTCTCCACATTTTTCATTAACATAATAACATTTTAGAAGACTTACTTGTCTACAAGTGTCCTAATGACAGCCAACGTGTCCAGCACCAAGCCATCCACATTCTGCTTCTTCCGTCTGGGCTCGTGGGGTCCTCGCCCCCGCCGCGGCGGCCTCACTGGGTCCCTGGGTCGACTGCTCCGAGCCTCTACAGTGTCAACCCCTGCGCCTGTACCGTTATCCACACGCCTAACTTGTCCTCGGGTCGCCCTAGATGATCCATGGTGGTGGTCCTCCAAGTCACTATCCTCCCGGCACACACAGCTGTTTCCCATGGTTCCAGTGCCAGAGACCACACTGGCAAGGCTCTCCCAGAATGGAGCGAGGGAGTTTGAGGAGGAAAGGAAAAGCAGAACCCGCGCAAGGCTCCGGCAGGCACAGAAAGTGATCCAGGCGGCTACTATCATATCATTTGGAGAGCTAGGTTTTGTGGGATCCTCATCCCAATGGGCTGGGTGGTGTCTGCGTAAATGATCATACTGTTGCCAAGCAAACTTGTGGGATTGGTTTTGGTTTTATAAAGTATGGCTGGTTAAGTGGAGCAGGAGGGGTCAGGTGGTGATGCAGCGAGAAAAGCTCTGATCATCGTAGAAATGCCCAAGGTTTAGGTCCAGTTCTCAGCCAGGGCTCGCATAGCTGTGGAAGCAACAGAAACAAAACAGAAAAAGTGAAACTCCAAATTAAGTCAAATCTGTGCATTTCACTGTCTGACAGCAAAACAACTGAAAACATGCAGAAGTTACACACCCGATGAGACAAGTGTCAAGTCTGAACGAAATAAGACAAGATAAGAATGAAAATAAACATTAACCGTTTCGGTGTTGCTATTTCAAGCAAACTAGCCACTTGACGATGACTAGCTGGATTCGTTTAAAGTTGTGCTGCTTAAACAAGCAGACAGTCACGCTGTATCTGAGCACATCATGTGCTAACGTATTGAGACATCTTATTATTGTTGACAAACAAGAGCTTTCCAGTAAGCAGGATAGTAAGCTAACCACCCACCAACCAAGCATTGTAACATTAGCAGCTCCAAACTCGCATTTATCATTTCGTTATTGAGTTAAACTATACTGGTGCAATGTTATCTTAAAACGTATACTCACGTGATACCACTTGAAAAACAACTGAATTCAAACGCAGTCGAGCCAAAGCGAAGTAGTTAACAAAACAGACAGCTAACCAGCTAGCTGTTAGCCCGGTTAGCAGGACACTCCTCTGGTCCCACTGTCTAACTACACAACTTAGCTAACGTAAGTGGCAGTAAACTACGCCTAGTAATCAAAAGCCGAGGAACTAGTGTGTTTACATGGCCCGCCTGTATTCCGCAAACGCCTTTTCTGACCAGCACATTCATATCATATGACGCTGGGCTAACAGCTCTGTAGCCGATTTAGCTGCCCGCTCGGTTCCGTAGCGTCGGCGGCTAAAAGCTTGAACATGATCAGCTGTGTCTGCAGAGGCGCAGCTGGCTGACATAGGAGGGTTTCTGTTCAACACGGCGTCAGTAGTTCCCTTATTTTATATGCATAAAACAACGTTCCGTCCAGTATGCATAGCCTACTTTATTGTTAAGAATATTATCTGTTTGGGTATCATTGTTTTTAGTTATTTGTCTTATGTTTCGTGTTTTACGACATTGTGAGAAGCAAGGACAAAAAGCAACAAGTTGATAAATTAATTTAAATAATATCAAAATTCACAAATAAAAGTCGCATTAGACCATAGCACCAACACGACCACATTAAACAAGTATAACTACAATAGTTCATTCATTGTAAAATAAACGTTATACCAGAAGGCGACCAGATGATGAAAAGCCAATCTTTCCTACGGGTACCTGAACGCAATCAACAGAAGACACAAGTTAAAAAAAAGTCACATTTATTTACATTACAACAATCTCAGTGAAAACAGGGAGGAACTACAGGTGGTCTGGGTCCATATTCCAGGCTGCAGTCCATTAAATCATATCTAAAAGTCCTTATGTGATCTTACCAATTATGGTTTTACATCTCTAGACCAACTTAAGTCTGAAAATGTCTGTTCATATTAATATTATTTTTAAGACAGAAACAGGTAAAGCAAAGCTTTCACACAAATGTGACAAAACAGAAGAACATACAATCAGCTTTTTTTTCTTTACCTATACAGACAGAAATATACACAGAATTCATATTATCTGTATTAAATAGGCTAACCTAGTAATAGCCTGTATCATATCTGTTTAATCAATGAACAACCTAACAGGCTCTGACCTTTCAACCTAGCCTACTTAAAGGTGCTGTAAGCGGAATGGTTCTTTTAGCTAACTTCCTGTCAGTTACTGCAGTTAGCAGTCCCCTCGCTCGTCCCTACGTCACCACATTAATGCACTGCGGTCTTCAAGCAGCAAGTTATCTAGCATCATCTCAGATCCATAAGTGTGATAAAACATGATAAAAACTATCAAAACAGACATTGGGAAGGATTTTTACCTGCTCGGCCATTGTAGGCACATACACATTCACCCATCTGTTGCTCTGGCATGCACCAGCAGTGAGACCATGGAGTGTATATAGTATATATGAGTGAGACGAGAGACGGTTTGTAGTGTTCTCTCTTCTGATTGGATAAAAATTTCGGGATACTCCAATAAGTTTTGGTAACACTTTACAATAAGGTACACAAAAAAGAGTATTTACCCATTTAAAAAGAGTAACTACTCTTTTTTGTGTACCTTATTGTAAAGTGTTACCATAAGTCTATTTGCCGATTACATGCAGAGCAGCTGACTGAGAGATCGGCTTTATGAAGCGTGCACATCAGGCCCGGTTCTAGAAAGTCAGACTTGGGTGGGCCTGTAGAAATTTTAGGTGGGCACACTTTTCAGGGAGAACGAAGATGCGAGCGCGCGCAGAGCGCGCGAGCCGTAATTTTTTGCCCTTGTAAGATCTCTGCGTCTGCTTTTTGGCACATTTACTGTGAATTGTGTAGAACACAATATGCAAATAAACGTTGAGTGTTGCTGTGTGGGAGATTTGATTCTTGCACGTTTTTTTTCCCAAAATGTTTATGAATAACATATAATATACATTATATACAACATAATGTATCTATTTTTCTTAATCGCAGTATTAACTGTAGGCAGCCTGAGCTGATTGAAGAGAAAGCTTTGGGACTGGGCAACCTGGATGGTGGTAGTCCAGAGCTATATACTATACACACTACTTTCCACTATTGCCTCTGATGTCCAGCTGGGTGAAAATAGTAGCCAGCCGAGGCCACGACCCTGCTAGGGGGGTCCGGGGGTATGCTCCCCCGGGAGATTTTTTTTACCTTTTTAAAGTGAAATGCATGAATCTGGTGCCCTTTGAGAGGAAGATTAAGAGGCTAAATCTGAGGAATTTTGTGTGAACAAATAATTTGGAGACACTGGGTCGGATGAATTAGAAGCTATTGAAGAAAGACACATGGATTTTCCATAGAAATATACATTTGAAATAAAACATTATGCAGGGTCCTCTGTGATGGGCTTGGTGCTCTTTTTCTTTTACAGGACATATTTTTCTGTAATATAATGAATTAATTTAAATGCAGTGAGAGGAACGAAGCAGAATAACTCTGTTGTCCAGTTATCTTTTTTTCCACAGACGAGGCTGAAATAGGCTATAGACTACAGTATACACAGTGCTTGGGCAACTGAGGGCAGCCCCATTTTCAAATATTTTTAAATAAACTCAATACACACTGTGCATGCCATGGACTTGAACGTGATGTGATCAGTTAACCTCGGATTACCTCCCAGATGAACTGATTCAATTATTAAGATAATAACTATCTACCAAAACATTGTATTCCTTTTATTGTATGCAGTGGCGTGCAGAGCCATTTTGGGGGGCAGGTACTCAGTGCAAAAAAAAGGGCACAATATATTCTATCGATGAATGACCAAATCATTTTAAGGGTACTTGTACAAAATCCCCCCCTGGCCTAATGACTTTTAACACCCAGCCACACATACAGTGTTTCTGAAAGGAATTTGGGAGACTGTGTTTGGGACCCTGGACCTTCTAGGGAGGTCTAGGAATGGTCCCCCGGAAGAAAAATTTTAACCTTTTAAAGTAAAATTCATCAATCTGGTGCACTTTATGAAGAAAGCTAAGGCTAAATCACCTGTGTCAATGTGAGCTATTTAGTACTATTTTCTGGAATAATGTGGAGACACAGAATTACCAAAAAGCAGAAAGAAAAAATGTAGATGTTTGAAAAAAAAACTGTCATTTTTGGATTTTTTAAAATAATCCCTTATCCCGAATTCTCTCTTTGAAGTCTTCGTTAGGCCCCTGATCTCCGTACTAATAATATCCTATTAAGGTAAATACAAGATTACTGCAAGTCTTGTAACATAGAAATAACTTATGGTTGGGACAAAATAATATAATTAGCTTATATAGCTTCATGACTGATTTAGTACCACCAACCCACTTTGCATAGTTGAAATAAAATGTGTGAACAGCTTTTAAGATATTTCAAGAACATTTGAGGAACAGTTCGATTAAAATCTGACCATATTACCATATAAAATAAGACTGCTTGGTTACATTACAACCAGGCACAAGGCTATTTTTTCTGCAGGCAATTGGAAATTGTCTGTTTGTCATTTAGCAAATAAATTACTGCAAGTGAAGTGTTAATGATATAGCCTAAAGTAAACCTAAACAACACTAAATATTCAGCATACTGATAGATTCACATGCTGCACCAATGACAAACTCCACCGACATTAGTTGTGTTCATCACGTCATATCTATTTTTTTGGGGGGCTAGCTTGTTTTAAGCAGGACAGTCGGCTAATTTATGCTCAGCTGTGTTATGTTAGAGGCTACTTTATAACAGAGACAAATAAATGCAAGTTATAGCTTGGCAACTGAGGCTTAGGGGGCAAATAATACACACTTGACTCCATTCATGTATGTGTTACCTCGCTGGTGGGGCAGGGCAGGCCGGAGAGTAGGTGTGTGTGTGCAGCAGCTGTGAACTGTCCACTCTGCACGTTCACATTGACAAAGGAAGTGTGTGCGAAGGAGGAGGAGGAGGGGCATATTTTTTGGGGCATTATTGTCAAACGTTTTTAATCGTTGAGCATAGATGATAATGTCGGCATGGGCCACATACACTGTAAAAAAAAAAAAAAAAAAAAAAACGAACTTTCAGATTTTTTTTTTTTTTTTTTTTTTTCAAAAGGGCACTTTATTGGGCCAGGGGAAAAGGGCAGGTGCTCGAGCACCACCTCAGGTCTACCTGTGCACGCCACTGATTGTATGATAATTTACATTTACATAATATGATGTTGATATCAAACACACAAACTAAAAAAAAAAATAAATAAAAAAAAAAAATTGGGGGGGCCCCCCTGGCAGTCGGGACCCTAAACAACCGCTCATTCCGCTTATGCCTCGGGCTGGCTCTGCTGACCAGTGACCACTATAAGCAGGTGGGTAACTTGGAGGCAGGCTGTCCTGCCCACCCAATAATACAATTAGAAGCCATGCATGGTAATGGTATATTCTTTAGTATTAATTAATTGTCTGAATTTTATTTGACATTTTCTTGGACAGCGAATGAACAGGTCCGTCCGATAGTGGATCTGGACTTCCACCTAAAAAAAAAAAAAAAAAAAAAAAAAAAAATTTATTTTTTTTTGGTTGGGTGGGCACAGCCCACATTTGTGTGGGCACGGCCCACCCTGGCCCCTGGCTACGGCCGGCCCTAGTGCACATTATATATGTAAGTGATCACTATATGAATAAAGAGCAATTTTACACTATATTAACATAAATAAACCGCTTACTTCACCTTTAATGCTGTAATGAAAGGCCCTGAGCTCATATTCAAAGAGAGAGGTTGTGCATACATTTCCTAGCCTGGCATTCCCAGACCTGCCACTAGGCGCTGGCAAATTAAATTTGCTGCGTCTGTTGGTCTGGACACTCTCCATTGAAGCTTTTTCAGAAAGTCCAGAAATCCAGACTCACGTTTCAATTGGTTCTATCTAATATGGGCGCGCCAGAGCCCTTTGTATGTTGCTCTGGGGAGGACGTAACCGGATGACGACGACAGTGACGTGCATGCGACATCGAAGCCGTGATAGTAAACATCAGGATATGTTGTGTGAGTTTGAGACTGCTTTGGCCTCGACCCTTTAAGATTTGGAAGACGGCACTCAAATCTTTCATTAGCAAGTAAGTGGAATGTTCTGTTTTGCCCACCGACCATGGCAAACATTTAATTTAACAGTTTAACAGCTTACTATTGATCGTGGCCAGACCCTCTATCGTTCAATATATCAGGGTCTGGATTTCCAGACTATACATTTCCACCATTTCCCTTAGAACCAACGATCCTCAATCAAGGCAACGTTGTGTTTAGACAGTGTGCTTTAAATTGGGACAGTCATGCACCTTGCCACGGTCCAGGGTTGTATTGAAGGAGTTGTCACGATACATCCCCCTCTTGCCCAGGTTTTCAGAGAAAGTGTGTGATTTAGGATGGAAAGAACATGGTGAGCTTTCAAAGGTTGGAGAGAGACGACCATAGTCACTTGAAGTGGTCCTGTACAAAAGATCCTGAGGCTTTGCCCGCAGCGTTGGCAGTACATCTTTAACTGGTGTCCTATTGCAGGAGAAAACTGGGTTTCCAGGGTTGGCACATGTTTTCGTGTTTTGTTCCTGCTGCTCCCCGGAGGCTGACATTATTTCAGTGCCTATTAAATGGAAGTGAGGTCAGAAGTCATGACTCTTTGGCATCAGTAGGATACAACATTGAATAAAACCATTCACATTTTTGGTTGATGTTAGACTACAGCAGGTCTAAATGATAAAGAAGTGCTATTTCAATAGGTTTTCCATTATTACCACATCTGAAGTCAATTAACATTAAGGGCCAAATGCACTAAATGTAGGCCATATGTTTAAGAGAATGGACATATTAACTAATCTAGGCTACATTAGGAGAGGGTGAATAGAAAGTAAAATTTACAAGCACAGCTATCTTTGATCTTAAAACATTTCATCTTAATACACATAGGCCCAGGAAAGGACTAGGGAGGCTATAGGCCTATTTGAACTTTGTCAGACATAACGCTATCGATATATCCACTATCCTATTTATTTCAGTGTTTTAATGGCAGGAGATGCTAGAGTAGTAACCTTACCTGCTGAAGTAACGTAAGCTGGCGTTAGAGCTCCATATTTACTAGCCTATTTCCCTTATTACAGCTGCTGTTCCCAATCTGTGATCATCATAATGTAGTTAGTTTAGATACCTTTACCAACTCAGCAATTTGCGACGTCTTTGTCTGCTTGTTAGCCAGAAAGTAGACTCGCAAAGCCAGACCATAATATGAGCCAGAAAGAGGAAGAGGCTTCGATGGTTTCCATGGTAACCACATAACATTATGAGGAACGGGCGCCGGTGTTGCACCGAAAGCTGTGACCTGTCAGAATGTGTGACCCTAGAGGGCGCTGTTCTTATTTCTTAACTGATTTCAATAGACTGTAGGCATATAACAACCCAGTCTCACAGTGAAATGTTTTAATCCTTATGTTGGTCCACAGCTGAAAACATAGTTTCACAAAAACAGCCCTGCAATTGAGAGATTATTAAATTGTTTGCTTCCAATTTAAAATGATTGTGCAGTGGAAAAAGTACAGCCAACACATTTCACTGTGATGGGTAACTAACTAGGTTGGTTATTCACCTTTAAAAAAACAATCTGACCATTTCAGTGCCAATTTTGAGAAATTTATAGGCCTACGATTTGTGCAATGGACCAACGTTTTTACATAGCCTATATTTCCCTATGAGACTGGGTTAATCAATAAGAACAGCGCCCTCTAGGGTCACACATTCTGACAGGTCACAGCTTTCGGTGCAACACCGGAAACAGTATTTTGATCCATCATTTTGACACACAAACATAGGCCTACATTTATCTTTCACACCTTAATCATCTATCTATCTATCTATCTATCTATCTATCTATCTATCTATCTATCTATCTATCTATCTATCTATCTATCTATCTATCTATCTATCTATCTATCTATCTATCTATCTATCTATCTATCTATCTATCTATCTATCTATCTGTAGGCTAGTTAGTAGCACACTGTGGCTCAGTTGGTAGAGCGGGTCGGCCGATGATCAAAGGGTTGGAGGTTCGATCCCCGCCCTGCCCTGTGTCATAGTTGTTGTGTCCTTGGGCAAGACACTTCACCCACCTTGCCTCGTGTGAATGTCGATAGTTAGCCTGCTATCGGTGTATGAATGTGTGTGTGAATGGGAACAGGTCTCCCTAGCAAAAGAGTCTTCGGACTCAATGGGATATACCTGTATAAATAAAGGTTAAAAAAAAACCAAAAAAAAAACATAGGCCTATATATAACTGACACACAAAATGTTTTATTATTAAGACAAAGTATAGACCAAAACACAGTGCAGCATAGTCTCGTAATACAGTATTCTCCGCGCTAGTACTTGAAGGCATCATTTAGGCTATCACATCATCACCAAGCGTCCGCTGTTTACGTAAAATTACCGCATCTACTGAGCTAAGGCTCAAACGGCTAACTTAAAAAAGTTGAACCCTAGTCCTAACCGGTCCTTCTCAAACCCTTTTGTCCACATACTCTGGCATTGGACTCTGACCGGCTTTCTCGACCTACTGTCGCAGTGTGTGTGAAGTGTCGCAGCAGCTAGCTTGAGGCTAACTCGAAGTGCTGTGTCCTGCTCAGAGGCAGAAGATGGACAGTGAAATCCAGCGAGACGGGAGAGTGCTGGACCTGACCGATGATGCCTGGAGAGAAGACAGACTGCCCTATGAAGATGTCACAATCCCTCTGGTAAACAAAGAACATTAGCAGTCAAGGAGCACGTGCAGAAACTTCTCATGGACATTTTAAAGAGAGGTTAAAGTGTCCATGCAGGACAGGATGCTTTCAGATGCTACTGTTAGTTCAACTTAATGGAAATGTAATAATGACAATACTATCAGTTTCAGTGAGAACAAAACAGAACCCAATATGTCATTGGTGTGTGAATAAAAAATAAAGGCTCTGATTTGGCACACTATTCCCCTTTCAGGCTCAAAACATGTACAGCAACACCTGTTATTCTGACCTTACCCTTACATACTTTCATAGTGCCTGTCTCCGGGCTTACACAATTTTCACTGCATACTCTCAAATATTAAGACATGTCACATTTGTTCTGAGCATGCTCAGTATGGTTGTTAAGCAATGAACAACCATTTTCCTGCCTAAAATATTCAGTTTTTAGGTTCATCACCTGCTTCGCCTCAGATGCTCTGAGTTGTTGTCTCGAATGCCATCTAACTGTCTGACCATCTTGTCTCCCCTGTGCTCCGTCAGAGTGAGCTGCCCGAGGCCGAGCAGGACAATGGAGGCTCCACAGAGTCTGTGAAAGAACAAGAGATGAAGTGGACAGACCTGGCCCTGCAGAGCCTGCACGAAAACACCCCGAGCACCGGAAGCTGAAAGACCAAGCCCTGGAATCAGACTGTAGGACAAAATGAAAGAACACACAAAAACACACACCAATGCACAGGGACACTGTGGATTTGGATGGATGTCATTCACTGTCTTTTCACATTTGTATTTGCAGTATGTTTCAGCTAAGAAGAAATGATGCAGAAAAGCATTTTGCATTTCAGTTTGGCTTATGTCATATTCTTAATAGATGTCAAAATCAAAACAAAACCACATGTGTACCACGCTCTGTGTAGGAGTCTTCTTTTTTTTCTGAAAAAATCTATTAACTTTTCATCACTTCTATCAAAAAGCATAGAAACTCAGATGATCATGTTGGCCTTTCACCTGTCAGACCACAGTCCTTGAAAAGTTCCACTGTTTTCTCACAGTTATCTCCAAACCACACCTTGTTCTAACATCTTAGCTGTTTCATTGAGCTCAGGTTGTAAAGGAATAGCACCTAATATGTCAATTTAATTCTTCTTTTTGTCATGTTCTGGACAAGATATTGGTTAAGAAGACATAGATTTATTTTGAACAAAGGGTTGGTAAAAGCTACTGAAAAAGGCTACTCCAAGTCAATGATATGCAAGAACGTGGCCTGTGGCTAAAATTTGGAGCATCACAAGTAAGGGTTTAGGGAAACATTATAACTGTATATTTACTTACTGTAGATGTAGGTGACTAAAACTATCACAATCCTCTAATTGACAGTGCTGCAGGAAGTTTTTCTTAAAACTTAAATTGAAAAAACCCCTGTACATTACTCATACATGGATGACGATACTGGTTTTTATTCATTGTGGTACAGTCTTTTTTTTTAAAGATTTCGTCTCTGTCGAAAACATGTCTTAAGAGGTGTAAGCTAGGGGAGAAATGTTCCAACCGTCATCACCGTCCTCGCGCAGCCTCTGCCATGAGCTTCCGCATGTGGTCAAGTGGGCCCTTCCCCAGCAGCACGGAGGGGTGCCGGTAGGAGGCCCCTATGTGATCCCACAGCGTGAAGTATTGTCCGTAGTTGTAGTTGAAGTAGAGGTGATGGTCTACGTGGTGTGCAGCTCCATTGATCAGACAGATCATGGGGCCCGGGATGCGGAAGTCTCCGTCGTGGATGGAAATGGTCCAGAAGTTGACGAAAACAAAGAGTGAGAGGTAGACCACCTGTAATGTTAAAAACAACCTGAGTGTCAACACTTTACAGTAAAGTGACATCATTTACAATGCATTCATTATGTTCTTGATTCTGGAGAATGTTGTCCATCACTTTTGGTCTAAATCAGTAAATTACATGATCACGATCTGCTATCTGACCAAAGCCTACTGTTTGTGCGCTGGGGAAAACCATTGTTAATGCACAGCCTAGGCTTTGTAAAGAGTTGCTAGCTACGATGGGACGCTTTCTATCTTAATTTTTATTTTATTTTTACATATCCTTTGTTTACATACCAGTTTACAGAGCCTAGGCTGTGTATTAACACCAAAAGAAATTCAGCGCGCACACTTTTGTGAGGAGATGAGTTACTTTGACTAAAGTGATTTTGCCCACAAGCATTCTCCAGAATCGCTGACTCCACCTTTAATTTATTCTTTTACATTACTTCTTTTAACAAAAGCAGTGTGTAAAATATGCAGTGCCGTTACTGTATCTATCTTATATCAACATTTTTAGTGAAGAGTAAAGCAGCACCTTGTGGAGGGGGAAGATGAAAGGGTAGACGTGATAGGGTAAGCTCTGCAGGAAGCCGTCGAGTGGGTGGAAGGCATGGCTGGCAAAAGGCGTGGGGATCTTGAATGTATGGTGCTGCTTATGTAAGTGCTAAGGGGGAGAAAAACATTAGGACTGTTAGGAAATTTAAAAAAAAACACCAGGCAAACAGGGAACACAAAAAGTCAAGTTGTTGGCTGCAATATCAAAACAAGCAGCTGAAAGGCGCTAAAAGGATCTGAGGGAGCTGCAGAGTCAAATGATAATTCTCAGTGGGTTCATCACTTGAAGCAACCTCTGTCACAACGCACAATAAGTCATTGGTTAATTGAATTACTTCTTTATAAATATTGTTCAGAGCAGCTTGAAGCTAGCCATGACCATCTGAAGCTCACCTTGTAAATGTTCTTATGGTGCATGGACCTGTGTATCCAGTAGATACACATATCGGTAAAGAACAGGAATCCAGAAATGCTCAGGAATACCCCGGGCCAGCCTGAAACACAAACAATGCAGTAGCATAATAGGTTTGATTAGAACCAGTTACCTGACAACCATGTCCAACAAATTATAAACTTCCCTTTAGCCAGTTAATCAATTAACTTCCATTTATGTTTGCGTTGATTCATTTAACATGAATCTCTGGCCTGGTTTTCAGGTCAAAGTTGTCTTACCCAGAGAAGATCCGCTGATATTGTCATAAAGTTTGCTGTGTCCTCTGACCTCCTCGAAGAAAAGGGCTACTGTGGGGAAGCTCATCCAGAAGATGGAGGCAATTCCTAGTTGAATCTCCTTTTGTACCTGGTTCTGTTGTCAGATCAAATAAGCTTTATTAGGATTTTGGGAGAGGGTTGTGGTTACCAGGTCTGATGTTTACACATCAGCTTACAGAGCTGTAGGCTGTGTACATATTAACACCAGATGTTCAGTGCACACACAGTATGGTCAGGTAGCGGATTGTGAGGAGATATTCACTGATATGGACAGAAAGTGATTTTGACAACAGGCACTGACTACACCTTTAACTGGTCTAGAAATGTGAATACAGGGCATGGTTCATCACACAGCTCACCTCGATAAAAAGTGGATGCTTCATGAGCTTATGGTCAAACACATAGTAGAAGCTAAGAGCAGCAAAGCCCAGGTAAAGCAGCTCTGCTCCCAGGGTGGTCACCACCCACAGGCTGAGGATCTGACGCAAAGGCCCGTCCTCAGGCCAGGAGGATGGGTAAACATACGGGGTGAAGATGTAATAGTCTGCAATGCTCAGCACATGATCCATGGCCCAGTCTGTTAAGATGACATACAGTATGACAGATGATGCGTTTCAGAACCACGACACAGCTTTGTGAAGACGTACAAACAGACCCCAATGTGAGGGATAAGAACGGGGCACTTTGAAAAGCTTGTAGATCCCTATCAGCCATCAATAGCTTTACATGCTAAGAAACACATTCAAGAGTGCAATGTTTGAAACAGCCAGACAGAAGGAAAACAACATCACAGCACAGACAGTTACAATAAGACAATTAAAATAAAGAAGCTTACCTTTACAAATGGCTGTCCTAGTAATAACTCAAGAAGACTTTTAATTTATTTGACTGCTCTATTATTACAACTGTACTTTTTACAGTTGTAATAAATACATTTGCCAGAATTAATAATTGTTAACTGGAGTGTTGTTGCAAATGTCAGTAGCACCTGCTGTGGTCCTGCAGTAATTCTGGCTGTTAGTGAGAGAGTGCAGCCCTCTGCTGACAATTGGACCAAAGTCCTCTGAGCTCATTGCTGTCAAAGAGTGCATGATCTAATGGGATCTGTTTAACTTGATTAATTAACTTTTCTATTCAACTCTGATCCCCCCCCCCACACACAAACACACAACTCTGTTGTAGAATTACCATACGGTGCCAATCAGTGTGGAAACAGAGATAAAAGTGGATGGAGTTCATGCAATAAGATAACTGCAGGAATCTGCTCACAGAAGAATGACTGTTGCTTAGTGCTACTAAGGAATCCAATGCATGATGTTGCTTCTCTAAGGGATGTCATTCTGGAAAGTTTTTAAATTGACCTTTATTTATATACATTTTCCATAACGGTAAATATATCCCATCATATTGATTGTTTATGCATGACTTTTCACCTTTAATATATGCTTTATAACATTGGAAACCTAATGTTTTTCAGTCCGACAGTGTTTTCCAGAATAAGTGCCATAGCATGTACAGTAATTCTCAGCTTACAAAATGTGTAAGTAATATTATATTAAGATTTAATATTACTGGTATAAATAGAAAACAGAAAGGAGCAAAAGCAGAATTCTGACTGATTCTGTGCAACTGCTGCAGAACAGTTGCCTGTACTGAGAACAAAATATAACACACTCTAAAAGCATTTTCCCTCGTTGTCAATCATTTAACTTACATTACTTCTTTGTGGTCAGTTCCAGGGCTTAACATTCCAAACAAGCAGTGTCATGCTTTTTAAGAATCATTTAGTCAGGATTGCCAGGAGCGCTCATTACTGAATTATTGCTGTGAACTGACCTGCTTCAGGACCAGGGCCAGACGTCAAAAGCGTGTGAACCTTCCTAGAAAGGGAAGAGTCCTCCTTCCTACACATACACGGTGTGTCCACTGAAGACACGTGGCCTAATAGAGCAAATGGTTTGGAGTTGGATGAGCCGACATTATAAATGAACCATGCATTCCAGTAAGTCTTCCTCAAGTGAAAATAACGGTTTCTTTCTACAGAAGCTGGTGGAGTTTCTCAAGGGATTTATGTAGAGCATGTCCAAGTAGTAACAGACAGGGCGGTCCTGGTGGAACAAGATCCCAGCATGCTCAGCAAATAAGCGCAGTGTGACAGCCAGACTTGATCTCATTTCAGTGGAGATATACTGCCCTAAAAATAGTTCTCTTGAATCCAAGTGCAGAACAGGAGGTGATTTATCCCAAAATTACATATTATAGTCTATGAAATATTGTCTTTATGAAACAAGCAAAATAATATATAATCATGTCTTTATTCATTCACATCCATAAGTAGGCTCCTCAGAAACAGCATTATAAATCTTGTATTGACTATTTTGAACAACCTTAGATTTGTTTGAATGCAAAATGCACTTGCAAGTATATCCATGAAATGTACCGTTGCAGTAAGGATTTCGTTGTAAAGCATACTGTACTAGCCGCACGCTTTTAGGATCAAATTCCCCCTGAACTATCTGAACTTCTGTGTTGGGGAAGCTATTTTGAAAGAATAGCTTTGCAACCAACCAATTAATTCACACTGGAAGATGTTGAAGTACAGCAAATTTACCAGGGAGAAATCTAGTCTGGTTAAAGAAAAAGTAGTTCAAAAAACTTTGGAAAAATGAAATATGAGTTTATTGCAGGAACCAGAGCCGGCCCAAGCCTTCAGGGGGCCCTAAGCGAAATATGATTGGGGGCCCCTCTCCAATGTTAGTGCTGCTGAAACTATAGATCTTTGTTAAATATCATTCACACACCCAGTGTTTTCCGCAAGTGCCTCCACTGTGCGGCTGTGCGAAATTATTTGACAGGCGAGATTCAGACCCTCCTAGGGGGGTCCGGGGGTATGCCCCCCCGGGAGATTTTTTTAACCTTTTTAAAGTGAAATGCATGAATCTGGTGCACTTTGAGAGGAAAATTAAGAGGCTAAATCTGAGAAATTGTGTGAACAAATAATTTGGAGACACTGGGTCAGACGAATTAGAAGCTATTGAAGAAGGACACATGGATTTTCCATAAAAATATTAATATAGTAAGGCGTCCCCCTCCCGGGCCGGGCCCAGCAGCAGACCCGGGTTCGATTCCCACCCGCGGTCGTTCTCTGCATGTCACTCCCCTCTCTGCCCCATTTCACCTCTGTCTCTCTGCACTATCAATAAAGCATAAAAATGCCCAAAAAATATATTTAAAAAAAAATATATATATATTAATATAAAATAAAAATATTATGGAGGGTCCTCTGGGTTGGGCTTGGAGCTCTTTTTCTTTTACGGGACATATTTCTCTGTAATATAGTGAATGCATTTAAATGCAGTGTGAGGAACTAAGCAGAAGAACTCTGTTGTCCAGCTACTGTATCTTTTTTTCCACAGACAAGGCTGAAATAGGCTATAGACTATACACAGTGCATGGGCAACTGAGGGCAGCCCCATTTCCAATTGTTTTTAAATAAACTCAATACACACTGTGCATGGATGTGAACGTGACATGATTAGATAATTTCGGATTTCCTCCCAGATGAACTATTACATTTTTAGGCTATTAATTATCTAGACCAAAACATTTTATTCCTTTTTTTGTATGATAACTCACATTTGCACAATATGATGTTAATATCAAACACACAAACTAAAAAAAAAAAAATTTTTTTTTTTTTTTTTTTTTTTTTGGAGGGGGCCCCCCAGGCAGTCGGGGGCCCTAAGCGGCCGCTTAGTTCGCTTATGCCTCGGGCCGGCTCTGGCAGGAACTAAACAGATCTAGTTTGTTCTTCACATGTGGAACACGGACCAAAATATACAATGTAAATAACAAAAAGGTCATTTAACTACTTGAAAATATTAATGTAGTCGATCTACCAGCGAGCTACAGCAAATGTAGTTAAAAACCTTCTAGCTTAAGTAGTTCACTGCTGCCCTTTACACACAAACAGATACAGCAAGTACACATCGCACATAGCCTACATTAATAATAATAATAATAATACATTTTATTTATATAGCGCTCTTCTCTCACTCAGAGCGCTTATACATTAGTGGAGGTCCTGGGAAAGTTTTGTATGCGCTTCATGTAGCGGAGAATATCTCAATTGTTCTAGACTAATATGACCCCATTGAACAACATGGGATGTGTGACAAAATCTCTATCTGGGACGAAAGTCCTGAAAATGACCACAACAGGTTACACTAGTATCACACAACGTGGTGAATGGAACTTTTTTTCCTTTATAGATATCCTCATACTTTTTTACCAGATTAATCTTCATATTATGAAAAATACTTTTTGTATTACACTTTGTCTAAAAGATTTAATAAAATATGCAAATTAGGCAATATCTCATTCAATATGCGTACATACAGTACGTAATAGGTTGACTGTTTTTTAGCCATTTTCATTACATATCAAATCAGAATGTTGACACTCTTCTATGACCTTATAATCATTGTCATTGTGAACATTGTGATCCCCTCAGAAAATCTGTAATTTCAAGGGTTTATATGTACGCATATTTAATGACCTAGGCCTACTGAACAATAGGCTACTTTAACACTGACAAAAAAAACATAGCCTACTTTTTATTTCTCCCTGGGACCACATTTCATGTTTGAGGACTTGGTTTATTTGTTGTGTTGAAATTTCTTCTCATTGATATTCTAGTAGTTTCTAGAAAAGTTGCACTCGGCTCAAAATATTTTATTTGGCAAGTCACGGTCAGTGATGTTACATTTGTTACGTCCTTTAATGACTCAGCTCATTAAGCACAGACATGTAGTGAGCACTGATGTGGAAACACCATAGATAGTGGCGAGCGCAAAAAAGGGAATGCTGCCTTCAGGGTCCCTTCACAATCTCCTGCTTCCGGGGAATTGAAACAAAATCAAATCACCTGTGTGTTTGCTGAACGTAGGAACGAACATATTAAACATCCAGTCATCCAGTTCAGGTTTTCACCGAAGTGAGAATCAAATGATCCTCATATGACTCCAAACCACAGGGAATAGTAGGCTATTCTCCGTGGTCAAGGACTACGCTGTCGAATTTCATCGGTAAATTATGATTATGATTAGCCTACAATTAGGCCTATAGGCTTCTAATAGAAACCTCACTTGTATATGATGTAGACACTCGTTGTTTTTGTATGTCATCTTAGGCATCTATAGAAGAAATCATCAGGTGGCAATGTGCATTCGACTCGTGAATATTGTATTCCCCTACAGCACACGGTACGTAAATGCAGCACATTACAATAGCAGGTTTGCTCACGAGCGCCGGGTGCAGAGCAGAGCACGCGCATAGAGCACGCGCAACCGGACGACAACAAGACAGCGGCATGTTTGTAACGTGTGCACAGAAAACACAACAGATAGCCTACAGAACAATAACTGTTTACTGGGGAATACATAGCCTATCTGCAATGTTAAATTACTACATTTTATAGTAGGCTACTTTAAAGCAAAATAGCCCGGAAATAGCCTACAACTGTCAGTCAGAATAAAAAATAAATAGGCCTAATTGCAATTGTGTCAAAGTGAAAAATAAAAATAAGTAGGCTATAGGACCATGCCCTAATGTTATTCAGAATTGGATTGATTAAGGCCAAGCATAATAAAGGCATGGAACAATGCAATTATATTATAGCGTATGCAAAATGAGCGAATGAGTTATTGTTCTGTGTGCGCACCACAATTTGTGCTCACGGCTTTCTCCATAAGAAAACGGGGCACTCTACTGACCATATTGGAAACAGTAGCTTGTTATCCTACTTAGGTACACAGAGGTGTCATGTAGGTCTAGCCCAGGCCTATGAATATACCTGAGAAAGGGGCCAGTCAATTGATGAACTTCCCGTGTAAACACGTTAATTATTATAGTGTCTCCCGAGGGTCTTACGTAATTTTTCAGACAACACACTAACCCTATGCCTACTCGCTGGGATTCTCTCTGCTGCCGCTCCTGGCTGGGTGCTTAACCAAGGAGTGGTGTGCACAAACCTCTTTGTAATCATCTACTACGTGCTGCGTGACAACGGCGCGTTTTGCACCCGATCCTGTTGTCCCTAGGACGCTATAAAAGTGCCGCCCCTTCGCTGAAACCCACAACCATTCAGAGACTGGACACAGGACCCCTTCACAAGAAAAGAAAAAAAACAGACATCATCTGAGAACATGGACCCTTGCGACTGCTCCAAGAGTAAGTGTTCTCTGTCAATGCTTATCGTCTGAACAACGTCTCCTGGTTGTATTAAGCTGTACATTAAATGAAACTGATTGAGCGATATTTTTATTTTCTAGCTGGATCCTGCAACTGCGGTGCATCCTGCAAATGCGCAAACTGCGCCTGCACTACCTGCAAGAAGAGTAAGTCAAATAACCTTGACATCAAATTAGCCCTAATCTCATTTCCTCAGCCTTGACTTTGTAGTGAGTAGGCCTATCTGAACTCTCTTCCTGCGTGAAATGTACACCGCTGCCTAGATGGCTTTACTTGGCTGCAATTTAATGGTGTAACTTCTAACCAGGCTGACTCATTTTTAGCCTTAAATATGTTCTAACTCGCAGTGGATATCCTTTGTCTCTACATGATGGCATCAACTGTTCTAAGCTACAGATTTGTTTTCTTCTATTGTAGGCTGCTGCCCATGCTGCCCATCCGGCTGCAGCAAGTGCGCCTCTGGCTGCGTGTGCAAGGGGAAGACTTGTGACGCCAGCTGCTGTCAGTGAGGAGCCTGCACCATCATCCCTCTGCTGACCTTGTGATGGCGACTGTGGGAAATTCTC
Organism: Hyperoplus immaculatus; assembly: GCA_949357725.1. Taxonomy (NCBI): domain Eukaryota; kingdom Metazoa; phylum Chordata; class Actinopteri; order Uranoscopiformes; family Ammodytidae; genus Hyperoplus; species Hyperoplus immaculatus. Next base: position 29,979,225 of record OX442354.1, on the reverse strand, counting down.
TAAATTAATTGCAGTTAAACGTGTAAACAGGGAATACTGTATTTTTTATTTGTTAAATGTTGAAATAAATGTTTCTCAATGTGGACGTGTTGTCTTGGTTTGGCTTTACTTCCAGTGTGTAGGGTTTCAAGCTTGAGATCAGGTGTGCTGATGTAGTATGAGGTCATCTCACAAGGCCACTTGGGAGGGATGTGATGTACCTGAAATTCATGAAGCCCTTGTGAAGGCTGTAGGAAGTTGTTCCTGCTTCAGTAGCATACTAGGATGAATGATAACGCTTAAACTCAAACTTTTTAATATCCTGTTAAAAAACAATGGGGTAATGAAATGAAAGCACAAGTCCAGAAACTAACTCTATTGCACTCTTTACATTGTGGCCTAGAGGCTTGAATAAATGAGACACTTAAAATGCAAAAGTGTTTTTTTTCTCCATAAATGAATAAAGGCTTAAAACAAGGAATAGAACCTGTATAGGAAAAAGTTGACTATTTTAGTTTTCGACCCAGATTAGACATGACATGAAGTAACACTTTGTATTCGTTTATCAGAATAAACTACTGGTATTCTACTTTAAAGTGTCTTCACACATCAAAAGATAACGTAGGCTTATTATATAACCTGAAAAATCATACTGTCTTAACCTATGGTTTGACCATCTAGTATTGGGCCTCCGGAACAAAAGCAATATGCTTAGGTTCCTGGTAGGAGCGATAACGGTGACGGACACCGGAAGTGTTGCGCAGGTTCTGTGTACGGAAAACATTTCTAACCAGTGTTCGACTTCATGGTGTTTTAGCTCTTATAATAGGTTCCTGTGTTTCAGTAATAGCATTTAGTTGAGCGATACTTTTCTAACAGACCTTAAGGCGGCATAACATGCCGAAGGTTGTGTCCAGAAGCGTCGTGTGCTCGGACACCAGGGACAGAGAGGAGTACGACGACGGAGAAAAGCCTCTCCATGTCTACTACTGCCTTTGCGGCCAGATGGTCCTGGTGTTGGACTGCCAGCTGGAGAAGCTTCCCATGAGGCCACGGGACAAGGCCCGGGTCATAGACGCGGCCAAACACGCGCACAAGTTCTGCAACGTGGAGGTGGACGAGAACGCGTACATCAAGAGGCCCGAAGGCATCGAGAGGCAGTACCGGAAGAAGTGCAGCAAGTGCGGCCTGCTGCTCTTCTACCAGCACCAGGAGAAGAACAACCCGGCCACCTTCATCGTGGACGAGTCCGTTGTCAAGTTCAGCCAGGGCTTCGGCAACACCAGCCTCTACAGTCAGAAGCAGCCGGAGGCCCCCAAGAAGGTCTGTTTGTCTATTGTATTATTTTCCTGTTATTTTTTCTTGTTTATCGATCGTGTTAGTGTGCTGTTTAAACGTGCCTTTCTAAAGGTGGTGTCTGTAATTCTGGAGAGTGTTTTTTGTTAAATCACTTTTTGTCGAAATCAGTAGGCTACAGAAAGGTAAAAGATCGTGAGGAGACATTCACAGATTTTGACAAGGTCCACTCTCCAGAATCGATGACTTCGCCTTTAACACCAGCCTACCAAAGGGACTAAATATGTCAATCTGCCACCGGCTCTAATGTCACAAATGTTCTTCATCAACATGCACTGTCACTATTTTAAATGAATAAATCTCAAATCTTAAACTCAAGGTCCGTGTGATGATGACCAAGCGGACTAAGGATATGGGCAAGTTTAGCTCTGTGACGGTGTCTACCATCGACGAGGAGGAGGAGGAGATCGAGGCCCGGGAGGTGGCCGACTCGTACGCCCAGAACGCCAAGGTGATCGAGAAGCAGCTGGAGAGGAAGGGCATGAGCAAGAGGAGGCTGCAGGAGCTGGCTGAGCTGGAAGCCAAGAAGGCCAAGTTGAAGGGCACCCTGATTGATAATCAGTTTAAGTAGAGGGCGGCTTAGATTCAAAGTTACCCTCTGGACATCTTCACCCACTCTTGTTGTCTGGGGCAACACAGCAAAAAGAGAGGACTTTATTTGGACGTTTGGTGAGGTTGTAGACCTGCACCTTTTTCTTATTTACACTTTATTTTGTATAAAAGTTTAAAAAGCCACATAAACCTGTTTTTTTAGTTTTTAATAAAGCATTTGTTTATGAGTGGAATTTTCACTGTGGTGTCTTAAGTCCTGCAGAAGTCTCTGTGTGCCTTATTAAGGGCGCTGTTCTTAACTAGAGATGCACCGATCCTCTATTATTCCTCTCAGATTCTGATATATGTGGATTGGATATCTGTCGATACTGATACTGTCCGATATTACAATTATTATAAAACGCAACACAGCCATTCTTATATAAAAGAGCAAAAAAATACACAAAAATGCAAAAAATAAATGTAATGCATTTTAACCCAATTGGAACTATTTCATTTGCTAAACTTTTACATTTCTAAATGATTCTTTACATTTTCATTTGCTATATCATGTATATTTTTAATTGAATTTTCTTTCATAGTTAAAATAACTTTGGATCGGTAAGTGGTTCGGTGTCATCAGTCCAACATCCTATCAGTGGATTGAAGTCATATCGGACCCTATGCAAATATGGGATCGTCCCAATGCGTACTCTTAACATGCTTACAGTCTGTGGAGGCTTTGAACATGTATGTCAGTGTGCACTTCTTAAATTTCCTTTAATTTGACTTTCTCCATGATTAATCAACAAGACACTATGCTAAGAGAGACTTTGTATGTAAACCAATCAGAGATTAAGTGATCCATCTGCAACAGATTTGTTTCATCCATGAAGTCATAGAATTTCTCATGATTCATCTTCATAGGTGAAGATTTGAAGCTTTTCTACCATATATTAAAATTTAATTTGGAACGTTAATATAGGACAAAAACGCTTGTAAGAAGATGGCATAGTCTCAGGGAACTTGTGACATTTTCACTGTTTGTATCATGTGATAGACCAAACAATAAATCAGTTTAATAATAATACAATAAATCAAATACAATGCCCCATTATTGAACATTATTTGCAGCTTTATAAAAAGCTTTGACTGGCAATTTATTCACATCACATATTTTGTCATATCACTGTAGGATTTATTTTTATTCCCAATAAAATATGAATGTGTACTATTTATAATGATATGTAAAACCCAAGACAAAGGTATTTGTGTCAGACAGTTATTTGTGATAGAGAACATGGGAAAATGTAGTCCAGTGTCTAAATGTGCCTCACAAATTAGGAGAACAATGTGTTTTATAGACCGAATAACAACTTGGCCACTGTTCAGAAGGCCATTTTGTTATTGTGTGCGGCATATAATATTTATTATTAGGCCTATATCCATTATTCAACCAGGTTTGTCTCACATAATAATGTTTTTTTTATGATTCTCCTTAATTAATTTAAAGTGCTTGTTCATGTGGTTTTTTACACCAAATATTTGTCTGAATTTCAAGTGAGTAAATAGCTGAATACATCACTTTAAACACTGCCCCCTGCTGTCCACCACTTTTATTTCCACCATGATTTTTTATTTTTATTTTTTACCGCAGCAATGAACGCATCTTGACTAAGCAAATTATCCTTCAAATTGTAAATCCGTGCGCAAACGGAGCGCATGATAATACTTTTTTTTTAAACTGCGCACCATTATTTTTGCTCACGGCATACCACATAAAAATATAAGGAAAGCACCCGGGCCTGTGTAATATTGACCACACACACGTTACAAGGTAGGCCTACACGTTTTTTCCTATCGGTAGACACAAGTGTTGTTTTAATATCCTCGTATGGGTTACTAATCGAAAATGAACCAAATTATGAACTTTAGCTGCCACACAATTTTTTAAATCTTTTTTATTTACACACGGTGTCCCTATTTATCACGTGCACCATGACATTGGCGCGTTTTGCACCCGGTCCTGTTGTTCCCAAAACGCTATAAAGTAGCCGCCCATTCACTCACAATCACAACACACTGCCTCTCCTGAGCTTGAACACCTTCATAAGACGTAACAGACATCATCTGAAGCCATGGACCCTTGCGACTGCTCCAAGAGTAAGTGTTCTCTCTGTCAACGTTTATCTGTGTTCTGAACATGTCTCTTCGTTGTAGACAGTGTTCAATTAAGTTGGTAATTACATGGAGCTTATCTGGCTTAATGTTTGCTCTCTAGCTGGAAAATGCAACTGCGGTGACTCCTGCACCTGTACAAACTGCGCCTGCAAATCCTGCAAGAAGAGTAGTAAGTCAAATAACATCCTGCCTTTTAAAAATACAAAGTTATTTCCTCACCCTCCTTCTGTGGACTTTCTAGTGCCAACTGAAATATCTAAAATGTTCCCTGCTACCCACGTGGCTCTAATTGGCTGCAACTTAAGGGTGTGAATTAAAGCTAACCAGGCTGACTTCTATTTTATATATATCTCAAGATGCTCTTAGCTTGCAGTGGCCTGATCACTTGTCTATATATATGAGACCATTGGCTGATCTAAGCTACAGATGACTTGACTACTTGTCGCTCACTAATGAAGGCTTTTTTTCCTTCTTTTGTAGCCTGCTGCCCATGCTGTACATCTGGCTGCAGCAAGTGCGCCTCTGGCTGCCTGTGCAAGGGGAAGACTTGTGACGCCAGCGGCTGTCAGTGAGGAGCCTGCACCATCATCCCTCTGCTGACCTTATGATGGTGACTGTGGAAACTTCTCTAAATGAATTCCAGTTGAAATGTCTCAGGGAATTATGTGTTTTGTGCTGGTCTTCAATGTTGAAATAAATGTGTTTCAAAGCGCATGTGTTGTCTTGGTTTCGCTCTGTAGAGAGTAGGGTTTCACACAAGATGAGATTCAGGTGTGCTGATGCAGCAAAGTCTACTTAAGTCACTCACAAAAGGAACAATTGTTTGACCAGGTGGAAGGTAATGCTCTTCACTTGGAAGTAGGCATATGCTAGGCTCAATCTTAAGCCTGAGGCCTTTATTTCTTTTTTCCATAAATTGTCAACAGGCTTGTCAAGGTATTGGGAAGTAAACCAATAATTGTTAGTCCTACTTAAGGGCCAGGTATAGGCTTTTCTCTGGTTATATGCAAATGTTTGTTCTATCATGGAGGAAAAAACTAACGAGGGTGATTAAATGACTTCAATAATAAGTCCCAAGCCATGAAGTTTTAAATGCCTATGAATACCAACTTTTTTTCTTCCCATTTTACTTCAAGGAGAAACATCTGATAAGTGTTTCGATAATGTAGAAGTCACACAAGCATGGCTGTGATATATTAGTTTGTTATATGAGATGGTTGCACTGTTTTCTAATGAAGTAGCTCTGGGGGTTTGTATGTAGAGCAGCAAACCGTAGCATGGAAGAAGCCAGCTGGGCATTGTAACGAGCATCAAGCTACGGCAAATGCTTTATTCTCATTAGGCTAAAGCAAAAGAGCAATGGCTGTCATTGCCTTTTAAATCTAAGGGTTGATGAGCCCCATCTCCAACTGAAAATCCACCAGACAGTTATTCAGAGTAGTACAGCGACTCAAAATCAAGTCAACTTTCGAGTGAAAAAATTAAGTGTGTTAATAAAGATTCAAAGCAAAATGTGAAGTAGAGGTATTTCTTACACAGATTTTTTCCTGGGGCGCCCTTAGCTCAGTTGGTAGGGCGTCGGGTTCGATTCCCCCCGTGGTCATTCTCTGCATGTCACTCCCCTCTCTGCCCCATTTCACCTCTGTCTTTCTGCACTATCAATAAAGCATAAAAATGCCCCAAAAAAATCTTAAAAAAAACATAGATTTTCCGTATATTAAAACATTTAATTAGGCAAATTATTTTCACGGCTATATTAGATTTTAGAACTTTTTAAAGAAAAATATATCCATGAAAGCAGACAAAAATCTGTGACAAGATAAACAATATATTATTATAGAGCAGTATGCTAGCCTATAATAAATGAAATAAGATTAACTTAAAATTGGTAGGCTATATTCATGCTCCACACATGTTAATGTATATTAATATTTAAATTAATATTTGCAAGAATTCTAACACACGTTTGATAAACTTAATTTTGGCTATGATGATCCATTTACAAGCTAGTGAGGAATTTGAGAAAGGGTGTGTGCAGAGCTGTGTGGACACACATCTTCAACTGTTACTTTACTGTATAGGGGATAGATTCTCATGAGAGGAAAAACACAGTACTAGTGTCAGTGTAAACATTTGCTAACTCACATTTTACCCCAGTATGCTTTGTGTATCTGTGCTCCATAAAACTGTTATTTCAGATAACCTTGTCTTTGTTAACCTCAAAGGAGTAATGCAGTGTTGCTTCACATGCTGGCAGTAAATGTGAACGGTAAAAGTTGTGGTTGGTTGTGATGTGTTGGGACACACAATCTTTACAGTGAAGCAGTTTGCAATAATATGTAGGCCTACAGCTTTTAAGAGAGTAATACAATTCACAACGTTTTATAAAAACAACCTAATATCTTAACCTTTAATGATGTATTTGTGCCTTCAGCCCAGTACATATTGTGCAGACATGGAGAATGGAGGAATTATGTTGCCCTCATGGACATTCAGTAATAAGTAGGCTTAGCAGCATGAATGCTTTTAGTCTAGCTGGAATCATTAACCTGAAAAAGTTATATTTAAATTGTCCTAACAAAGCAAACATTGTGTGTAGGCTATATCAATATACAAAAATCAGGAAGAAAACATTTCAACATTAATGAGAAACGAAACGTCTTGACTTGCACTGTTGTTTCTGTAGCCTGGAAAGTGTGGTGACTTTCTTAGGATTGACAGCTGGGCAGGCATTTGCCTTGTTCAAAGTTTGAACTGTTTGTCCTCCCGTCCAGCCTGCAGCAGGCGCTATGTCTTATTTTGAAGGAGGCAAGCGAGGAGTGTAATATCCGGCACGGATCGCGTCGTCCAATCAGCTTCGACTCCAGAAGTGCCGGGGCAAATAATCAAATAATATACTTTCATGCATGTTTCTCACTGCCAAGCTAAATTGAATAGACGGTAATAACTGTGTAGCGGAGGAATTAATACAGGACCACACTCCCATCTGTTCCACACAACAGGTATGAAGCTTGCCTGCCTGCAACAGTGAGCACATCAAATAGAAACATTTTGAAGCCGACACAACTGCGAGCATGCGAGAAAATGTTAGCCGCTAGCCTGTTAGCCTGCTAGCTGACTGTTGAGCGCCATTCATTTTGACGTAAAGCTAACTCGTAAAGCACACCATCAAAGCGAGGCCGGAAAGGAAATTTGTATTAACATTAGGGTTTCATCAAGGTTTAAAGTTTGGTTTCTTATTTACCCTTCTTCTTTAAACATGTTGCATGGCCTTTCAGACTCCCTCTCGAGTCTGACGAGTTTCGGAACTAGCTAGACGAGGTGTTGTGCTAACGCCGCTAAACTAATCTGACAACCACGGCTCTACATGCGCGCGCTGCAGCTGTCATTCTGTTTATGACAGTGGTCAAAATAAATGTAAGGTTACTGTGTGTCCATTTAACTCTAGGCCACTCATAGTTTATTCACCGTTTTGTTCATTGCATGTCTTCTACACTGGATGCTTTCAATGTAAAGGAGTAGTGAAGTGGACTGTTTATTGAGTGTTTACAGATGTTTAATACACAGGCTATGATTTGACCACGGCTTTAAACATTCACATGTAAAGTAGAAATCACGTGCAATACATGCTGTGAATTATAGTTTATATTGATGAGCAAGAGCTAACATGGGTTATTCAATGTTCCTTGTGAAAAAAAGTTAGTGTAGCATATATTCTACTTCTGTAGTGTTTGTTTTATACTCCAGCCCATTGGTTTTACATTATTTAGTCAATGACTGCTTGAACCCTGTAACCTACTAAATACTACTAGCTGTAGTTTGGTCTGGCTGTGCGAGAGTAGTAACCCACTAACAACTCTCAGCACACATGAGCAGACACCGCCTGTTAGGGGCAGGTGAATGACTCTTACCTTGTTCGATTTTTGCTAACTCGGGGGATGACAAAATCCCATCAAAGTTATGGCAAAAATATGGTGCGAAATCTTCAATGTCATATTTTCCAAGACTTAACATAATATTCTGGCTTTGTCTCGGATTAATTCATTGTTATCCTAAAAGTGAATGGTCCCTCAACATTTGTGGCAGGGGTATTCGAATACTCTCAAATTTTAGCCGAAAGATTTAATTTAAACTCAGACCTCACTTTGCACTGTAACTCCCAGCTAAACTAAGATGTATTCCAAATACACTGGCTTTGTAATTAAGTACCAAGTTAAAGAATCTTCTTCTCTCTTTCTCTCTCTCTCTCTTGAGGTATGGATGCAGAGGGTTTTGGGGAGCTGCTGCAGCAGGCAGAGCAGCTAGCTGCAGAGACTGAAGCGGTGTCGGAGCTGCCCCATGTTGAGAGAAACCTCCAGGAGATCCAGCAGGCCGGGGAGAGGCTTCGATCCCGCACCCTTACCCGCACCTCGCAAGATGCTGCCGATGTCAAAGCGTAAGGAAACACTGGGGTCATGCTGCAGTCAGAACATCTCTGTTGTTACAGTAGCCCGTTTTACACAGCCAGTGAAAGCCGGGAATATGCCGGCCTTTCGGCCCTCCGCCCTGCTGTTTAAATGCGACAGTTGCGGAACGAGGGAAGAAAGGTGCGAGAGATTGTTCCGGGAATTTTACTACCTCGGGGGGTAGTAAGATTCCCGACACAATCAGTTCCGCCTCTCTGTTTAAATGCTCCAGCTTGTTGTTGCGGAACAGGGGGGCGTTTGACGTTCCATAGCCTACGTTCTAAACATGCGACCATGTTAGCAGTTGAAGGACGTGTGTTTAACATTAACCACGGCGGCCTGATGTCCCGTAAAAATCACCAAATAAAAGGAACGGCGTATAATCTATCTGATCATGAGGTCCGTTGCTCAATCCAAACCCCCGCGCTTCATTTTGCAGAGTGTATGAGTCTATTTCTGCCCAGGAGAAGTTGTACAATGGGAAAGCTAGGCTAGGCTAAGTAAGGGATAAAGTATAGCGAACGGGTATAGCGAACGGGTCAAGCTGAACAAGAGCCCTCCGCTGCGCGTCCTCCTGCTTCAGCTTGTCGGTCTTTATTTCTAGCAAGTGACCCGTTCGCTATACATTATCCCGCTTATTAGGCTACATGGCTACTACAAAAAATAAAGCAATTCATTGAAGCAACATGTTGTTTTAACAGCCAACAGCCGCTACACGGTCGGAACTCACTCAGTAGCAATGGTTGCTATGTCAAGCTGCGGCCAGTAGTACGCCAGTAAATAGGAACGACCAAGGATACAACCTAGTAACGGGGGAATAGTCTGCTCGCCCCGTCTGCTTCAGCTGACTGAAGGCTCCGGCTCAGCTGTTAGCCACAGAGCTACTGTTTTGCTAACACAACTCAAGACGTGAAGAGGTGAAGCGGATTGATTTTGTCAGTTTGGTTAACAGTCCCAGTGATGTTGGACTCAGTGCACAGCGAGATCAACTGGCACATCGTGGGGACAGTAAAATACGGCCCTCTTACTGCAAGCTCCAGCACTTCTGCTCTCAATTCACCTGCCAGTGTTGTTGTTGTAAAGCAGCTGACCGGCGCGGCGCTAAATGTTTACGCCACACCTGACGCTGTTTACAAGCACCTCTTTCATTCCGGAACGCTGTGTATAGGGAGCTACTGATGCGCCAGCAGGCCGGCGTTGCTTGGTTCTGTGTAAATAACACAGAAGCAAGCAAAGCCGGCATTTTGGAGTGATGTTGTTCCGTCAATATGCCACAATCTCTGTGTAAAAGGGGCTAGTATGTTGCTGTATTAGTGCTCTCAAAACCTAAACAGGCAGTGATACAAGTCCATGTGCTTTAATATAGTATCTTATTAAATTTTTGGACTTTCTTACATGGTTGTGTTTTAAATGTTTTCTATCAAGTGAGGAAATTCATATCATTTTGATACAAAGCTTCCCTAAATTGATTTACTTTCTACTAACTATGGAAATCCAAATATTTGTATATTTCTACTTTGCCTTTCAATAGTATTCTTCTGTTCAACATGTCTGAAGATGTGACACGTTTATAGATTTTGACATTTAACATACAATATTTACAACTGTAAATTGGCCATGGATAACGTACTTAAAGGCCTACTTCACCGGTTGGAATATGAAAGTGTATTGAACTCGGAGATCCTATGAAGTATAAATGTGCAATTTTTTTTTTTTTAAATCGGATCATCCTAGCCTGAGAAAAGGCAGAAAGAGTGTTTTACTGTCTAACCCTACATTTCTCTTTCTGTGACATCACAGAAAGAGAAATGTAGGGTTAGGGGCCACTCACACTAGGGCCGCGGCCCCGTGCCCGAGCTCATTTGCATACTAAAGTCTAGAACATTTGGCTAGTGTGACCACGCCATCCGTATTCTAGCACGGAACAGCCCCTTGGCCACGGCACACTTGGGAGAGGTGTGCCGTGGCCAAAGTACAGATGCTAATGAGATGACACGCGCACAAGCAAGCGCACAGGCGGCGTTCCTGACGTGAATTTATTAAGGATGCATTGTCCGTTAACGTCCGCTGCCTTTCTAGTCGGCACCAGAATTGCCCACCACTTGGACATAGCTACATAAAATGTGTGAGAATTAACCTGTGTGTAGGCCTAGGTGTGGGCTAATAAAAGAGGGAGAGAGCTAAATAGGTGAGCGCAGAAAGCAAAGCAAAAAGGTTTTCGTGTTTACTCACGTTCGTCAGATGATTTCTTTCTTTTTCCTCCCGTCAGCTGTCATAATACTGTCTTTACGCATGGCGGTGGAGACGAACACAAAACAACTCACAACGGGACTCTGCGGCCCGGTGATAAGGAAACAGTAGCCTACACTAAGGTTTAACAAGAAACTTTATAAAGACACTTAAAAAAACGATCTCTGCCCATACAAAAAGTTCTGACCCGGATTACTTGATGGAGCGATCGATGTGTATAAAACCATCCGGTACGTATGGTCTGATGACGGGCGTGCTGCACAAATATGAGACTGTCCATCGCGACCATTACGTCAAGGCTACATTTAAAAAAATCAATAGATTAAGGATTCTCGTTGCTCTAATGTGGAAGTGGAATATATGATGCAAATTTGTCCGGATGAAAATATTCACAAACAGTCGTATAGCCTACAAGTAGACTACGCTTCAAATCCTAAACGCGCACGGTGACGTAGGCAAGGTGCAATCGTGCCCAGGCCACGAGCAGTGTGACCACGGGCCAGCGGAGGGAGTGGGGAGTGGGGGGGGGGGGGGGTCGTGCTGAATCTTCCTGCAGCACGGAACAGGCAAACGGCCCTAGTGTGAGTGGGCCCTTAGACAGTGAGACCATAAAACACTCTTTCTGCCTTTTCTCAGGCTAGGAGGATCCGATTTCAATTTTTTTTGCACATTTATACTTCATAGGATCTCTGAGTTCAACACACCTTAATATTCCAACCGGTGAAGTAGACCTTTAATACAATTGACTGCCTAATGAAATGAAAATGCAACAGCGTTTATTAGTCATTTTGACCAATCCATGTGACACATTGCTTCTGTAAGCATGAGTACACGCAAGAGGAGGTTTCATTAAATCATGTTAAACAAATTACCTCTTCTTCTTTTTTTCTTAAATGAAAGATATTGATTTTATAATTTGATCCATTTTTTATATAAGTCTTTAACATGAGACCTGTGTAATTTGTTTGGAGCTGACATGACCAACCACTGTATAGCACTGCAGTTTTACTAAAGCCTCTTGCGCCCTCTAGTGTTTGTCAAGCAAAACTACAGCTCATTGTCTGTCTTGCTATCAGATTAGCCTTTCATTGCACTCACTCATTCTCACCACCCATCTGTTTTACTCTCTCAGGTCAATCCTCCTTGGTTCCAGAGGTTTAGACATCTTCCACATTTCTCAGAGGTTAGAAAGTCTCAGTGCTGCCACCACGTTTGAGCCCCTGGAGCCCGTCAAAGACACTGACATCCAGGTATGAATGACCTAATAAGCTGTTAGTCCAGCTGGCTGCTTGCTTTGCAGTTTTATGACATTTACTGTACATAGATTGTTTCACGAGGGAAAAACTAACCATATATTTGTTTTTGTTAAATGTAAAAAGGCACACTCAAATTTAAAATGTTTAAAGATATAAAATAATTACAAAGTGATGGGTCTTTCTATAGGAAACAGTCTATGGCTAAGCATACATGATTCCAAACCTAGGTTGCAGAGCAACTGCATTAACCAGATAACACAGACAAGAGCTATAATTAGTTTTTGGGCCAAGGTATGGAAGTAGCGTTAATTAGCTACAGATGATAAAATCTGCCGGCAACGGTTGTTCCCTCGATAGAGTGAAAACTCCCTGCAGAGTGTTTTTAGTTTCGGTCTGAAAATGTCTGAAATTTGTTACCAGGTACCGTCCGATAGAGGGGGATAACAGATGTACATACACACAGTTACCCTGTCATCAATCAGATTTTAAATTGAGTTCATATTTCATAACACCTGCTATGAAGTTATTAGCCATGGAGGCATGTATAAGGACCTTATCACAGAATTCAAGAAATCCGACTGAACCGTGTGTGTAGAGTTGTCCCACTTTTGTTACCTGTATAATTGTAATGCATACAGTGCTGTGTGAAAGTTTGTGAACCCCTTGAACCTTTTGGAATTTTATTTATTTTTACCATTATTAATTCATTTTTCTCAATACCAGTATTTTTTATATGAAATAACAGATGTTTGTTTATCAATTCAAAATTTTTCTTTTCCAGAAATCAATTGTTAAAACAGATAAACAAATTATTTGACAAATGTTGTATGTGCAAAAGTTTGTGAACCCTGAGCTGCATTGCCTAAATCGATCAAGTAAACACAATCAGATGGGCCAAATTGAGTCATGAAATGGACCAATGTAGTGAGAGATCTTTAGGGAAGAAATTGGGCGGCACTAGATAAAACAGAGATAAAACCAGGTCAGTTTAGGCTCACCAAAGTGAACCCATACAGGTCAGACATGCTAAAAGGGAAACAAATCTCTGAGGATCTCAGGAATAGAGTTGTGATGCTGCACATTTGTCTGGGGACAGCTATAAATTCATATAAAAAAAAGTTTGAGCTCCATCGGTCCGCCATGATGCAAATCATCTACAAATGGAGAGCTTTAAGAGTGACCGAACATCTACCTAGAAGTAGACTTCCTTCAACAATATCCATAAGCGCCACAAGAAAAGTGATTTTTCAGTTAAAAGCCAACCCAAACATTACATCTAGTGATATCTGTTATTTCACATAAAAAATACTGGTATTGATAAAAATGTATTAATAATAGTAAACATAAATAAAATTCCAAAAGGTTCAAGGGGTTCACAAACTTTCACACAGCACTGTATAAGACATGATTCTAATAGCTCAACTGTATTTGTTCTAAAGGCTACTCTAGTTCCGGTGCTGTCGTCCTACATACTTTTGGACATCTTAAGTTGTTCAACATCTTCCTTTATCCACATCATTCAGATGTTTTACAACCTTAATGTCATAATTTTATAATGTCAACTTCTCCTCCTGTGTTTTTTCTGGGTTTATTCTTTGCACACGGCATCTATTGCATGTCCTGGGAGTGGGATCCCTCTGTTGCTCTTCATGAGGTTTTTTCCAATTTTTCCTAGAAAAGTATTTTTTGGGGTGAGTTTTATTCGTTATCAGGTCTAAGGGCAGACAGTGTTGTATGCTTTACAGATATTAAAGCACCCTGGAGCAATTGTTCTATGTGTGATAATGGGTTGTTAAAAATAGTATCGACCTGATTAGACTTGACCCTGTGATTGTGTTGATCTGGTCAGTGTTGGGAAAGTTCTTTTTCTACGTGAACTAGTTCAAAGTTCAGTTCACACACTTTAAAATGAACTAGTTCAGTTCATAGTTCATAATTCAAAATTCTGAACTAAGTTCACAGTTCAAAAATGAACTAGTTCATAGTTCTTTTTTTTTTAAATATGTTGCTGCAGACTATTATTTTTCTAAATAATTGCCAAATACCCTATAGAACCACAGACAGAAATTATTTCAATAATTTTCAGTCCACACTAGAAGCCAGCTGCAGCTTTTACCCCTACAGTATATTCTCAAAAACATGAGGAAAAAGTTGCTGTTTGATCTTTTTAATGAAGAATTATTCAAACAAAAACGGTTAAGGTGCAAATGTTTTTCCATTTTTATAATTTTCCAAACCTGGAAACAATTCACATGAAATGTCATTCAAAGAAAGCAATACTGAAAAATATACCAGGCAGGTTGTACTCTACAAACAAATTAGCCTACAACTTAAAATAGTGAAACCCTCAAGGAGACCATTCTAAACTGCAGTGTAGGGCCTACTGTTAACAACAAAGTCCAGACGATGTGTTGACATACTTATTAACACAAACACAATCTGAGGTAGGTGACAGTCATACGAAGAAGAGGGTATAGCCTGAGGCTAGGTCCATGGTCTGAGTAAGTGCTGCATTCATTTGTTTTTGTTTTTTTCCGCAGTGTTTCGCATTTTGATGACGCAGCGGCGGTGCGACGTTGTGGTGGCATGTGTTGCCAGATTGGGTGTTTTTCAGCTACATATTAAGGGCTGTTTACGATGTCTTTTAGCGGGGGTTTTCTTTGGAAATCTGGCACTCGATGAACGATTGAACGACTGTAAGAGCGCTGTTCACAAACGCCAGAATGAGCGCGTTCGCAAAAACGTTCATGAGGCAGAAATACATGCGTTCAGTTCACGTTCGCCCCCAATATGAACGAGTTCAGGCACAACACTGGATCTGGTGTACAGATTGTTTTACAGAGAAACATAGCTGAAGTGTGACGCAATAATCAGGTTGAGTCAGGCGTAAGAAGAACATAGAGTTGGATATCTGATACTTTCCTGTAGGAAGAAAAGCTTACAGTGGTCTACTGGTGGGCAGCTTTTACTGTGAAGCATGGAGGGGGACGGTTACATTGCCATTAACAGAAGCTTAACTGCCCAGCTCCATTACATTACATTACCAAGCACGGTCCATGAGCAAAGACAAATCATGATAAGTTGCTTTAAGTGAAGTCAGTTGTGTCTTCGTCCATTTAGGCTGAAGACATGTTTGACATTTTTATTGAATTGTGGGTAATATAGGCGCCAGCTTTTGACAAGGAAAAAGATTTTGGGGAATCCAAAAGACGATATTGATGGTTCTGTTGCATCTATTTTGATGTTTCAACCTGAATCTTACTGAAATGGTTTAAGAATGTATTACTTTTTACGTTGTTTACATTATGTATTCTTTTTTATCTACATGTCTAAGTGCCTTTCCTTCTTAGTGGTCAGCAGGATCGAGCCTGGACTGGTTTGACTGACTGACTGGAAGAGCACTTAGCTTCTGGCAGCGTGGGGCCACACACACACTCAAACACTCCCTTGTCTGCTCTCGCTCCCTTTATTGGTTTATAAGATGACAGTACATTACCACATTTTAGAAGGCATGTGCAATATCATTCAGCCGAATGGTTCCTCTGCTTTGTTACACACACAACCACAGCTCCATTTGAACAACCTTATTCCAGGATGGTGGTTGATACAAAGTAATAAGAAAAGTCAGCTGAGATAGTAGCATTTTACCACTAGCTGCGTAGGTGCGTTGGGCTCTTTGAACCATTTTTGACACAAAATGATGAAGCGCCAGATTAGGAGCAACATGAACGCGCATAGCTGTCGTTCGGAGGGAGGAGCTACAGCAGGTAGAACGTTGGGAAAACAGCCGTTGGAATCCCAACGGCTGAAACTCTCAACTGCAGCTTTAAGGCATGCATATATTCTGTAATAATGTATGTGAATGAGCACTAAAACAAACAGCATTGCTTCTACCTGCATTTCTGATTGCTAACTAACTGACCTTACATTAAAACTATGCTCATTCAGCCTTACACACAGTAAAAATATACTTCTAATAAAAAACAGGGTCTACAACAGATATCTACATTACATCTGTAATTCAGTGGTTAAATTAGCCTTTCGTCCTGACCTTAGTTCTCATTGAAGTTTTTCTGAATGTTAACCACCTCATCATCTACATATATGGATGAACAAACATATCAGACAACTTGCAAACTACGTCCTCAAAAGTAAGAGTAGAGTTACATTCACATATTTTTAGCACAGTGTGAACAAAATGAAAGATGTTAGGGAGTCTTCCGATAAGCTGGCCACTAGTGCTTTGGGAATTCTCTTTTATTTGAGATCATTTATATTAATAGTTAACTCTAATTGCAAATTGTTCACATGACAAGGAGCCAAAAAAAAAATCTGACTCAGGAGACCGTTCAGTAAGAATAACTCCCGGGAAAGCTTGTAGGGGATTCTGTTTGAAAGTAAGATCACTGAGAGAGAAATCTGAGCCAAATCCTCAATCTCAAGCTATGCTGCAGCCCTCCTTTTTCCTCCTACAAATCTCCATTAAGCATCCTGCTTGGAGAGTTGCATAGCACTCACTCACCCTTCTACAGCATCACTCACTTCCATTCAAAACATGCAGTCTCACAGTATTCTTAACACATATTCTATGCCTAACATGATTCAAGATTCATTAAAGGCTTTGGCCTAGTAAATGTTAGATAATGAAGCTAACATACTAAGTGATACACACTAGTAAGTAGCTAAAAATAATAATAACCTAAACACCTAAAGGCTAAAAACCTTTCCAGACATCTTGGGGCGCACTCACACTAGGCCATCTGTTCCGTGCCCAAGCACGTTTGCCCCCTAAACTCTAGATCGTTTGGCTAGTGAGAGCAGCACGCCATCCGTACTCCAGCACGGAATCCAAAACAACACACAGCGGGACTCGGCGGTCCGGTGATAAGGAAACAGTGGCCTACACTTACGTTTTACCAAAAACTTTATAAAGACACACTTAAAGTAACGCTCTCTGCCCATACAAAAAGTTCTGATTTGGATTACTTGATGTGTATAAAACCATCTGGTACGTATGGTCTGATGACGGGCCGTTACATTAATAATAAACAGCGTGCTGCACATTTATATGAGACTGTCCGCCGTGACCCATTACGTCAAGGCTACATTTAAAAAAAACAATAGCTTAAGGATTCTCGTTGCTCTAATGTGGAAGTGGAATATTTGATGCAAATTTGGCCGGATGTGAGGCCAAATGCTACAAACATTTGAAAATGAAAACATCTGCAAGTGTTGAGTTAGAAAAGGGATCTTTCCAGACCTGTGTAGCCCGCTTCTCATTTCTACTTTAGGCTACATATTTTCTACTAGCATAACGCCACAGTACATCTCTGATTGAACTGTTGACAGGTGAGTTGCATTGTGGGTTCCAGGATTTATCAAGGAAGAAGGGATTGCTTTAATAAAATACAACATCTGTGGTTCTGTAGCATCGATTTTGATGTTTATTTATTTTCTTTAACTAATCACTGTGCAAGACCGAATCAATGCAATATACAATGTTGAAATTTGGCTACCCATTACTGAGAGGGTTTAAGCATTTTATCATTTGTAGTGTTCACTTCATTCCTTTACAGTGTTCCTCTTTTTAATGATTCAACAACATATTCTGTATCCCGTCTTTACCTTCATCTTCTACCTGGTACTTTTTCCTTTTCCCTCCTCCCCTCTTCCAATGACCCCCTCTCTTCCACTGTCAGGAAAGTTGCTGCATTATGTGAAACACTTGACATCAGTGTGTAGCAGCTCCAGTGAGTGTCTGATGAGGAAATGACAGTACATTCTTTTGAGGTGTGTTATGTTAGGAAGCATCAGTATTGTTGAACCAACAAAGATCATTGTAATAATGCAAAACCTATTTTAATGGTTGAATTTTGCTCTAAATGATGCAAGGTCATAGGACTTTGGTAGGGGGTAGTACTGGAGGTTGATAGACATATCCTAAGAAAATGGCAACATGCTGTCAGACAGTTCTCTCTCTCTCTCTCTCGCTCTCTCTCGGCATTGATGTGTCTGAATGTATGTATGGCTGAAGGGATGTCCATGGTTAACTGGTTAACCGTTAGAAGATCTTTAACCGGTTAATACTAAAGGTTAAACGTTTAAAAAAAATTAAATAATATTAATTTCTCTGAAATCCGGACCAACTGTCAGTAAAGAATGAAACGAGTAGTGTAGGCTACGCTCAACTTTATAATAGGTCCATGGTACGATCCCAGTCAAAACTTATATGGTCACAACACTCCCGTGTCATATGTTTGTATAATTAATAAATTGAATTAACAGCGTGGGCTCCCGCTAGCTTAACATAGCGCTAGCATTAGCCTTCTTGAGGTGGATGCTGTCCTGCATCTATCACCGTCTCAGTGAGTGTGTGAGGGAGTGACAGACAGCCAGGCGGTGAGTGCCCGCCCCCTGCACAGACACAGGTCTGCCATGATTGTGTGCCAGGATCAATAGCGAAAATCCGTCATAAACAAAAGCGTTAACTAAGTATCGTAATGCAGTACTGATAACATCGGAGCTTATCAATATTACGGTCTGTCAAAATGTTGCCCCGTGCTCAGCACTACTTAGCACCGGGTTTCGGTAGGCTACCCATCCCCTAAGCCTGTGTGTGTGTGTGTAAATGTCCCTTTTCAGTCACTTTTTGCACTTTCTGCTCCTACATTCGCATACTAGACCGCTTCTCACAACAGACAAAGGTGCCGTGTGAATGTCAAAATGTAGGCATTTAAATTGGCTACTGGTCCCTGAATTGTTTTTAAATTAATATGCCGGTCCTTGGAACAAAAAAAGGTCGGGAGCCAGGCTATAATGCTTCATGTATTTCACTATAAATAGGCTACATTAAATCTTAACGGTTAACCGGTTAATAACCGTTAATTCTGGTGGTTAACCGGTTAAAGAAAAAATTCTAAATGGCCATCCCTAGGCTGAACACAAATGAGTGAAGTCTTACAATAGAAGGCAGCCTATATACATGGATCCCTAGATTTAGGGATTCATGGATGCAGGGGTGCAGACTACATGACCAACAACAGGCAACTTGTTCAGATTTAAAAATGGATGTGCTTCTTAAGGCCAGGACACACCAGTCCGACTACCCGAAAATTGAGACTGCCGATTCAGGGAGCTCCAGTCTTCCCGTCGCGGCCGAAGAAGTGCAAAGAACACACCAAACCGACTGCTGACTTTCCGTACGCTCTGCGCTTGCGCGGGACGTAATGTCTCCATAACAGCAGGCGGCGCTAATCTGTATTGTGGCCCGAAAAAATACGGAAGCCGGAAATGATGGGACGGCTCTCTAGACCATAAACATAGATAGAAATACGTATTTATATTTATGGACCATAAAGAGCACCATTTTTAGCAGAGAGTGTCGAGCATGGTGTCGAGCAGTCAACAAGGGTTGATGCATGTGAGTACTCGCTGAACGAAACAAACAAACACATTAAAACGATGGCTAACTGTTGTTAGCTGTTTGTGCTACCCGCCTCACTTCCGGGCTTCACTGATTCGCTAGCCCTCCACAAATCAAATTGCTCCAGCTGAAAGACTGCCCGCCGCCAAAAGAAGCCCGACGACATCTACGACGACCGATTTCACGGCACACACCAAACAGATTCGTGTCCCCGCCCCCTCCCGACTCTACGACGGCGATTATCGGGCCAGTGTGTCCTGGCCTTTAAACAGAGGTCTTCACTCTTCATCCTCTTTCTCTTTGTATGGCTGAATATGGATGCATAAATGTCTCATCGGATTTTCATTTTTTTCTGCACATACGGAGAGGAAATATATAGGTGAAATCAATGATATTGGAAACATTTGAAAATTGTATGAATTTTAATTGTATGGCCCACGGAAGGGATACAACTGTATATTTCAGTGTTGTCTCCCTATGAAGAGTCAAAATGTTGATGCTTAATTTTTATCTACACTTATTGACGCTACTACGTTGTATAAATTAAAATAACTAAGCATGATGCTTATCAAATTATTAAAGCTACTAACACATATACTGTACAGCATTACTACCAGCTGTCACCACCACATAGATGTCTTTACTATTAAAGCCTTGTTCCAGTTTTGCATTTATACAGTACAGAGTATCTTTTTTGCGTCATCGTTGTGGATAAATACCTCCAGGGTTATTTGTTTTCAGTGTCATAAAATAATGTATACAATGCTAAACAAAGAATGACGCTTGGAAATATAGAGAGGCTAAAACCAAGAGAAAGGAGAAGAGGGAAAATCCTGGAAATTAGAAAGCAATCGAATGGGGAAAAACGGAACGAAAAATAAAAAGTATACATGGAAGGCAGTGCTGGCAGAAAAATGGCGACCAGCTGCAGATTTTCTGTGTCCTCGTCTCACTTTAAACTGTTCCATCTTTTTCTGCCAGGGCTCTCTTGCTCTCTCCCTCTCTTTCCTCACCTCCCTCTCTTTCAGCTGGTCCCTCTCCTTTTCTCTTTTGCTTTACCTTCTTTCCTCTTGCATTTTCCTTTTTTTTCACCCACTTACATGCTTTCTCTCCCCCCCTTGCTATTCTTCTGCCCTCCACAACTTCTTACATACACGTACACATATCCCTCGGCAGTGTTGGCATGTGTTCAGCGGATGCAGTTGGCTAAGCCCAGCATCTGCTGAGATAGACAAACACAACTGACATAGCATCACAGGGCGTGTGTGTGATTGTGTGTGTGTGTGTGCGCGCGCGTTTGTGTCGTGCACATGCTCCTTATGTTGCGTTCGCACGCCTGTATCTGTGTCAGTCACGATCAATAGCTAGTGTTTGCAGTGTCTCCGTGTGCTCATGAATGAACGTGTGTGTTTGTCTAGTGTAGATGGGGCTGCACGTGGGTGCATGCATCTTCATCCCGTCTGTGCTGGCCTGCAAATAGGAATGCGGCTATATGGCGTGTGCCTTTGTCTGGATGAGTGTGCCATCATGCGCACGAGACTACAACTGGAGGTGTATGTATTGTCATGCCTGCTTTGTGTGTGCTTTGATCGTCAGTCGGCATATAGGAATTCCCCCCCACCCCACCCCACCCTCCTACCACATGTGCCTCCCAAACCCTTCATTAACTAAACATGACCCTTAAGAGCATGATTAGCCTCATTTCAAGACAGGATGTCGGAAGCCATCAACCGAGGGGGAAAAATCCATTACTATAATTGCATTGAGCTGAGGGAGGGAAGAAAGGAAGGATGCATGGATGGATAAAAGAGGAAGAAAATCGGTGGGACTGAAGGATGTAGGGAGGAGGAGGAGGAGATGCTGGGATGAACTGAAAGAGGGAGAGAGAGTATGGATGCTGAGTGCTGAGGGAGGAGGGGGGTGTCAGCTGATGGAAGGAAGAGATATTCTATATGAATCCATAGTTCCTTCTCATGGATCCCCCCTGTGTCTGAGCACTCAGTTGGTACGACCCTCCGACAATAAAACCAGCTCCATGGAGTCTTCATGTGGCACTACCACTCGGCACTCCAGCACACGCACAAGAGTCACTGGCCTGCTTTTGAAGGGGGAAAAGGCTGCAAGCGGACCGCCATGCCGGCCCCAAAGGGCACAGAGAACACGCCCCAGAATGGCGGCCACTGCTGCTGCCCTGGCAAAGCGACGCAGAGGGATGAAGAGGTGGAAAGACCAGGCTGGTCTCATGGGCTGTCAAAGCCCAGATACCTGGGCACAGACAAAGAAACCAAAAACTATTTTTTCACTCTTTCTTGTCTCATCGTGTCTTCAAATCTGTCAGTCTGTCAGCCAGGCAGGCAGTAAGGCGCTCAGCATGAGTGAGTATTTCCCATACACATGGCACATGCACACACACAACTACTCACTCACAGACAAGGCATGTGCTTTGTCTCTCACACTTTTTATTGCCTCTGTCTATTTTCATCCTGCCTGGTTATGCTACAGTGTCTGCTGGTGTACAGGGGCCACAAAAACATGACTATGATTATTGGAAGAAAAAAAAATGAGACAAAGCTCACAGTCGCTCTCTATTATGTGTCATATGCTGCTTTCTATTTATATACACACATACATGTCATATGCTGGAGTACTTTATGTATAGATTTTTGCTACCCAGAAAGTAAATGAGTGAAGGGTGGGGTTTTACTGCGCGCACATGCACGCACACACACACACATACATACACACTCAGGCACTGGTCGGCTCATTGTGTCATGGCAAATGAGGACAGCCTCCCACTCTTACACTTATGATGACTGGCACAGAGAACAAGGCTCCTGTCTTTATTTCCCCTTTAACTGCTCTTCGTCTGTGTCCTTATGTAGCCTTTAGATTCCTCAACACCAGGTATATCTCTACACCATAACTCATCGTGTGTAATATGCACAAAGCCTAATCGGGGGAAAAACAATCTGATTTCCCATACATACTGTAAGAGTCGCAGGCAGTGTGACTATCTTGACCAATGCTAATGGGGCCTGTGTGCCGACACAGAGAAGGGGCACATGGGTACACATGAACATCTATATTTGAAAAAAAGCACATACTTGAACCTAATTAATTCATTTTTAAGTGTTGTAATTTTTTATGATGTCCTAAAAATATGGTGATTTGTCACTTGGCTTATAATAAGGTTTATTTCTAGAGAAACAGTCAGATGTCCGCTGATCTTGATAAATATGTCATTTATAGAATTTAGGGACAAAGAGGAACTTCTATCAGTGGTATTATCAATTGAATGCAGACTAGCCTTTGGTTATGTCGTCTTTACTCAGTTCAGCTTTTATTTTTTGACGCAAGTCTGCTATTGTATTTAACGGCAACGCAGTATTTCCTGATTTATCTCTTATTGTAAAATTCTGCTCTGTGGCTGTGTTCCTGGGCTGTCTGGCCCAGCAGGCTGTGGATGTTCAAATTGGGTTGCAGTTCTCTGACGATACACAATACAGGGGTGGGGCACCAGAACATGTACATCTTAAGATGCACCCTTTGCCCAGCACTGAATTGATTGTTGAAAGTGATAAGCATGCAGCACAGTCTGTTAAAAAGGCACCTTACTTCTGACATTGTCTGCATTTAAAGGCTTTTAAATATTTTGAAAATGCGTGATATTGAAACTGGCTTGATCCTTTAGTATTACCTTAAGTCTGTAACAATAAAAAAGAGACTCTTCTATCTTTATCTAATAGCGGTGACATTTCTTGTGCATTTAGAGTGCTTTGTTAATTTCTATTAGAAATATCATCCCAACTAATATTGTGAGGCAAAAAGACAAGTACTCATGAAATTGAAATGCATTCGCATCTCAGACAAATGGGAATATTGGCAACAGCTGTTGGCTAAGTTGTCAATTAAGATTTGGCCCAAAAACTGTTGCATAGGCAAAATCTTTGGCAGTACAAATGCAGCTGGCAACAGGCAACAAAATGACAGCAAAGAAAAAATGCTGAGGCAAGTGCCCGGCAGAGACATCAAGTATTGCCAAATGTGCCACCCCTGCTTAAGAGACTTTTGGTAAGGAGCACCCCTCCTACCCTCCCTGTGTGTTTCTGGGAAAGATGTCCGTCTCATTTACCTTCCTCCAGTTTACTGGAATAATCACCAATGACTCATGACAGTCTCCCGTTCTCTCGTCGTAGATAGATCCCAGAAGCCCCTGTTACAACTATTCTATTATTCTCTTCCTTTTTCCAGTGCAGCTCTCCGGTGAGCGTTGACCTGAGCTCTCCTCTGGTTAGAGTGGTTAAATATAGACCTATTATCAGCCTCTCCTGGGGAAAAGGGGAGATGAAGAAATAAGGAGGGAGGCAGCGGGCGGAGAGAAAGAAAACCAATGGTATGGGCAGGTTAGGGCAAGAGAAACCGGCTCAGGCGTTAAGCTGCTTGACTAGTCTGGTCTTTTAAGACACATTACTAACCTAGGTAGAGCTGCGCCAAACCGCTTGAACAAGATAAGAGTTCAATGTGTTAAACCCCGGTATCCTATCCTCCTATTTTTAAATAATCAAATTTGAATTCTGAGTTGAATATCAGAGTTGGTTGGACTTTTTGTGTGTTGCATCCTGGCAACTGTTACTTTTTGTCAAGATAGAGAATGACCAGTGCCACATTTTCATAAAGGCTGTATTAAAAAAGGCTACACGCGCAAAAGTGTGGTTCGAACTATCCTAGTTTAAGATAGGGTCTTAATGTATTGATCTGCTATCAGCAAGCAATTGAGACTAGGTAAATTGTCCCAGCCAGATCATGATTTTTTTAATTTTTCTTTTTGTAAGGCTTAGTTTTTAATGCAGAACTAAGTATGAGCAACTCAATTGTGTTTTGCAATTGACGTTAAAAGAAGTTATCACAGTGAATGGGCACTCATTTGTCATTCAGAGGAATGTGAGTGAAGTAGGAGGAGGGAAATGCAATGACAGACAGAGGTGAAGGCTAACAGTAGGCCGGGCAACGTGTGTGTGTGTGTGTGTGTGTGTTGTGTGTGTGTGGGGGGGGGGGGGGGGGATAGGGACATGAGAAGTCTAGAGCACCCACATCCCTGCAGAGCAGAATGGGCTCTAACTGCCTCTGAGAAATGGTGCGTTTTTCAACATGTGCCTGTTTTTCAAGCTAAAAATGGTCCTACCTACTTCTGATTTTGCCATAAATCTCATCCCTGAATTAAAATGTCTATTTGTCGGAGGGGAATACGTTAAGGCATTATTATGCAAGATGTAGTTCCTTGCAATTCCTGCTGAGTTTAGTTTGTCTACTTAAGAGGAAAATGGTTCCAAAGATATAGGAAAGCTAAGGGAAACATCTCAAAATTTGGGATGCCCAATCTCAGCTATTTTTTCAGATAATTCGAGAGAGCGCAGTAGCAGATTAATAGAAAAGTAAATTAACCTGATTTTAATTCAATTAAAATGGCTGCAATTTGTTGCGCCATTTTAATTGAACTACATTGAACTAAGTAAGGCATTTAGAATTCATGTGGGCCTGTGGCAACCTGTGATTCATCCTTGGCATTATTTTAGACATCTTGTAGTCTTGACAATTAAATAAAAAAGTATTCTGTTCAGCTACTAGTCAGTGAACATGAAAGCATTTTTTGTGAAATGATGCCTGTAAATGACTTTAAATGCTCATTATTTTATTCTTGTATGTTATTTCTAGTTGACATGTCATTTGTATTGGTGATGAATGTAACCCTGGGTTATTGGAATGAATGTTTGTATTCCCACTCCCAGTATTGACTTCCTGTACGTTGTTTAATGAGGGAAAAGGCTCTATTTGTCAGAATGTCTGAATACAGAGATGAGACAACACTTTTTTTCTTGCTTGTGACTGATTTGCTTTAAATGAGCTGCCATTCATTGGCCAATATATCAAAATGCTAAACATGCATCATGGTATTCTGCCCGGTAGAAGATTTTATTTTATTCCTTGATAATGCATTGTAACCCTGCCAGTGACTCACGCTTTTATTTGCTTTAAGAGGATGGTATCAAAGTGTATACAGCTTAGCCACCATTTTAATGTTTTCTCAAGATGTCTGCCCCTCGTGTGGGTGCGTGTTCACCGACTTTCCCTCAGAAGGGTGCTGTTATGCTCTCTTATGTAGCCCAGTTGTACATAATTACTCACTTGACTGCTCCGATCTTTTGTATAAGATAAGTAGTTTTATTATCAGTTGAGTATTATGCTTATATTCACTGTTTTCATCTGAAGATGATGAGGAGGGGGATGTATGTATGCAGGGGCAGCCATCTTGAGATCAAAATGGAGTCACTGCTGACTGCTGTCTCATAGCAAGATGGTGTGTGAAAAGCACGAAACTTTTCTGTCCTGCCTATGCATCTATATGAAACGGCAAATACAGAAAGTGCATGATGGCAGTGTGCATGTCTAGGAAGGGCAGAAAATGGAAAATTAAGAAGCAGCTTCTCTCTCCCGTGAAGCAAATGATGGCGCACCTGCTGAATTTGTCCCCCTAGAACTCTCTGCATATATGCTTTATCTATGGCTTCATTTTGTACTGAATGTTTGAGCTAATATCTCCTGCTTTCTCTTTCTCCGTTTCTGTCTCTTCTCTGTCTGCGTCTCCTCCTCAGGGCTTCTTGAAGAACGAGAGGGACAACGCCCTCCTGTCAGCCATCGAGGAGTCTCGCCGCAGGGTCAGTATCCGCCCAGCATCTGATTGCTTCTTAGGTTGAAAAATAAAATGCTACATATGGGTGACAGTGTGGAAAGCATCCAGATTCAGGCCGGGCTACAAAACCTACACCGCAGTATTTAATAAAAAAATATACATCTTTTTCATGATTTTTCATTCATTGCAGGTGAAATGGTTAATAAATGTAAAGGACGGGACACAGTCAGACTCTATATTCAAAGACGGTAGTGATTTTTTTTGTTGGTTCGCCTTATTTTTAATATTACTAGATCAGATGGAGTTTTCAGCCCTGCAGTGTGTTTGAATAATACACATCAAAATACAGGAACATTTAGAAAATAAAATCATATTTTTAGTAATTTCTGCTTGCTGTGATCTATAAGTCCTTCTGGTGTGTGAACCCTTGGGGAGTGATTTTGAAATGGCTTCCCTGATGTGCAAAACTAATAGGCCCTGCGTTTAATTAGCTGGCGTTCCCATTATCTCTCTCTGCTCCCTGAGAGAGGAGAAAGGGACTTGTGTTCAAGGGTGGAAAACTCAAATGCAGTGAAGATTAAAAAGAAAGCAGCTGTTATAGAAGTCCCTGCAGATCTCTATCTAACCACTGTACCTTTTAAATTGGGCTCTAAATTGACATATTTAGTCTGATTTTTCCAATTCTACACAACATGAATATTATCTAATACATACAAATCCATACACAACCTTTTTACCACGGACAACTCTGTTTTTTTCATGACATAACATTTTTGACAACAGTGATACATATGATTGTTATAGAATTATTAGATCAGAAAAACCACTGCAGTTCACTTTGGTGGATAAACTATAGATGTGAAGGTGACACCCTCCCCCCCCCCCCGCCCCAAATTTACCATAGTTGGACAAGCTGCAGCTATGCAACTCAGAAATGTTCAAAGTAATTGCTTTGACCTCCAGGCGGTGACCAAGTTAACCAAGTAAAAGGCAGCTCTAGTTCTAGCTCTAGTCTACATTTATATAGCTCCCTGAGCTGGAGATTGGAAGGATTCAATTATCTCCCGCTCCCATTATCTCACTTTGAGTCTCTATGGAGAGTTAAAATAGACCACACTGTGTCCTGGTGGAGTTGAACAATCTTGACATGTCTCTTCTGCTAAAGTGTGTGTGTGTGTGTGTGTGTGTGTGTGTGTGTGTGTGTGTGTGTGTGTGTGCTGGAGATAATTTCTCTTGTACTAAATCCAGCATCTGTACAGAGTTTGTAAAATACTTTTAAATCTTGTCTTTTCAAGGTTTAAAATGTGCTTGAAATGCATAACTGAAAAATGAATTTTCTCCATATTGACCGGACTGACTTAGGGGCCGTAATTAAAATAATGTCTAGTTTACAAAAAGCTGATTTTTTTTTTCAATAACTTCCTGCTGACTTACTTGAAATTGTATTGTGTTAATTGTGTAAATGTATTATTTTTAATAATTGATGTTCAACAAATATAAAAAAAAATAATAATGATAAATGGATTTCTTTTCAAGAGCTTCCATCTCATGTGATCCAGTGTCTCCAAATTATTCCAGCAATTAGAACTAGACAGGAAATACCTATTTCAATTGGATTTTAGTGCATATTCTAATTTATATGAATATGTCTATGGAAAATCTCTGTGTTTTTCTTCAGTAGCTTTATTAGGTGATTTTCAACATATACGTTCAAGTAGTTTATTGTCATTACATTGAAGGTCAAACAGCGATAAAACAAAATGTAAAGCTTCGGGGTCCTTGAAAAAAGTCATTTCAATTTTGAAAGTGCTGAAAAACTGCTTGTATTTCACTCTTAAAAAGCTGTATAAACTCTGTAAATCAATTGCTATCTACCTTACCCGTGTGCTATATTACATTGAGGATGACCCGTTTCCCCACTCCTGTGTCCCAGACGTTCCTGTTGGCTGAAGAGTACCACCGTGAGTCCATGCTGGTGCAATGGGAGCAGGTCAAGCAGAGAGTGTTGCACACACTGCTCGGAGCAGGAGAGGACGCACTGGACTTCAGTCAAGATGTGGAGGTACAGGATCTAAACCAGGGGTTGACACTAAGGTTTCAAATGCACTTGCCCCTAGGGCAAGTATACCTGTACATGTTTTACTTGCCCGAATGTTGTGTTCACTTGCCCAAAAATAAATAAAAAAACTGTTAAACAATGATATATACAGTATAGGCTAATTAAATTATACATTTTAGCGAACCGTAACATGCAAACACAGCTTTACTAGTCTCATCCTGACCACATACAACCAACAACAATTCATATAAGCCTATATATGACATCACACTACACCAAGAGCTTGGTCCTGCTGCAGCATCGTGAAAGGGCCTCTTTTTGCCATGCACCTGGCCCAGGGGCTCAGAAAACTCAGTCTAGCTCAGAGTCAAGCTGAATGTTAGCTTCCACAGAAAAATTTAACTTATTTTACTTATTTAAAACGGTCACATTGTGCCAAAAAGTGACCGTGTGCCATAACATGATTAAAGTCCACCATGTTAAAGCTATTGCCCAGTTACACTGTAAGTAGGGAGGGGGATCATTCATTTCTATTCATATTGATACCATTATAAAGACTCCACAATCCAAATCTTTATCGATACTTTTCTATTATTTTGTTAAAAGAGAACTGGTATTATTGCTTTAATTGCTTATAAGATGAGCAGAGCTAGGATAGGACTTTAAGCAGGTCATAATTCCATATTTAGGCCTACTTATTATTTCATATTGCTGGGAAAACAAGTTTTTTACCCAAACTGTATTATTTAAGCTTCTCGCGAAAAACTAAAATTTCTTATTTTCTCGATGTTACATTTGAACACATCATGATGTTTTTTATTGACCTTTGCCTAATAATCATTTTACTGAGCCGACCTGAACACATCACATTTGAACCGTTTGCGATTTTTTTTTTTAGCTAACTAGTTCTTATCCTGCCGATTTTAATATGGATTTAAAAACTATCAGATTTTTTAACTGCGGGACTTGCTACAGTCTCTCGTTTGTTGATCACCGCTGCATTGAATGAATGATGAGACGGTGCCGAGCTCGTCTGCAGCGGCTCAGCAGACAAGAGTTTTTTTTTTGGGAGACGGAGCGGGTTGAAGGAGTTTCTTCAAGACAGTCGAAGGTAGAACACTTTTACAGTCCATGATGCGGTCCAGTGATGGAATAATACACTGAAGTAGGCCTAATTAGATGAAGATGAAGATGACCCGACTCGATATTTAAAATTACATCATGTAGCCTATCGATAAGCTCAAACGTTATTGATTTCTGGGTTTTGAATATAGCGGAACCAGGTCCGTAGCCTAATAGAGCCGGTGTCGCGCCAATGTAGTTATCCCCGATAAAAATTGTATCCCCTGTCCGCGGGAGCGTGCATGCATTCATTGCAGGCGGAAGTACATGCTCCACTCTGATTTCACCCAAGGCTGCATTAAAAGTACATGGTTCCTAAATGTTGGTAATCAACAAGGTTGTAAGCAGTAATTTCGGGCACATCTGTCAACATCTAAATGATTTTATTCTTCCTACGTGTTGACAATCTTTTTACATTCAATGCGCAGCGGCCGAACTGACAGCTGTCTACTGAAAACCAGCTGATCGTATTTTATTTCTGTATGCTAATCCACGTTTCAGTTGCAAACTCTGCCTTTCATTGCCCTACACAAATAACTGAGAAAAATAAACAAAACATGTAGGCTACCCCTTCTCTATGATGCACACTGAATGAAGAATATAGTCAGTCATAGGTTTAAGACGAAATCAGTGCTAAGGCTATACATTTGTTTATGTTTATTACAATTAAAATAGAAAATAGAAAATGGAATCGAACTCAATTATGTGCATAGCATATAGTATTAAAGGTTATAGGCTACAATGGCAAAGTGCAGAGCAGGGATATGAATCCAGGGCAAGAAAAGTAGGCTATTGTTCTAATTATAACAATCAAACCTGACTAATGCACCTACCATGAGTGTGTATGAGCAGATAAGTTTGCCTTGCATTAATGAAGGGGATAATGTTTGTTTATGCATAATACAGACAGTCCCAGATTAGAGCAAAGACATTTTCTCAATTTTGCACATGGACCACTAATATACAGTCCCCTACAAAAGTATTGGAACGGTGAGGCCAATTCATATATTTTTGCTGTAGACTGAAAACATTTGGGTTTGACACCAAAATATGAATATGAGACAATGATCAACATTTGAGCTTTCATGTCCAGGTATTTACATCTGGATCTGATACACAACACGTAAGAAAGCATTATTTTTAAAGGAACAACATGTTATGTCCCTCCTTTTCAATTTGGCTATAGGATAGAAGAAACATGATTATATTCTCTATAGTTGTAAGAAATGATCTGATGTATTTGAAAAATAAAACACTTGATAAACGAGTGAATGTTATGTAATATCCTAGGCTAGGAGATACATATTTTGGCAGGCCAAAAATGCAGTCCGTCAGAATATCATTCCTAGGGGATACATATTTTGGCAGGCCAAAAATGCAGTCCGTCAGAATGTGTGTCCCCCTATCAATTTGGCTAGGAAAGAAGAAACATGTTTATATTCTCTATAGTTATAAGAAATTATCTGATGTATTTGTAAAATAAAACACTTGATAGACGAGTGAATGTTATGTAATATCATTCCTAGGGGATACATATTTTGACAGGCCAAAAATGCAGTCCGTCAGAATATCACTCCTAAGGGATACATATTTTGGCAAGCCAAAAATATGAACATGTGTCTTCTTTCCTAGACAAATTGATAGGGGGACACACATTCTGACGGACTGCATTTTTGGCCTGCCAAAATATGTATCCCCTAGGATATTACATAACATTCACTCGTCTATCAAGTGTTTTATTTTACAAATGTCAGATCATTTCTTACAACTATAGAGAATATAAACATGTTTTTTCTATCCTATAGCCAAATTGAAAAGGCGGGACATAACATGTTGTTCCTTTAAAAATAATGCTTTCTTATGTGTTGTGTATCAGATCCAGATGTAAATACCTGGACATGAAAGCTGAAATGTTGATCATTGTCTCATATTCATATTTTGGTGTCAAACCCAAATGTTTTCAGTCTACAGCAAAAATATATGAATTGGCCTCACCGTTCCAATACTTTTGTAGGGGACTGTATATTAGTGGTCCATGTGCAAAATTGCCCAAGAAAATGTCTTTGCTCTAATCTGGGACTGTCTGTATTATGCATAAACAAACATTATCCCCTTCATTAATGCAAGGCAAACTTATCTGCTCATACACACTCATGGTAGGTGCATTAGTCAGGTTTGATTGTTATAATTAGAACAATAGCCTACTTTTTTGTAGCCTATAACCTTTAATACTATATGCTACGCACATAATTGAGTTCAATTCTATTTGCTTAGGGATGCTTTCTTTATAACAGTATTGGAGCTGTAATGCTTGATTAAAATTCATATTGCACATGTTTTAAGAAGAAAAAATAATTGTAATAAACATAATCTGATAACAAATATAGCCTTAGCACTGATTTCCTCTTAAACCTATGACTGAGTATATTCTTCATTCAGTGTGCATCATAGAGAAGGGGTACATGTTTAGTCTATTTTGCTTAGTGTGTAGGGCAATGAAAGGCAGAGTTTGCAACTGAAACGTGGATTAGCATACAGAAATAAAATACGATCAGCTGGTTTTCAGTAGACAGCTGTCAGTTCGGCCGCTGCGCATTGAATGTATAAAGATCGTCAACACGTAGGAAGAATAAAATCATTTAGATGTTGACAGATGTGCCCGAAATTACTGCTTTACAACCTTGTTGATTACCAACATTTAGGAACCATGTACTTTTAATACAGCATTGGGTGAAATCAGAGCGGAGCATGTACTTCCGCCTGCAATGAATGCATGCGCGCTCCCGCGGACAGGGGATACAATTTTTATTGGGGATAACTACATTGGCGCGACACCGGCTTTCGGAACGTAGACAGCGAAACTGCGCGCACACAGGCTGTGTGTGTGAGAGTGTGTGTGTGTGAGAGAGAGATAGAGAGATAGAGTGCGAAAGAGCGAGCGTGATGCTGCTGGCTGCCGCGCGCAGCTGCTCAATTGCAAATATAGCCGATCTATTTTGTGTGAGTTAGCGGGGAAAAAAATAGTTTTGCAGACTCTAAAACACATGAATAAATAGTTGCCCGTTCGGGCAACCAAAAAGCAATGTCAACTTGCCCGAACATTATTTTCAGTTGCCCCGGGCAAGCGGGCAACCATCAGTGTCAACCACTGTAAACTAAAGACACAAACCGTTTTCTAGACGCATGCCATTACAGTGTTCGACCTGAGGTGAAAGCTCATTTTGATTTTGCGGTTCACTTGCCGACTTACTCGAGAGATCGTTGAAGCCTGACCCTCATTTACAATGATGTCCAGTCAAAAAGTGAAAAGTCAATATTAGTTTTGTTGTTGAAATGGTATTATTATGCTAAATCTAACTGAGGTTGTATTTACCTCATATTTTACAAACAAAGAGCTCATTATTACATTTTTAATATCAGTATTCATCTCGGTGTGTGAACAACATAGTGCATTTATCAAGTGACGATGAACTACTTGTACTGACTAAAGTTGCACCAAGATCTTCAGACATAGTGGGATTTCTTTATATTTGTATATCAGTGATTCTTGAGAACCGGGACAAAAGGACGTCTTCCATATGTAACTGCTGTTATCTTTAAAAATAAAAATATTTAAAATTGTAGATGTTATTATGGATTAAGAATAGAATGTCTGGAGCACAATTATCCCCTTAAATTTAATTTAATCATTATTATGTCAAATATATGACACTTGTTATCTTCTCACGACGTCCAAAACAGTGTCTCCACAGAGAGGGTTTCAATCTTTCATATGCAATAAAACCTATTAAAAGCAACACTAAATAATCTCTCATATAAATTAAAACAGTTTTTCTTCAACACATTCATGTTTTATATGGTTTCAAAGTGGCGGGACACTTTTTGTCACCACCGTCAGACAATCCATTAAAATGTATTTTCCTGAAGTAGTTCATACTAGCATCTATCATCAACAGAAAACCAAATGGCTACTAGAAAAACTCCATATGTTCTGTTTAAGAAGATGTCAAAAAATGTTATGCATTTTAAAAATATTTTCTGTCAGTCTTGGTGAATATTTGTGATCACTATACATCTCTAACCTGGAACCGCCCACCTACCTACTTCCGCTCAATTTTCATTTCACTTCGGTAGTCAGTCTGGGGCTGCGGTGTATTCATGTATTCCTGCTCAGGCAGATTTCTTCCGGTCCAATCAGCAAACAGAGTGAGTTGCTGGGAACGATGTCATCGAAGTCGCGCGCCAGTTTCAGTTGAAGTCAGAAGCCGGCTCATGACATACGTCAAGATCAAACGTTATGCGATTGGTTGGCAGATCCAGAGTGGCACTGGGCAGATCCAATAGTTTTAAACTTCAACAGACACCCGCCTCCAAGTGAGTGAACGTTTGTCAATAGGGCAGTTCCAGACCTTCTGTACAAATGAAATGAAATACGATGGTCTGGTAGGACCGGGCTAATACATCTCATGGGTTTAGCATAAATTGAGGACTTTTTTTTTTTTGGTGTCTGACGGTGTTGACACAAAATAAGAAATGGCAAGCTAAAAAGCCCATTTTGATAAGGAATCGCAAGGTAAAAATCCCATTTTGATAAAAAGGACAAAAGCTGGGAGGTTGTGTCAAAGCTTAGCTCAGTAGCTTAGTATATGTTGGATACATACATGTAATTTAATTTGGCTAAACGTAGGGTTTGTATTTTTTCAACATTGCACCCTGTTTTTTCCCACTTCTCAAGAATCACTGATATAATTCAACTTCTTGTACTGAATAAGCCTCAAGTCTCTCGCGCTGAAATCTCTCTTAAAACGCAGGATATTCAGAATGGAAAAAATAGGATTTGTTTAAG
Source organism: Hyperoplus immaculatus (assembly GCA_949357725.1). NCBI lineage: Eukaryota > Metazoa > Chordata > Actinopteri > Uranoscopiformes > Ammodytidae > Hyperoplus > Hyperoplus immaculatus. The sequence continues at coordinate 29,945,089 of OX442354.1, read as the reverse complement.
ATGCTTATTGACGATGTCACATTAAACAATTGACCCTTTCATCATTTTGTGATCATTGTGCCTCTTGTTTTTGGCTTCGTATTGTGTCCTTTCAGAAACCCTCTCAGCTTGTGTGCAGTGTATTTGTGAAGTCATTTGTTTCCTCTTTTGCCTCTTTGTTGCAGCCCAGCTTTGTGAGTGAGGTGCCAGCTCCAGGGAGAAGTGCCTTGGACAGCGTAGAGGTGGCCTATGGTCGACAGGTGAGTCGCCATCAGTCTAATGCTGAAGTACATTGAAAACGAAAATGCAGTTGAGAGCACGCAGTTCAGTTTTGGTGAGGACGGTAAAAGTTTAATCTTAATGCAAAATAGTATTCAGCCCCTTCATCTCAGTGTTGCGCTGTCTTTTATTTCTATCTACCATGAAAATCATATACATTTGTATCATAGGAAAAGTGTCCTAGATATGTACTGAAAATAGACTTTTGAGCACTATGTAATGCTGACACTTTCTAAATAACCACAAACACATCTTTGTCATCTTCCTTTTACTTATCGGCTGACACATAATACCTTGTTAAAAATAGTCATCTGTGTCATCTAGCTGTGACAGATTCTGTATCATATATTGAAATATGCTGTAGACACAGATTTAATACCAACATAACTTGAAGTTATTTGATGATTAAATCTAACGGCCACCTCCTAAGTTGAACACAACTGTGTAAATTGTAGCTCGACTGCAGTCAGTCTGTTTGTCAAGCACTCTGTCGGATCGTTCCGTTAAAATGGGGTCACATCAAGACAGGAAATGGCTGATCAAACATATTGATTGATTGGGCCGTTTAGGGGGACTCTGGGTTATTCTCTCTCTTCCACTCACTCTGTATATCTCTCTACCATCCCTCCTCCCTCATCATCCTGTCTGACCTTCCCTTTCTCTCTCCGTTTGTCTCTGGCCTGCTATGCGACGCAGCACTGTGAATGCGGCTCTTCCTCCGACCATGTGTCGACACATTGCATGCGGCGTCATTTGCCTAGTTTTTGTAATCTTCTTTGATGACCTTTTTAACATTTTGATTCTATTTTTCTTGTTTTTTGTGGTGAACCATTTCACTCGATGGCCATAGCGATTGCTGTCACTTTTGACGAAGACAATGGAGTTGTAGGCAGATTTTTTTTTTGTTAACATTTACTTTTAACTTGTAGAATTGAAACCTGAGAATTGAGCATTTCAGCATTCAGAGCTTATCAACTATTTCCTTCCTTCCTGTCTTTCTCTCCCTGTATCACCACCATCAGATTTACGTTTTTAATGAGAAGATAGTGAACGGCCACATTCAGCCTAATCTGGGAGATTTATGTGCGTCTGTGGCAGAAAGCCTGGATGACAAGGTAAGAGCATTGTTCTTTCACATCACATTTGAAGCCATAACATGATTGAATTATTCTATATTTTTCACATGTAATTATTTTGTCCTCTGGTGTTTTTTTTTCTCCAACAGCTAATATTCATTGTGTGTCCTCTGTACACGTCTTTATGTAACTGTTAGAGTAACCCTCTCTCTTCCCTGCAGAATGTTTCAGACATGTGGCTGATGGTGAAGCAGATGACAGACGTATTGCTGGTTCCGGCCAAAGACACTCTCAAAAGTCGCACCTCTGTCGAAATGCAAATGGCCTTCGTACGCCAAGCACTCAGCTTCCTTGAGAACAGGTGACTGCAGTGTTGTTGTGTTTTCTTAATTACAGTCATTAGTCTTGTTTTTGAAGAGGTCAGGCTTTTATTTATGTTAGGAGTGTACATACATTAGTCTAAATTTAAGCTGAACGTCGCAATGAAGATGAAATCAATGTAACCGTGTGTGTCTGTCCTTTCTCCCAGTTATAAAAACTACTGCATGGTGACTGTGTTTGGGAACCTTCATCAGGCCCAACTAGGTGGAGTGCCAGGAACCTACCAACTAGTCCGCAGCTTCCTCAACATTAAACTACCAGGGCCGCTGCCTGGCATGCAGGTATCACACACATATATACAGAGATTTTGCTTTTTTCTATTTTTGGTTAACCTGACATTCACAACCCACCAACTTGAATATGCCTGAGGCTGCATAATATCAGTATTGGTAATCATATTTATTATAATGACCATATTCATAGCCATATACACACACTATCAGGACAGAATCTTTATTTGAAATGTATGCTGAAATCAAACATGTATGGATATTGTCACCAGTGTATTCAATGTCTGTGTGTGCAACAGGATGGTGAGATAGAGGGCCACCCCGTGTGGGCTGTGATCTACTACTGTCTGCGGTGTGGAGATCTGAACGCAGCCATGCAGGTTGTGAACAGAGTGCAACATCAGCTAGGAGACTTCAAGACCTGGTTCCAGGAGTACATGAATAGCCCCGACAGACGGTGAGAACGCCTCGGCTCCTCGTTTTCATGCATTTGTATATATTGAGCCGCCCACATACGGCAAGGCAGGTCAAAGTCCCTTCTCCGCTCATCTGTTTCTGCCTCTGGATCTCGCTGCAGTCTATCCCCGACTTCAGAGAACAAACTGCGCCTGCACTACCGCAGAGTGCTGAGGAACAGCGCCGACCCCTACAAGAGAGCCGTCTACTGCTTGATCGGGAAATGTGACATCAGCGACAACCACGGAGAGGTGGCAGACAAGACTGAAGACTACCTCTGGCTTAAGGTAACTGTATACTTCATTTATTCATACTTTATTCACTTACCGTCTTTTAGTGTGTGGATGATTCATGAAACAGTTCGTTGAATGTTACAGTGTGTACCATGTTTTGTCCCTGCAGTTGAACCAGGTGTGTTTCGATGATGACGGCAGCAGCTCTCCTCAGGACAGACTGACCCTGCCACAGCTCCAGAAACAGCTGCTGGAGGACTACGGTATGGAACTACCTATCTGTTTCCATTGAGTTCCCTGACTGTTTTTACAAGTCACAGGGGGGGGGACACAGCAGGCATGAACACATCTGTGCCCCCCTGTGACTCGTACTGTCCTCGGGTAACCTATGGCTCATTGTAGCATGTGCTGTTGATTGTAATAAGACTACAACCATATGTGTTCATTGTTAGGAAATGAGTGCAGCTTGCCTAGTTTTTATTATCTTTTTAAAGAGCTGGAAAAGGTTTAAAGGTTTCTTTTTCTTTGTCCATTATAATTTTTCTCAAATTATTTGAAGAATGCACTGATCCAGCTTTAATTCAAGATATCTGCCACCAAAAGGCAGGCCTCCCTTTTTCTCCAAATAAAATCTGTGTGCCTCAATTTTTGAACTTATGCAAGGCAGCATGAGGCCATTGATTGTTGTGGCAACAGTCTGTTGCCCACTATGTTGGAAAGAAAGTGTAAGCCGTAAGACGTGGCTCATAACCTGATTCACCTAATTATGGCAGTGTTGTTGCCAATACTGGTCGATATACAGTGGCTTGCGAAAGTATTCATACCCCTTGAGGTTTTCCACATTTTGTCATGTTACAACCACACACGTACATTTATTTTATTGGGATTTCATGTGATAGACCAACACAAAGTGGCGCAACATTGTGAAGTGGAATTAAAATGAAACATGGTTTTCAATTTTTTTCATGAATTAAAAAAACTGAAAAGTGTGGCGTGCAAAAGTATGCAGCCCCCCGAGTCATTGCTTTGGAGAACCACCTATCGCTGCAATTACAACTGCAAGACTTTCGGTGTATGTCTCTACCACCTTTGAACATCTACAGACAGACTGACTTTTTTCTCCATTTGTCTTTGCAAAATAGCTCAAGCGTCAGATTGGTTGAAGAGAGTCTGTGTGAACAGCAATTTAAGTCTTTCCACATATTCTTAATTGGATTTAGGTCTGGACTTTGACTGCGCCATTCTAACGCATGCCTATGCGTTGATCTAAACCATTCCATAGTTGATCTGGCTGTAGGTTTAGGGTAGTTGTCCTGCTGGAAGGTGAACGTCCGCCCCAGTCTCAAGTCTTTTGCAGACTCTAACAGGTTTTCTGTCCTGTATTTGTCTCCATCCATCTTCACATGAAATCTGACCAGCTTTTCTGTCTCTGCTGAAGGAAAATCACCCCCACAGCATGATGCTGCCACCACCATGTTTCACAGTGGGGATGGGGTGTTCAGGGTGATGTGCAGTGTTAGTTTCCAACACAGATAGCGTTCTGCATTCAGGCCAACAACTTCAAGTTTGATCTCATCTGACCAGAGCACCTTCCTCCAACCCTTGCCACAAGCCATGCGGGGGACATGGTATAGTCAGATGAGACCTTGAAGTTTTTGGTCTGAATGTAAATGGCGGAAACGAACACTGGACATCACCCTGAACGTACCATCCCTACTGTGAAACATGGTGGTGGCAGCATCATGCTGTGGGGGTGATTTTCTTCAGCAGGGAAGAGGGAAGCTGGTTAGAGTTGATGGGAAGATGGATGGAGCCAAATACAGAGAAGAAAATCAGGTTCAACTTCCAGCAGGACAACTTACTTAAACGTACAGCCAGATCTACAATGGCATGGTTTAGATCAAAGCATAGTCATGTGTTAGAAGTCCCAGTCAAAGTCCAGACCTCAATACAATTCAGAATGCCTTGAAATAAAGACTTGAATATTGCTGTTGACAGACACTCTCCATCCACTCTGATGCCGAATCTGAACCTTGAGCAATTTTTCAAAGACGAATGGGCAAAAATGTCAGTAGATGTGCAAAGCTGGTAGAGACATACCCCAATAGACTTGCAGCTGTAATTGCAGAGATAGGTGATTCTACAAAGTATTGAATCAGGGGGCTGAATACTTTTGCACGCCACACTTTTCAGTTATTTATTTATATATATATAAAAAAAAAAACGACATGTCATTTTCATTCAACTTCCTAATTATGCGCCACTGTGTGTTGGTATATCATATAAAATCCCAATAAAATAAATGTACATGTGTGGTTGTAATGTGACAAACTGTGGAAAAGTTCAAGGGGTATGAATTCTTGTGCGAGCCACTGTATGTAGCAATGCATCCCGTTTTCTGACATGTTCTGCTTTACTTAAATGTTTTCCTTGTTCTTGCCTATTTAAACAATCCATCCTACTGAATAATTTAACAACACTAACAGCCCCTAAAGCTATGAATATTGCAGCTTTGTTTCTGGAATATAATGTTTTTTTCCCCTCCAGTTTAGCAATATGAACAGCTGTAAATACTATAGCACCCCGGCGGCAGCTGCTGCTATGGACAAAAGGCCAGCCCTAAGTGTGACTCAGAGCCGTAGCAAATTCAGAACACTTTGTCATAGTTGGTGGGCACAAAGGTTCATGGGTTTGCGGTAAATAAAGCCAGAATGTGTTTGTAAATTGATTTTCAAACTGCCAAATGGGGTAAAAAGGCAACACAGTTCCAGGTCTTTTGTACTTGTATGATTCAGGCGGCAGAATTTCTTGCTTGGGAACGCTTCAACTGCCAGTCACCGGCTGCCTGTGCAGAAGATGAAATAGCGGCTCCCACTTCGTCTATGTGCAGGCCTCATAGGTAAAAGGAGACTGATTCAGCTTAAACTATGGGAACAGATACTGGATAAAAGTATGGCACCACTCCTGCTTCCCCCTGCCTGATCACGCATTAAAGTAAACACCCTATAAACATCTTGTTGCAGCCCTCTAGATGACACAAGGCAAGTGAAGCCATGATCTATTAGACTGTGACTTTGATCTTTCATCCAAACTAATTTCCAAACCAAACCGCCCTCTTAAAACAACCACATGCCCCCCAAGTTAGGGGGGCAATCAGGCCTTGATTCTCACAGCATTAAAACAGGCATGCAAACTCGTCACCTTTCGGCGAAATTCGCCGTTTTGGAAACGAAATTGGCCATCTATGTGATTCGTGGAGATCCATTGAGAAAATATTTTTTGGAGGGGAAGGGGGGTGGGGGGGGGGTCTGATGGCCAGCACTGTGTGTGTGTGTGTGTGTGTGTGTGTGTGTGTGTGTGTGTGTGTGTGTGTGTGAAGCATGGACATGGAGTGACCATTGTGACTAACTATGATTGACGGATGTTAACTCCTATCATATGAGCTTTGATGGTCATTTGGCCAATCAGAAACAGTGTTTGTCATTGAGGGGCGGTGACATCAGTCAGTCAGAGCGTCTGCAGGAAAGTTAATTTTTTTTTCTCAGAGTCATCGGAGCGTTCAAGTAGCCGCAGTACTATTACTTTACCGTGTTAATGTGCCTACTAGTGTTAATGTGCCTACTAGTGTTAATGTGCCTACTAGTGTTGCCACCCGTCCCGTTTTTCCCAGAATTGTTCTCTTTTTTCACCAGCTGTCCCGGGAAAAAATAAATCTCTCCCGGGACACAATTTGTCCCGTTTTTTGGGGGGAAATGCCAAAACCTCATTTGATTTCCTTCATTCAGTAGTTAAGGCCGTTTCACACGGGCCGAGGCGTTTGTTGCGCCAACTAATGCATTCTGAATGGAGAGGCGAGCGGGGCCGGGCAGAGAGAAAGCGCAGACCAGTGTGGGGCCCCCCACTTTTTTTTTTTAATAAATAATGCTTGTGCATGCTCACCGCGAAAATAGAAAAAAAGATTGTGGAAAGACTCTTAAAGCCCCCCCCCCCCCCCCCCCGCCCCACTCCTCCCTATCCCTATTCAACAGTAAAGGGTGGATAGCTACTTTTTATGAACAGTATAGAATTTACACATAGAAAGCTTATTACTGTATGTGTGACGGGGCCTTCAAGGCCCATCATGAAGCCCCTAAGACAGAGCTAATAATGCTTTAGTTTTGCACTTGCTTTTCTATTATTCACCTACTAGTTGAGGGGCCATGATGATTTCTTTCCTTATATTAGGCGATTCCTTTTTGGACCCTGTTATTGACATGAGTGACTGAGCTCTTTGACAATGTGACATGTAAAGGACTATCAGGCTTAGGGCCCCCTTGGGCCCCTGGGCCTGGTTGCATGCAATTTTCTTCTCAAAGTGCACCAGATTGATGAATTTTACTTTAAAAGGTTGCATTTGTTTCTTCCGGGGGAGCATTCCCCCAGACCCCCCTACAAGGTCCAGGGTTCCCACCTCAGTCTCCTTATATATCCTACTGTAAAAAGCACTGTAGGTGTTAATGGTTATTATAGGTCATTAGACTGGTCAGTCTGAACTGGTAGCCTAATAATGGCCGAGCCCTCCGCCCCAAACATTCATTCAACATCCCAATTTGCACCATTATGTTCCTCCGCACGACTGAGGTGTGTGTGTGTGTGCGTGCGCGTGTGAGTGCGTGAACACGAGAGTAACTATGGTGACAGAGTGTATTCTTATGTGTTATATTGATGGTTGTGTAACAAAGATAAGGCAAATCCTGTTGCCACAATATAAATAGTTAGTTTATTGTAAGGGAATTTGGTGTGATTGATTTGAGGCTCCATGTTATTTTCTGTCTTATTTAAAGCTGGTTTTGCATTTTTAACTGTTTTTCTAAGCTGTTTTTAACGGTTTTCTTGGGAAATAGGCTACCTACACACTTTGTATTGTAAACGTCAAGAAGCTTGGCTGACTAACTTGTTTTGCTCATTTTACTATTCATCTGACAACGTTTTTTTTGTCCTTAATTCTCTTCACCAGAATACACCAAATTACTTCTCTTAAATGTTCAAATCACAAAAAAAATCTTCTGGGGGGGATGCCCCCAGACCCCCCTTCCAGGGTTTGTTTTCGGACTTCTCACCTTTTTCATGGCTTATGAGTTTGCATGCCTGATTAAAAGCGCTGTTCTCTCCCCTGGGTTTTTTTTGCCTTCTCCACAGTCCGATCCTGCTCGTTTCAGATAAGACTGCACTCTTTTCCTCCCTTTCTGCTCAGCAGGGGAGTACAGCCTCAAGCCTCATTCTGTTTCCTCGGCTCCCTCGGTCATCTGGCACAGTTTTCCTTGTTGTCGTCCATTTTGTTTCACAGCGGGTCCCAAAAAGCCTCTCTCCATTTCCCTCGCGTAATGCAAACGCTCGCCAGCCTCGTCTGTTCTCAGTTTCTCTTTTCCTTCGCTCTCTCCATCTCCATTCTATCATTGTATCCTTCTATATGTCTCTCTCTCCTCACACCTGGCCCGTTCCCTCCCACAGATTTCCGTCGTCTTTCATGTTCAATCCTTGTATGTGCATTTCTTTCTCTCTTCTTCCTTGTTTGCAGGCTGCTGCATCGCCCCCCGCCCCCTTTCCCGCCATCCCACCCACACTCTTATCTCTCCTCCTTCCTCGTCCTTTTTCTACTCTTCATCCCCCTCTCTTCATCTCTCGTGCGCCCTTGCTTTTTGAACTCGAGTGCTGTAAGTCTGAGATAAGGCTGTAAAATGGCTGACATGGTCCAGCCTGTTCTACTCTACTCAAACTTTCCGCCGGCAAGAGGATTAAGGATTATAATTAAAAAGTAAACTTGATGACTAAGTACCTGCGTTTGACAAAATGTTTTCAAATTCCTATATGTTAAATTGCCTGTGTCAACTGTTGAAAGTTAACATGGCACCTATAGACTGTCAATCACAGTTGTTCAATAGTGACATTAGCACAGTTTCTATAGCAACTGTCAGTTAGGCGTTGATTTCTTCTTATCAAACACTGAAAGACCTACGCAGGTGATCACAATTATTTTCCATAATTACAGCTCTGTTGCATACAGGCTGTGCTTGATTGACGGGTGCCTCCTCTCTCTCTTGTGGGCTTTGTTCAGGGTTGGACAAATTACACATCTATGCATTTAAATCAGTTTCTCAATTATTCAACATAACCAAATAAATTGTTTGCACTCGATACTCAAAGATGACGGAGGTTCTCGAATGACTAGGAAACCCATCTGACAGTAGAGGTACTGTCAGATGTGCCTCTTTCTTCCTGAAATGACTTTATTGTCAACCTCATCCTAACCAGCTCTCTCTTTCATCTTCTGTCCAATAGGAGAGTCCCATTTCTCTGCCAGTCAGCAGCCCTTCCTGTATTTCCAGGTCTTGTTCCTGACGGCTCAGTTCGAGGCGGCGGTGGCGTTCTTGTTTCGAGTGGAGAGGCTCCGGAGTCACGCCGTGCACGTGGCGCTGGTGCTGTATGAGCTAGGGCTGCTGCTCAAGTCGTCTGGCCAGAGTGCTCAGCTGCGTGAGTCTCATTCATTCCCTTCATTTAGCACGGTGGAGCAGACACTGGAGAAAGACACTGTTAGTTCAACAGAATGTGTTCTGTCCTCTGCAGTGAGCCAGGAGCCCGGAGACCCTCCCATGGTGCGCCGCCTCAACTTCATCCGCCTGCTCATGCTCTACACTCGCAAGTTTGAGTCCACCGACCCACGGGAAGCCCTGCAGTACTTCTACTTCTTACGGTAAGTAACTAACTACATTGACATTACTTGAGTATGTACTGTACAGATCGCTGGTTAAAGGGAAGGGAGGATGTGTGGCAAATATCAGGGTGTAGACTATTGCTTGAATCCAGTTATGCTCATCTTAATGTCTTGGTTCCGCAGCAATGAGAAGGACAGCCAGGGAGAAAACATGTTCATGCGTTGTGTCAGTGAACTCGTCATTGAGAGTCGAGAGGTGAGTGACCCACGGTTACAAATGTCTGGAAAATATGCCCACACAGTAGAGAATATATGTATCTATGTTTTTACTTCAAACCTATTTTTACAAATAATTTCATTTGGTTGTATATTTTATCAAACATCTACACTAGAAATACCAATTCAGATTTTTTTTTATTATATCTGTCTCTTTCCTTTGTTTTTGAATATGTTTAAATTGAGAAGCATTAAATATATGTTTACCTGCTTTATTTATGACTAATCCGTCCACTGTTACAGGACTCTAGCACATAGCACAACACTTTTTGTTTGAGAGGGGCATTATGTGCCTTATCTTTGTAAATATAAGGGGACCCAATATAGGAAAGACCGTTCATTTAATGCAATCAGCGTCTCAAAAACCACAAAGACAAAGAAGTGTCATCATGTAGGATTTATTTCAGGGTTGTCTCATTTTGTATTATACTCTTAATACAGGTGTATTACGGCGTATACCTGGCATGTTTTTGATACGGTGGTATTTTTGACATTTTTCACAGTTTGACATGCTGTTGGGGAAATTGGAGAAGGACGGCAGTAGAAAGGTAGGAAGACTCTGTGTTCATTCTCATTTCTTCTGTGGTTGCCTTGTCTTTCAAAGGTGTTTGCCTCTCTCCCTCTATCCTGCCATGCCTCTCTCCCTCTATCCTGCCATGCCTCTCTCCCTCTATCCTGCCATGCCTCTCTCCCTCTCTCCTGCCATGCCTCTCTCCCTCTATCCTGCCATGCCTCTCTCCCTCTATCCTGCCATGCCTCTCTCTCTTCTTCCTTTCCCACCACTCCTCCTTGCTCTGCTCTGAAATGGAATTTCCGTCACTCAGACTAGGACAAAAAATTCCCTTCCTCCAACACGTCCCCTACACGTTTTGACACTCTTTTCAACTGTCATGGATTAAAAAGCTCTTCACTGCACCTCACTGTAGCTGTTGCTTCCAAATGTTTCTTGACATTTCTCACTGTGCCTGCAGCACTCTGCGAGATGTTACGTTAGAGCAGGGGTGTCAAACATACGGCCTGTGGGCCGGATCCGGCCCGCGAGATGATTTGATCAGGCCCGCGACCTGTAGAGCATAAATTTCTGAGTATGTCAAAAAAAAAAGTAAGTCTCTAGCCCATTCCTGTGAGGAGTTATGAATTTTTAAAGAAATAACCGAAATGCTCACTCCTGCCGCTAGGGGGCAGCCTAAATAAAAAAAGCACATTTTAGCAACGTGGGAAATGGTAAATGGCAATCCTGCTTCACCGCTATTAATGTTTCCTCCAGTGCTTTATGGCAAAGTAAAAACCAAAAAAAAAAACATTTTTGTTTTTAGTACATTTTATTTTATTACTTTTTAATAAAAATAAAACTATTTTTATTTTTAGTACTGAACAATTAATGTACTAGCAAGCGCGGTGTGTCTGCGGCTCTGTGTGCGTAAAATGAGCAGGAGCATGCTAGTGTAGGCCTACAAGATTTATTTCCTAATTTTCAATGCTGCTTTATTTTTATGTTTTATGTTTTCAATTGGGAAAAACGAATTCCAAAACAACCAATAACCTCTGTATTTAAAAATGAATCAAAACAGTAGAAGTTGCACTTTTATTTAATTGTATTTTGTACAGTCTGCATGTTTGCACAAAATGTGTACCTGTACATATAGTAAACAAAATTGGACAACTGTAAGGTCAGTGCCTGTTGTATTTGTGTATTCAAATAAACAGTTGTTTATTTCATTAGTGCACATTGGCATCTTTGAGCAAAATACCCCCAACATTTTTGCTGCGGCGCTACGCGCCGCACTTCCTATTCCCATGGCCAGCAGCAACCTTTACTAAGACATTTCCTGGGGGGTACAGAGATCCCTTGTGATCCGTGATAATGGTTACAAATGTAGGCTGAGTGATAAAGCATATTACTGAAAAACAAAGTTAGGGATTTGGAGTTATTTTGCCATTATTTTACTGGTCCGGCCCACTTGAGATCAGAGAGGCTGTATGTGGCCCTCCAACCAAAATGAGTTTGACACCCCTGCGTTAGAGGGTCTTTTATGTTTCTAAATATGTTTTCATATTGTTTTATTAATCCCACCCACATGACAGAAACAATGTTTTGAATGTGAACCTGTTACCGATATTCTGCATTTTCTTTCATTTAAAAAGTTGACAGTCTAGATACAGACAGAAAACATACTGCTTAACAACCAGAGCTGCGGTATTCTTTTCCTCCCTCTGATCTTCTCTGCTATTTCCTCTAGCCTGGAGTCATAGATAAGTTTGCCGGGGACACCAGAGCTATCATCAGTAAAGTGGCTCTCGAGGCTGAGAACAAGGGCCTGTTTGAGGAGGCGGTCAGACTCTTTGAGCTTGCCAAGGTGAGCATACCTTTTATATATATAATTTGCAGTAATATATATATATATATATATATATATATATATATATATATATATATGTGTGTGTGTGTGTGTGTGTGTTTGTGTATATATATATATATATATATATATATGTATGTATGTATGTATATATATATATATATATATATGTATATACAGTATCTCACAAAAGTGAGTACACCCCTCACATTTCTTCACATTTTTCTTTATATCTTTCCATGGGACAACACTGAATAAATGACACTTTAATACAATGTAAAGTAGTCAGTGTACAGCTTGTATAACAGTGAAAATTTACTGTCCCCTCAAAATAACTCGACACACAACCATTAATGTCTAAACTGCTGGCAACAAAAGTGAGTACACCCCTTAGAAAAAATTTACAAATTGGGCCCAAAGTGTAAATATTTTGTGTGGCCACCATTATTTTCCAGCACTGCCTTAACCTTCTTGGGCATGTAGTTCACTAGAGCTTCACAGGTTGCAACTGGAACCCTCTTCCACCCATTTATGACAGCATCACAGAGCTGGTGGATATTAAAGACGTTGCGTTCCTCCACCTTCCATTTGAGGATGCCCCAAAGATGCTCAATAGGGTTTAGGTCTGGAGACATGCTTGGCCAGGCCATAACCTTTACCCTCAGCTTTTTTAGCAAGCCACTGGTCGTCTTGGAGGTGTGTTTGGGGTCGTTATCATGTTGCAATACCACCCTGCGGCCCAGTTTACGAAGGTTGAGTGCACATGGTCAGCGTCGTACACAGAGGTTGGCTTTGGAAAATAGACGTATGAGTGCTGCCAGCATTGCTGAAGGGCTTGAAGGGGTGGGGGGTCAACCTGTCAGTGCTCAGACCATACGCCGCACTCTGCATCATACTGGTCTGCATGGTTGTCATCCCAGAAGGAAGCCTATTCTAAAGATGATGCACAAGAAACCCCACAAAAAGTTTGCTGAAGACAAACAGACTACGGACATGGATTACTGCAACCATGTCCTGTGGTCTGATGAGACCAAAATACATTTATTTGGTTCAGATGGTGTTAAGAGTGTGGAGCGGCAACCAGGTGAGGAGTACAAAGACAAGTGTGTCTTGCCTAGAGTCAAGCATGGTGGTTGGAGTGTCATGGTCTGGGGCTGCATGAGTGCTGCCAGCACTGGGGATCTACAGTTCATTGAATTCTAACATGTACTGTGACATACTGAAGCAGAGCATGATCCCCTCCCTTCATAAACTGGGCCGCAGGGCAGTACTGCAACATGATAACGACCCCAAACACCCCTCCGAACGACCACTGGCTTGTTAAAGAAGCTGAGGGTAAAGGTTATGGACTGGCCAAGCATGTCTCCAGTCTTAAACCCTATTGAGCATCTTTGGGGCATCCTAAAACGGGAGATGGAGGAGCGCAAGGACTCTAATATCCACCAGCTCCTTGATGTCGTCATGAATGGGTAGAAGAGGGTTCCAGTTGCAACCTGTGAAGCTCTAGTGAACTACATGCCCAAGAGGGTTAAGGCAGTGCTAGAAAATAATGATGGCAAAACAAAATATTGACACTTTGGGCCCAATTTGGACATTTTTTCTTAGGGGTGTACTCACTTTTGTTGCCAGCAGTTTAGACATTAATGGCTGTGTGTCGAGTTATTTTGAGGGGACAGTAAATTTACACTGTTATACAAGCTGTACACTGACTACTTGACATTGTATCAAAGTGTCATTTATTCAGTGTTGTCGCATGGAAAGATATAATGAAATATTTGAAGAAATGTTAGGGGTGTACTCACTTTTGTGAGATACTGTATATGTATATGTATATATATGTATATATATGTATATGTATATATATGTATATATATGTATATGTATATATATGTATATGTATATATATATATATATATATATATATATATATATATATATATATATATATATATATATATATATATATATATATATATATATATATATATATATATATATATATATATATATATATATATATATATATATATATATATATATATATATATATATATATATATATAATACTGCAAAGATGCCGTTTGCAGCTGTTGGTTTTGAGTCTTCTCACAGTCTCTCCCTTTCTTCCCATTTCTCTGTGTGCAGAACCCAGATAAGGTGTTGGAGTTGATGAACAGGCTGTTGAGTCCAGTCATTGCCCAGGTCAGCGCTCCTCAGTCCAACAAGGAGAGGCTAAAAAACACTGCATTGGCTATTGCTGAGAGGTAAGCACACACACACACACACACACAAACTCCTCTATATGTAGTCGATAGTCATATAAAAACCATAAACTGAATCATTTTCTCTTTCCACTTCAGGTATCGTTCTCAGGGCATTGCAGGAGAGAAGTCTGTTGATAGTACTTTCTACCTGCTGTTGGACCTCACAACGTTCTTTGACGAGTACCACGCAGGTCAAGTGGACAGAGCCTACGACGTGAGTAGAACTCTGATAACACAGGGAGAGGAGTGACGGGTAGATGTAGTGCAGAAACTTAAATGTCCATAGAAAGAACCGGTAAGCTCCTGTAAATGTCTTCTCCGTCTTTGTGTTTGTCTATCAGGTGATGGAGCGTTTGAAGCTTCTTCCTCTCAGTCAGGACAGCGTGGAGGAGAGAGTGGCTGCTTTCAGGAACTTCAGTGATGAGGTGAGGTCAAGAAGCTTTCCCACAATACATAGTGTTACACCCTTTATTCTTTTAAACATTCTAAATGATGACTGTTAAACATATTTCCTCTGTGTCCACAGGTGCGCCACAACCTGTCTGAAGTGCTTTTAGCCACAATGAACATCCTGTTCACTCAGCACAAACGCCTGAAGGGGGCGCCAGCCGGCACGCCGGGACGACCGCAGAGGACCATAGAGGACAGAGACATGGTGAGAAGACCAGACTGTATTAGAGCACAGGGACAAACTGAGACGGCTGAACACCAATATACACAGTGGAACATTTCCAAATGAAAGAATAAGTTTGTCGTTGCTATCTGAAGGAGAACATTTTTCTTTCAAAGGTTTTTTTATTCACCAAAACATTTGCGAAGCAAATACAGTACAATGATTGAGTTTTTCCCCTTTATCTTCCCCCGAACACACCCCGCCCATAACCCACCCCCCACCCAACCACAAACAATACTGCATTTAAAAAAAAAAAAAAAAAAAACAGCACACTAAAAAAAAACAATACACAATGTTAAAAAGTTACATAAACGAAATACACGCTACAAGAAACAAATAAACAATCGATATGAAAAAACAAAAAAAAACATTTTTAATGTACACTGTTTGTAAATGAAAACTCCAGACATATTTTGTGGTATTACATGATACGTAATACATGAGGTATTGTTCAGGCTCTCGTGTTAGTAAGTTTATAGTTATTATTACAACTCGGTTTGGGTAGTTAAGTTTGGTTTAGTAAAGGCTATCTACACAAACACTACAACAAATGATACCTGGAATGATTAAAGGCAACCAGTCCTGTGCTAACTGTACTTGGTGCTATTATTTCTAAATTTCAAAAATATGTTAAGAGATAATTACATCCTTCTTTGTTGCCGTACACAGATAAAATCTGTCTGGTCAAGTTATTGCAGCTCATTAAAAAAAACACCTTCTGACATGTGTGTTAACTCGCTACACACGGCCTCTTCTTCTCCCAACAGCAACTCCGCAGTCAGGCCAGAGCCCTCATCACCTTTGCTGGTATGATTCCCTACAACATGGCTGGGGACACCAACGCTAGACTGGTGCAGATGGAATTACTGATGAACTGAGAGAACATGCACACACACGCACACAAACACACGCACACAAACACACCTTTCTGACAACCAGATACCTTCTGGCCTTTGGAAACAGTCATATTCGCGGTCATTTTGTTTTGTATAGAAAACTACATTCATATTTTGTTGACATTTCCATCTTTATTTTACCCCTCTGAGTTCCAGTGAATTGTCAGTCTGTTCTTTTTGTCTTGTGTTTCCCCCAACCTCCATTATGTTGTTTCATATTTGTATTTTTGATGATTTGGAATAAAAAAAAAAAGTTTACTTTTCAGTTGTCTTTTTATTTTAAACCACACAATGTCCATTACATTATTTATTTTTTCCCATTTACCCTCCTTTTATTAATTATTTATCCTCAGTTTTAAAATTCATTGTCATATATCTCATGACTATATGTTTATCAACATACCCCAGTTGACACTATAATTAATAGGAAAGCTTTTGAGGAAGAAAAGATTGTTTTATTATTCATAAACATGTTTCACAAGGACAATTGTCATCTGAATGGTTAGTGTATATTAATAAAGAGAAGAGGCTAAAACATCCAGGTCAGCATAATGTACACAGCAATCTTTTGACAGTCTGAGACTTGTTGAGCTCATCTTCCAGCAGAGTTTAGTGTTGCTGTTATTGAAGATTGCCAGTTGTAGATATTTCGATTCCCTCTCTTTTAACATGAGCGAGTGACTGACTTCAATTCCTAATCCTAAATGCTGCGGGAGGCAGCCATGTTGTTTCCACAGGCTGTAGTGCAGTATCTGTGACACGTCTCCCAGCTGATGGTTGTTTGGCTTGAACTGGACTGCAGACTGGAGGGACATTTCTATCTGTCTCAGTAAGACACGTGACTTCTGTGGTTACCAAGGGAGGAGACATTTTTAATCACAAACTGCAAAACATTCCCCCTGATCAATAATATATGTAGCCTATTTAATGTTTCCCATATTCTCTGAGGAAATCGGTTGTAATGCATTTACTTGAATGTGATGTGTTTTTCCCCATTAAGAACAAATGCAAAAAGGTTGTATTAACTGGCTTTGTTCTGAAAATGACAAGTCCCTCCACTTTGAACAGTTTCAGCTTAAACTGTGATTTCCTTTAATGGTATTACTCACCATACTTTACACCATGGCAACCGTCTCTAGAACAACATGGCAACCACCAAAACATCACGTTTGCAAGGAACTAGCAACAGCCTACCAATGCCGTGTCAAATGCAAAAATGTCTTTCAGCCGAGGGCTTAGCTATTGCTACCTAACGCATGCCAATTTTGAGAAAACAAATCTCCCCCTCTCTGTTACATGTGTGACCCAAACTTGCAGTCCTTCCGTCTGCCCTGAGAGAACGCAGATGGAGGCTCATTCTGTCTTGGCTGCTCCACATTACTGTGTTCAGTGATGTCGAGCTCAGTTAGCCCACGGCCACAGGAGAAGGAGCTGAACCGAGCACTATGGGATTTTTACTGCTGTGCCACCCACCCAGTGCTGGGAGCAGATGCACACCACTGCCCTCCGATACTTAATCATCTGCCTGACCATCTGAACATCTCATCAGATGGTACTATTGGGTGATGGAGTCTGCTGCAGAGACTTGTGTCGTTGCAGGCTTTAGGAAAGGTTACCTATAATGCAACAAATAAGGGTCCCTGGTGTGACCAGCCCTCTCTTTTTCTCTACCTCCACCATTCTGAAAACCTGCGTTTACCTCGTTAAGATTCTCCCCCCCCCCCAAAAGATGTCACAACCATACCCGCATTACCAACCATACCCCATTACCAACCATACCCGCATTACCAACCATACCCGCATTACCAACCATACCCCATTACCAACCATACCCGCATTACCAACCATACCCGCATTACCAACCATACCCCATTACCAACCATACCCGCATTACCAACCATACCCCATTACCAACCATACCCGCATTACCAACCATACCCCATTACCAACCATACCCGCATTACCAACCATACCCGCATTACCAACCATACCCCATTACCAACCATACCCGCATTACCAACCATACCCGCATTACCAACCATACCCCATTACCAACCATACCCCATTACCAACCATACCCCATTACCAACCATACCAAGCACCACCTCCACCTGTGGTAACAAGCACACCCCTGGATATCCCTGAATCTTACTGCCAGTTAAATTCAGTCCCAATCAGAGCGGAATGGTCTTTTTGGAAGGGGGGGGGGCTTAAACAGACCATTTTAGACAGAGGCTGAAAAGAGGAGATTCAACAATGACACTGAGAAATATAAATGTTTTTCTTTTGTGGACACATGAAAGCAGTTTCTAGTAGGAACCCAAATAACAATGTGGAACCTGAAAATGAGCATAACATGTGACCTTTAGTAAATGCTGTTATCCGTCTTTACATCCCTTTGAATTATTGTGGAACTTGCCTAGCCTGTGCAAGTTCACATTATGTCCAGCAGCAGAAGACCCTGCAGCTCATGGTGTGTGTGCTGCAGCTGGTGTTGTGAATCAGGCCGATTACAGACCCCTCCTATTACCCGGCTATTTCACAACACCAGGGTGGCACTGCACCACTGACGACGAGACCAAGAAACGCTCCGTGATGCTGCTAAGGACGATTCTGCAAGAGAACCCAGGGTTATCCTACCAATGTCCAGTGGTACAAAATACGCTCGCTGCAAAACTGAGGTTGTAAACAGATACAGATATGTTGTTCATACAATGTTTTGCTATGTGACTGTAGTTACACCTGCTGTGCTGACTTTTATGTCTTTTCCACTAATTCATAATAAATTCAATTTGCTCATTTCCTCAGATAACACACAACCACATTAGGTATACTGAGTGAACTACATTCGCAGGTGTAATCGCTGACACATTTTATAAACCTGTCTATAGCCTACTAAAATCTTTCCTACCCCCTTTTTGTCTTAATACAAAATAAAAAACAATATTTCCTGTATAGATGTGTTCTCTTGCTGTTTGGGTCCGAATGGAGTGTGAACTTTAGGTTGTAGAAGCACATGGAAACCAAATCAACTGAACTTAATGATCAGTAAAATACAATTATCTGGGTAGGAGCATGGCAAGAAGATGTTTGCTTTATGTTTTCAATGGAGCGATTGATATGCTAATTCCATCCAATGGCAGCGCAGTGGAGTCTTCGGATGTATGAACAGAGAGCCTCCTCACCATGTCATGTATTTAAAAAGCTTCTTAAAAAGGGGTTCGTAAAGCCTCCTTGATTGGTAACAGACCATTTGGCAGAACAGAACCAAGTAGGAACATCACTAATAGCAAAGCAACAGTTAAAACAAACCTGCCTGCTCCATCACTGTACCTCCCTTATCAACAACTCACTCTGGCTCCAATCTGTCCCATCCGAAACAGATGGTCTTCGCCCAAATGTCTGAGAATATGGAGTAAGGCCTTCGGGTGTGACGAGTTGGCACTATGGGAAGCTACAGTGACCAACTTATTGCTTTTCCTTCGAGACACTGTAGCTTGCTACCATGGAGCGATCATAGCATAGCCCCTTTTGACTTGCTGACTCAAGGAAAAACCTGATCTTGTATTCTATCGGCTATAGGCCTACATTTTTTTAAATAGTTGATTTAATGTGGAATCCAAAATAAGTCATAATAGAGATTTTCCAGTCAGGACAATTATTTGTAGTTTGTATTGTAGCCTAGTGGATATATGAGCTTCATTACATGTATGACGTGTAAGGCTATGTTTGATTTATGTGAGCAGTATGTACTGACAACAGTGCCATCTAGAGATCCCTTTACATTTAGGGCCAACTAAATAAATAAATAAAACCTGGCGGAAACAGGGCAAATTACAGGCCTAAATCACCACTGTCGTCTGGAAAAGGTTATATTAGAAATATGTCAATGTGAATAGTTGATAATATGTTTTGGTTTTGTTTTGGCATTTAATAGCCTATACGTTTTATATTTGATAGGCTATTGGATTAACGTTTATATAACATTCTCACTTCACATGGGGCTAGATAGGCTGATTCACAGTGTGACTATGGCTTTACGGTAGTTTTTATGTTTCGTTTTAGCTTAAAACGGATTTTAATTTCACAAATTATGACAATTAACTAAAGTTTAATACAATTAAGTCACTAAATAGTCTAATGTAAATGGCAAAAATGAAGATGCGCTACAAGGGCGCGCACGAGCCCCGCTGCTCAGACCCGACAGGTGTTCTTAATTTAGGAGCAGCAGGTGTTACGAAGACTACAGAGGAGAAACGTCACATAGTCTGAAAAAAAAGTCGCATATAAAAACCAAGTATATCTATAGGCAAAGCAAAACGGTAATGATCCTTATCGGCATGAAGGTGGGTGGAACAAATGTAAAATATAATAACAGAATTGATTTTAAATGTAAAAAAAGGAAAGCTAAATGTTTGTGTAGCACAGGCTAAACTGATAAAAGTAACATGGATTGACGGTCAATTGAACACTTTACACGTTACATGTTTACAGCTGAGCGTGCTCCTCGTGCTCCTGCTTGGCTCCACGTGCCACCGCGCTGAGGGTGAGGAAGACGTTTGCTCGTATGAAAATGGCAGTCAAGTTTTACAGCTTTGCGAAGAGTTAAAGAGTCTTCTTTACTTCCCTGTGTGTGTGTCTCTTTGTAGGGCTCTGTAGCGTGGAGAACTGCACCAACCTCACGAGATGTATCCTGTCCAAAGACCAAAGAAGCTGCAGATGTGCACACGGTTATTATGATGACCAATGTGACAAGAGTAGGCCTATATTTAATTTGTCTTTGTTTGTTTTGAACTCTTCTTGAAATCCTCTCTGCTTGAAAACTAGCCTATCAATGTGATTGGGGCAATTGAGTCTCAGCCACCATGACAAACTGAAGCTTTCCAATAATAATAGGCTACATTTAAATGCACAAGAGTGATCTCTAGTGTTTTTTTTTTTTTTTTTTTTTTTTTTGTCCTCACCCAGTGAGGGTCATGTTCCAGGTGCATTGGATCCTACATTTCCCTAATGCAACCTATAGCATCGTTTAGTTTGTCATTCCCTGCTTAGTAATAGCCCACATCTTTCAAAGTGTTTGCCCTTGAGGTGTATAACCCAATGTGTCTGTTACACTGTACACATAATGTCACACCAGGGTTGTTTTATTTTCAAAGGAAATGCACAACTGTTTTCACTGGCCAAGTAGCCTAGTAGGCCTACTCTACTCCATGTGATGAGTAGAATGACCTCTATAGTGGGCCTACTTTTACATGTAGTTCAAATGCCTGCAAGTTATGAAAATGAGTCTTGTCCATATGATATAGGTCTACACATTTGTCAAAATAGTCAAATTCATGTAGCTGTCTTCAGGGCTACAATAAATCATACTTAGACCAGAATGCAAGTTGATGACATGTAAGCTATTTCTCTTAAGCTCAGGTAGTCATAAACCAGACTGAAGAAACTGATGAGGTTTTGTATGTGTTAACTTCAATTATCGGTAGATGTGTCTTTAGTATTCACTTACAACACGTACTCGTCATAGGTCTACTTGTACTTCATTTTTACAGATGCACGCATCAAAGTCATGTGCGGCAGGGACTACATGTCAGTCCAAGCCATGGAGGATTTCTTCCGGTATCACAATGTGCCGCTGGAGGCCCTGCACCTGACCAACAAATCTTGCCGTGCCCAGAGGGAGGTGATCGATGGCGTGTCGTACTACACGTCCAGGATAACTAAAGAGCAATACGTTACCTGTGTAGGAAAGCCACCCGAGGTACAACTACCTACTTTGAGTGCAAAGCTCGACCATGGCACTGTTCAGCATAGTAAATGACACATATGAACCCTTACACCTGTCAGAGTGCAGACTACTTTTCTTTTTTCTCTCCCCCTTCCCACAGAAAAACTTGACTCATATCTCATATTCCATGAGTCTAATGTCAGACCCTCAGGTTATCGGAAACATCATCAGAGAACCAGTCATTACGTTGAACATCAAATGTCTCTATCCGTACAACCGAAGAGTGAGCCTGGCTTTCCCCATCATCCCCCTCTCCAGGTACGGAACGACATATGCCGTTAAAGGCACAGTGTTTACAGGGTATTGGCGTTTTTCAAAGCAGACTTAGTACAAAATAGACTATAATGTTCATAAGTATGTTTTAATCCGTGTATTATTGCTTTGAAAAAGTTGTTGCTGCTTTTATTACCTCCCCAGAAGTGTTTTATACATAGGAGCCTCCACGGAGGCTGCCATGTTGCACAGTCAAATTTCTACAGTGACGCAGCAAGGACCAACGTAATGGCCTTACATGTTTTATATATTGTGGGTGACTGGGTGTCCACCCTGAAATGCACCTGTTGGAAGATGAAGTACTAAAGAATAAATGACTTGATACATCTTCACCTCAAGACAGTCGTGGGTGACATCATCTTTACTAGCTTCAGTAAATTCTCCGGACAGGCGTGTAGAGAAGGAGGGTTGACATCTCAGATTTTCACCACTAGATACCACCAAATACACTTTTCCCGCATTAACCCTTTAGTACCATAACAAGCAAAGGTTCTTTAAAATGTTTGATAATCTTTTTATATGTTTGAATGGAAATACTCTGTTCATTTCTTTCGTATGCACACGTGTTGAAACTCGATCTTTCCTGTTGACGGACAGTGAGTCGGTGGTGCATATTGAAGAGCTGGATGCCACGCTCCATATGATGCTGTACACAGACCAGTACTACACTAAGGCCTACACTAGCGCCCCCACCATTGAACTCAGAAACAAGGTATGTAGATGTTCTTCAACCAATTACATTTTGGTTGATGCATTTGAATCTAAATCATTTTCTTTTCTTGCTTTAGGTGTATGTGGAGGTGGCGATTACAGAGCCTGAAGATTTCTTCCTGCTGCGGGTCAATAAGTGTTGGGCCACACAGTCTCCCCAGCCTGACAGTCCAGAGGGAATGGTTCACACTCTGCTTCTGCACGGGTCAGAGAAAGCTCTCCATATGGATGGCTCATCTAAGTTTTTATCCCTTTTGTAATTGTATTTACTCTGATCTCCTCTCACCTGATTGCTCCTCCTCATTTCCATCTCTTTATCCAGGTGTGTGGACGACCAAACTGTTTCCTTTGTCAACGTGAGCCAGGGACAGTCTGGACACAACGGGGAAAGCTCCACCGTTCGCTACAGCTTCGACATGTTTCGCTTCACGGTCGTACCTCACGACCTCTACCTGCACTGCACCGTACAGCTGTGTGAGCCGGACATTCCCCAGTCCTGCAAGCCTGTGAGCTCATGTTACTGTCATACTCAAGTCTTTAGACAAGGTGTCTTCAATTCTTTTTCCTGACCAGGGACCCCTTGGTCAATAAAGAAAAAGAACAGGGACCCCCAAATAAAAAAGGAAGAAACAAAGTGTTGCATTTTCAGTCTGGCCATACACTAACAAACTTTTTTTTTTCTTTAACATTTATGTTATGATATAACGTATACGCCTGTTTGACGTTAGGCCTCAGACTGGTTTATGTATTGTCTGTGTCACTTACTGGACCGCTTGTCATTTGCAACTTCTGTCCGTTGCTCTGTTGACAGAACTGCAATTCGATGCGTAAGAGAGAAGCGGTGAGAGAAGAACCCTCCCACGGCCTCCTGTCCTACGGGCCCATCAGGATCGAGATGCCAGACACTCGTCAATCCAGTGAGCTGCCCTCTCTTGATCTCTGTTGCCTACTCCTGCCTCTGTGTGATCAGGGACCTTCAGAAAGTGACATTTTCTCCACTGTTTGATTGGGACACCACTATTGATCTCTTTGGTGTTTTGTTTCAGGCATTCTGACGACGGTGGTGCTGCCTGTAGCAGGCGTGTGGACTGTGGCCATCTTCCTTGTCATCCTTATCTCTGTGGCCAAAGTGGGCAGCAGGAGGCTGGTACGAACAGGGGAGCACTGACAATATTATTGTGGCAGCTTGAATAAAAACTTCAAAAAGCATCCATATAAAATTGTATTCCTGTCCTTACATGTGATGCCCAAAACAAGTGATGTGTCAGTGTGCAAAGTTATAAATTGTGCAAAAAGTGACAAACCAAAGTTGAGCATATGAGGAAATGGCGACCTGACCTTTACCCTTGAAATTCAAACTTCATATTTCTTCAAATGAGTTGATGGATTAATGGTTTTAGAGGATGAAGTTGGATTGCATATCTAAAGAGCTTTTTCCATACCGTTTTATTTAGTGAAAAATACATTAAACTTATTGGGCTCAAAGCATTCTGAAAACTCAAGTATTATTATTTTTGATGGGGTACTACAGTGCGAGAAATAAACTGAAGATGATCTTTTTGCTTGTAGTTCCCTCTAGAAACAGCAGGGGGCGCGCTTCCCCTGGCCCTGTGATCTGGGTCTGGGTCTGGCTGGAATAGGGGGCGAGGAGGGCCTTGTCTCCGTCTGAAAACATTAGAAATCTTTATCAGACCCCAGCTGTTTGTCGATAATCACAAATATTTGCACAAGGCGTTTCCGGTCAAGCCGAAGAGGTCAACAGTAGGCTACAGGTGAAATGTGATAGCCTTTCACTTGAGTTCTGATCGTTTTATTTTGTAGGTTCCAATGTTTTGTATCAAGTAAAGAAACTGCGCAACTTCAGGGACACTCTCCTCGCGCGATCCACTGGGCCCGGACGCTTGTGTTTGCAGACTGGAGGAGGGGGACTTGTTGCAGCTGCTGATCAGCCATTGTAGACGTCGGGAAAGGGGGCAAGGTCTAGTTCGTTTGCCCGCTGGCTATACAGTGTTAGCTGAGTGCATGAAAGACACTGCTGTGTGTGAACACTTGGATGAGCCATGAGGCTGCTGGACCAGCTCACATCGGACTGCTTGCCACCGGGAATGGATTAGTAGTCTTGATTTATATTTGTTCCCCCCTGAGAGGTTTCTAAAACGCACCTTTATTTGTATAATATAGTCTACTTTGGAGTGATTCGTTCGAGGTTTTCTGCTTTGTCAACTCCAAAAATGAGCAGATAGATCTCTTGTTAGGGAGCGTTGGGTTTACATGTTGGCTAAGAAGAGGAGAAGAAGCGTATAAACCCCGCAGCACTTTGTCCCGCACTCCCAACTGGGGACTGTCACAGCACCGTGGGGAAGATGGCATCCAGACAGCCCTGGTCTCCGCTCATCATCGCAGTGTCCTCCTTGGTGTCCCTGATCCTGTGCAGCACGGGGCCAGGAGTCCCGGAGGAGGAAGCTTTCAGTGCTGAGGTACACACAGTTATAATGAATGTCTGTGTGGGTCAACCACATTTTTGATATTGGTTGATAGGTTTAAGAATGTACCGTTGTTGTCATAACATTGCTACAGGACATTGTCTGTGGAAATCCAGGGAAGCAAATGTATAGTAGAATTATGTCATTCATTGAGACTACTAAGTTTAAATCTTCACTTGAGTTTTTGCTGAAACATCAAAGTTTTGGGATGTCACTTGACCCTTTGACCCTTTTTCACATAACAACACTGCAGCATGTGTTGGTGCACACATGGAAGGTCTATCTATCTATCTATCTATCTATCTATCTATCTATCTATCTATCTATCTATCTATCTATCTATCTATCTATCTATCTATCTATCTATCTATCTAGCTAGCTATCTACAGTGCCTTGCAAAAGTATTCATACCCCTTGGAATTTTGCACATTTAGCCACGTTATAACCACACATGTACATTTATTTTATTGGGATTTCATGTGATAGACCAACACACAGTGGCGCATCATTGTGAAGTGGAATGAAAATGGAACATGGTTTTACATTTTTTTTAGAAATAAAAAACTGAAAAGTGTGGCGTGCAGAAGTATTCAGCCCCCTGAGTCGATACGTGGTAGAACCACCTATCGCTGCAATAACAGCTGCAAATCTATTGGGGTATGTCTCTACCAGCTTTGCCCATCTACAGACTGATATTTTTGCCCATTCTTCTTTGCAAAACAGCTCAAGCTTCAGATTCAGCGTCAGATTGGATGGAGAGCATCTGTCAACAGCAATTTTCAAGTCTTTCCAGATATTCTCAATTGCATTTAGGTCTGGACTTTGACTGGACCATTCTAACACATGACTATGCTTTGATTTGAACCATTCCATAGTAGATCTGGCTGTATGTTTAGGGTATTTAACTTTCTGGAAGGTGAACCTCCACCCCAGTCTCAAGTCTTTTGCAGACTCTAACAGGTTTTTCTGCCCTGTATTTGGCTCGATCCTTCTTCCCATCAACTCTAACCAGCTTCCCTGTCCCTGCTGAAGAACAGGACCCCAACAGCATGATGCTGCCACCACCATGTTTCAGGGTGGGGATGGTGTGTTCAGGGTGATGTGCGTTAGTTTTCTGCTACACATTGCACTTTGCCAAAAACTTAAATTTTGGTCTCACCTGACCAGAGCACCTTCCTCCAACACTTGCCACAAGCCATGCGGGGGACACAGCATATTCAGATGAGACCAAACTTGACGTTTTTGGCCTGAATGCAAAATGCAATGTGTGGCCGAAACTAACACTGCACACCCTATACACACCAACCTCACTGTGAAACATGGTGGTGGCAGCATCATGCTACGGGGATGCTTTTCTTCAGCAGGGACAGGGAATCTGTTTAGAGTTGATGGGAAGATGGATGGAGCCAAATACAGGACAGAAAACCTGTTAGAGTCTGCAAAAGACTTGAGACTGGGGTGGAGGTTCACCTTCCAGAGGGACATCTAGCCTAAACATACAGCCAGATCTACTATGGAATGGTTTAAATCAAAGCATAGTCATGTGTTAGAATGGTCCAGTCAAAGTCCAGACCTCAATACAATTGAGAATCTCTGGAAAGACTTGAAAATTGCTATTCACAGACGCTCTCCAATCTGATGCTAAATCTGAAGCTCAAACTATTTTTTAAAGAAGAATGGGCAAAAATGTCAGTCTGTAGATGGGGAAAGCTAGTGGAGACATACCCTAATAGATTTGCAGCTGTAATTGCAGCGATAGGTGGTTCTACAAAGCATTGACTCAGGGGGCTGAATACTTTTGCACGCCACACTTTTCAGTTTTTTTTTATAAAAAAAATGTAAAACCATGTTCCATTTTCATTCCACTTCACAATGATGCGCCACTGTGTGTTGGTCTATCACATGAAATCCCAATAAAATAAATGTACGTGTGTGGTTAACGTGTCTAAATGTCGAAAATATGAAGGGGTATGAATACTTTTGCAAGGCATTGTATCTATCTATCTATCTATCTATCGATCGATCGATCGATCGATCTATCTATCTATCTATCTATCTATCTATCTATCTATCTATCTATCTATCTATCTATCTATCTATCTATCTATCTATCTATCTATCTATCTATCTATCTATCTATCTATCTATCTATCTATCTATCTATCTATCTATCCATCCATCCATCCATCCATCCATCCATCCATCCATCCATCCATCCATCCATCCATCCATCCATCCATCCATCCATCCATCTATCTATCTACTGCTCACAGCACAAAAAGTCTGAAAAAGTCTTAAGCAGATATAGGGACTTAAGTTGTGTCAGTCAATACATTTTTAAGAGTGACTTCTACAAAGCATTCACAACTGAATATACGAACGTAGACAACGTGCAATCTACAATAAAAAAAATCAAACGGCTACAGTATACAGTAGCGTGATCATGTCTAAGTGATAGTTTACAGCGATATGAATACTTGATCTTCACCCTCATGAAACTTCAGAAGAACTCCACTAAGTTGACCTCCATATTAAGACTTTTCTCATGTTGTCAAACTGCTGTTTTTCCAGGTGAAGAGTGAACTTTGAAGCTCGACATGTCTGCATGACTTTTTGAACACGTACCGGTCCTAAACCGTTGTTAAACCTTGCCCGTGAGTATTTTGTACATGTGTGGATAAACCGGTTAATGAATGCTTTATAAGACACTAAGTGTTTGTTCACGTGGATACAATAACATGTGATTAGATACTATGTTGTCTATCATTCACTGACTTATTTATACAGCAGCATGTTTATACTATACACTACTATGCTACAGGCACTTAGGTGAACAAGCGTCACTCTTACGTTTACATAGGTTGAGACTTGTCATGCTATGCAGAGATGAGCTCTTTCTCTGAGTCTGTGTGCACGCATGATGAGTCTGCCCCCCTGGCCCTTTATACGCATGAAAGGTATGAGTCCCATGATGCATCTGTGTGAGAGGAGGAGAGGGCCCTGTGTGTGCTGTTGTTGTTTTGAAGCTGGGCTACGTGGCTCTACACGCTCAACTTCACCGTCAGTGCCAAACAACAAACAAAGGAAAGGGGAAAATGTAACGTGTGTGTGTGTGTGTGTGTGTGTGTGTGTGTGTGTGTGTGTGTGTGTGTGTGTGTGTGTGTGTGTGTGTGGCTGTGTGGCTACACCGTGAGCCAGATCCTTCGTTTACCATCGTTTCAAGTACACAACAAGCTGAGCTGTCTTTATCTTGTTTACTATAGTAAGAGATGTACGTACAATCTTATTAGTGTCTTCGCATTGTTTACTGTTTCCAGTTCTTCCTCCCCTTCTCCTCATCTCGGCCGGTCAGTGAAGAGAAGGAATGAGAGAGAGAGAGAGAGAGAGAGAGAGATAGAAAGAGAGCAGGAATGTCGTAGTGTTAATAGAAGCCATCTGGTTTCTATCTCTTACTTTTTCTGTTTCTCTGTTAACTCCTCAGATGCTCTCTCCAGTCGTTAGATGGTGACTTGTTCATTGATTAACATGACGAGAGCAGACACACACAGGTTTTAAGCACGTTTTCTTTTCTTCTCCTCCTCTGCAGTCATGGCTTCGCAAGTTTGGCTACCTGTCCCAGGCGAGCCGGCAGATGTCCACCATGCAGTCGGCTCAGATTCTGTCCAAGGCCATCGGAGACATGCAGCGTTTCTACGGCCTGGAGGTGACCGGCGAGATGGACCCCGCCACTGTCACGTAAGCTCTACCATCCCTTTTTGTAGCTGTGCTTTTATTTTGTAGGATGTGTTGTGTCACAGGCGTGCAAGCATTACTGAACATCGGTGTTAAAAGAAAAAAAAAAAAACGACCGCAACATAACACAAGCATCCTGAAGCAATTTGTTTCTGGCTGTTCCCCATCACACCATCATATATCCTCAATGAACGCGCTCGTATATTAGCAGTGGCTGCTGAAACAGTGCCAGCTCTTAATAACTTTTTATGGCGGTATGGTTTGAATTACTTTAATTTTCATCAAGTCTTGACTAATGAGGGTGGGTCAGGCTATTATAGTTAATTATTTTATTTATTCATTTTAAATGATGCCTTATCCTCAAGCCTCAACCTTACATGGGACCTTGATTCACTGCATTAGGCCTTTGTTCTCAGTGTGTTCTGTTTGTAAGGGTTATGGAAACATAACCGAGGTCTTAAAGGAACAGTTTGGGAAATGCACCTTCTTGCCAAGGCTTAAGAGTTTAGTAGAAGAGTTTGATACCACTCTCACATGTTTGTTCGCAAACATAAAGCTTATCAAATAGACCGGAAACAGTGGATAACAATTACCCTGGCTCTGTGTCAAGGTTGAAAGAACAAAAAAACGGACTACACCTCATTCATTTACACCTGATATCTGGTTTGCTTAAACTTTTTAAAACAGAAACACAGATCTTCTCTCTAAGTGTATTTCCCAACCTGTCTAAATAGTCATTTATTGTGACTAATGTCATTTTTTCTTTGTGATTCAATCCTCTTCACAGTTTCAGGTGTTTGAAATCAGTGTTGAAATACTGCATGCTTCACTGTTTGAATCCTGGCTGAGAAAAAAATATTTATGAGCAGCCACAAAAGCTACAGCAAACTTTATAAAGGTCACAACCTGTACAGCTGCATTTTGTAATGAGGAAATCCTGCAGCCCTTTTTTATACTTTGCAATGTGGTGTGTGTGTGTGTGTGTGTGTGTGTGTGTGTGTGTGTGTGTGTGTGTGTGTGTGTGTGTGTGTGTGTGTGTGTGTGTGTGTGTGTGTGTGTTTGTGTGTGTGTGTGTGTGCGCGCCTAGGGCCATGCGTCGACCCCGCTGTGGCCTACCAGACAGGAAAGCGTCGGAGATGGACGAAGGCTCAAGGAAGAAACGCTACGCTCTCACAGGACAACAATGGGACAAAGACCACATCACCTACAGGTCAGTTACACTGAAATGTAACAAGAAAATAAGATGACTAATAAAGGTGGAGTCAGCGATTCTGGAGAACGTTTGTTGACAAAATCGCTTTTTGTCAAAATCAGTGTATATCTCCTCTGCTTCCTGTCTGTATTGTGTGTGCGTGCTGCGATCCGGTGTTAATACACAGCCTAGGCTTTGGAAACTAGTATGTAACCAAATGGTGTGTAAACAAAGGGGGCCCAGCGCCCAGTGGATCGTGAGAAGATATTCACTGATTTGGACACTGACTCCACCTTTAAGCAGAACAAATCAACTCATATGTGTCTTCCCCCCCCCCTCTCCTTCTGTCCCCAGTATAATGAACCAGCAGATCCCCTCCACGCTGGGTGAGGATCTGGTGCGTGAAGCCATCAGCAAGGCCTTTGACGTGTGGAGCCGAGTCACGCCGCTCACCTTCAAGGAGTTACCCGCCGAAGCCAGCATCAGCCTCAACAGCAGCAAGGCAGAGCTCGCTGAC
Organism: Hyperoplus immaculatus; assembly: GCA_949357725.1. NCBI lineage: Eukaryota > Metazoa > Chordata > Actinopteri > Uranoscopiformes > Ammodytidae > Hyperoplus > Hyperoplus immaculatus. The sequence goes on along the minus strand of OX442354.1, from coordinate 29,914,602 downwards.
ATCCTGTTGTTGTTTGCCTCCGGGTTCCACGGCGATATGTCACTGTTTGATGGGGAGGGGGGGTCGCTGGCCCACGCCTACTACCCCGGACCAGGAATAGGTGGGGATACGCACTTTGATGCTGACGAGCCCTGGACCCTGGACAACCAAAACCCACAAGGTTAGTGGTTAGTCAATTAGTCCTCTCCTTGAGGGAAATTAGCTGATGCACATCAATAACTTTGATCATTTGATTTAGTCATTAGCTTACTGTCATGCCATACTTGAAAACAACCCAACCAGCTGATTAGCTTGGCAGAATCGTGTATTAGCTTCATTTCATTATAGTGTTTTTTTAAGCTTGGGGCCCTGGCCAGTGGCACATGGGTTATGTTGAACCCTGCCAAAGATCACACAGACACAAAGCAAATTTCACATGGCACTACCGTGAATGCACCTTTCATATCTGTGCTATTTAATCTAATAAGTATCAAGAGCTGTGGGTGTATGATCGCACACAGTGAGTTCAGGGCCTACGTTTTCAGTTTTCAGTAGCGTGATTGATTTTGAGATGTAGTAGTCCATTATACCTACTTTAAAATGACAACTCCATTACCCACTTAAATATGACAACTTATGGCATTATTTTTTTGTAGTGAAGTTCCCTTTGTAGCACGTTATGTTAAACACAATGCTATGATGTAAACCTAAATCCCTATGGGTGTTTCTGTCTGGCAGGCGTAGACCTCTTCCTGGTGGCGGTCCATGAGCTGGGTCATGCTCTGGGTCTGGAGCACTCAGATAACCCCAGTGCCATAATGGCTCCATTCTACCAGTGGATTCACACACACAACTTCACCCTGCATGAGGACGACATCAAGGGAATACAGTACGTGTACGGTAAGAGAAGCACACACACACTGCACCGACACACCTGTTCTTGTTTATGTCTGTTTGGCTACGGCTAACTATCCCTTACCCTGAAGATGGTGTAGTGATGATGTCTGTATTTTCCACACAGATGATATGAAGCTCATGTTAATCACTCAGCTCTGTCTTCAACGATTAAGAATGTATCCCCAACCCAAGCCACATCGTCAGACTGCTTTGTATCTAAAATCAGTGTGATGTTGAAGTGTGCAGAATGTCTTCTGTGTTTTGTGGTTATAACACACTCGTGTCACATCTGGAGCCTTGTCAAAGGAAAATGGGAAGCCTTGTGAAGGAGCTTTGTGCACTTTGGGCAACACTCATTGGTGTTGTGAAACACGCACCGCCATTGAGACCTAGCTCCAAACAGCATATCATGAATGCCGTTAGGATGTTCTCATGCTTTCCCCGCGTGAATGGATGGCATTGTTAATAGACAGATGACATCTGTGTGTGTGTGTGTGTGTGTGTGTGTGTGTGTGTGTGTGTGTGTGTGTGTGTGTGTGTGTGTGTGTGTGTTGGTTAAAGATAGAGCTCATGTGTATAGTAGAGTGAAATGTATATATATTTATATGGTAGTGTGCTTCTGCTGGGACCCTGTCATAAGAGCAGTAATTACAGGCTCAAACATTCATTCATCTTGGTGGTTATACAACTGCAGACATAGATTCAAAGTGCAAAAGAAAGAAAGGCTGTCCCACACGGTTCCTATTTCTCATCCCTGGTGTCACAGATCAACAGATACAAAATCTGCGTCAGATTTGGAGAATGTCTTTGGTTTTAGTTTGCAGAGTAAACCCAATAGCTAAGCTATCGGTCCATACCCAAATGAGCCTGGCCAATTCATACACCTAATATCAGAACCAAGTTGAGTGTTGGCCAACTAGATGTGAAAAATCTTTAGGGGGTTCTCTGCTGCAAATAGTGTAATGTAAATGTGTTTAGTCTGAAATGATACTGTACTTTACTTTATTGAACCGATCTAATGATTGTGCAAAAAAAAAAGATTGGAAAAGAAAGCAGAGTTTAAGTAGTGACTAACACTGCATTAACTTTGTTGGTAGTAATACACATTTTCCTTCCATGGAAGTGGGTTTTAGACAAGAGACCGGCAGCTTTGCGGTTTTCTGCCTCCTCCTCCATCACCAGCTACTCATCTGTTGATATGTCACTCAACTAGTTAGGTGAGGGAGGGAACAGTGACGGCTAGCAGGCTCCGTTACTGCCCAGTCCTGGAGCAAAGTTAGTAATAAACTTAGTTTGTTACATGACTACGCTGGAGATTAATTTATAAAATGATATATACAGTCATATGAAAAAGTTTGGGAACCCCTCTCAGCCGGCATTATAATTGACTCTGCTTTCACAAAAAAAATATAAAAGTGGTATGTCTTTAATTTACTAGGAACAGCTAAGTACTGGGATGTTTTCCAAACAAAGATTTTTTGAAAAGCAGTATTTGGTTGTATGAAATAAAATAAAATGTGAAAAACTGGCTGTGCAAAAATATAGGAACCCTTGTGGTTTTGTTGATTTTAATGCCTGTAACAGCATGTAAAACTGATGACTTTAAACACAAAGTTGGTTGGATTATGTTGTTAAGCCTTGAACCTCATATAAATGTCTGTTTAATCATGAGAAAATGTATTTTAGGTGCCTAAATGCAAGTTGCACTTCTCTTTGACTCTCTGCTGAAGTGAGACAGAATGGGATCATCAAAACAGCTCCCAAAAGATCTGAAAAACAAAGATTGTTCATTGTCATGGTTTAGGGGAAGGCTACAAGAAGCTTTCCCAAAGGTTTCAATTGTCAATTTCGACTGTAGGGAACGTTGTCAGGAAATGGAAGGACACAGGCATAGTGGCAGTTAAATCCAGGCATGGCAGACCAAGAAAAAAACAGGAGCGGCATAGGTGGAGGATTGTTAGAATGGTTGCACACAACCCACAGATCAACTCCAAAGACCTGCAAGAACATCTGGCTGCAGATTGTGTATCTGTACATCGTTCAACAATTCAGCGCAATTTGCACCAAAACATCTGCTTTTTATAAAGACCAAATAACTTAATTTTTGTCTCATCAGTCCAAAGCATTTTCTTCCAATATGAAGCTGGCTTGTCTAAATGAGCTTTTGCATACTCCATGCAACTGTATCTGTGGCGTGGGCGCAGAAAGGGCTTCCTTCTCATCACCCGGCCATACAGATGTTTTGGTGCAAATTGCACTGAATTGTAGAACCATGTACAGATATACAATCTGCAGCCAGATGTTCTTGCAGGTCTTTGGAGGTGATCTTTGGGTTGTGTGCAACCATTCTCACAATCCGCCGCATATGCCGCTCTTGTACTTTTCTTGGTCTGCTAGACCTGGGTTTAACTGCAACTGTGCCTGTGTCCTTCCATTCCCTGACAACGTTCCTTACAGTAGAAATTGACAATTGAAACCTTTGGGAAAGCTTCTTGTAGCCTTCCCCTAAACCATGACAATGAATAATCTTTGTTTTTAAGATCTTTTGGGAGCTGTTTTGATGATCCCATTCTGTCTCACTTCAGCAGAGAGTCAAAGAGAAGTGCAACTTGCATTTAGGCACCTAAAATACCTTTTCTCATGATTAAACAGACCTTTATATGAGGTTCAAGGCTTAACAACATAATCCAACCAATTTTGTGTTTAAAGTCCTCAGTTTTACATGCTGTTACAGGCATTAAAATCAGCAAAACCACAAGGGTTCCTATATTTTTGCACAGCCAGTTTTTCACATTTTATTTAATTTCATTTAACTAAATACTGCTTTTCAAAAAATCTTTGTTTGGAAAACATCCCAGTACTTAGCTGTTCCTAGTAAATTAAAGACATACCACTTTTATATTTTTTGTGTGAAAGCAGAGTCAATTATAATGCCGGCTGAGAGGGGTTCTCAAACTTTTTCATATGACTGTAAGTAATTCTTAGTGTGTGTGTGTGTGTGTGTGTGTGTGTGTGTGTGTTTGTGTGTGTGTGTGTGTGTGTGTGTGTTTTATATGCATCAAAAACTGAAAAACAATACATTTAAATAGGATACAAAGATTAAACCAAAATGATTTTATAAAGATAAAGATTGAACCAAAATGTGTTATTTTAAAGTCAAGTAAAGTTCAACGATGGATCAAATGACACTGTGTAACCATGTGACGTGTGAGGACTTATTGTCAGCTCTGCAGTGCCCCATTCCCTCTTTCCCATTTCTCATATTCCTTCTTCAAACGTTTTAAAAAAATTTTTTTTTGCAGCCATGATAGCGGCCACCTGTTTGCAGCTAAAAAGCTCTAAAACCCCATCTGTTCAGCCCCCAAAAACAGACAGATAAATCTAGCTGGTGGAAATAGAGGAGCAGTTAGCAGCTTGAGGGACAGATATTTCCCTCGAGAGACAGTGGAGACCAAAGCAGAGCTTTAAAGACATGAACGATAAGGCTGCTTTTTCAGCCACAAACTGCCTGCCAATGTACAGGGGCTTTATGTTTGCAAGGTGGTCCCCTTAATAAACACAGTCCTACTCTGGGCAGCTGGACTGCAGCTGTGATGGAAATAACAAACTAATGGGTCTTTCGTCAGTGTGTGAGCTTTTCAAGGCTGTAAAATACAGTATACTGTAAGAGTCCAGTATGTGTGACATAACATCATGGTGCCTGTAATACTGGAAAGACGACTTGGTTACCATCAATGTTTATATCGCAGGTTCAAGTGCTGCAGATGCTGAATCTCAGAGTCACTGGCCAACATCAGCCTTTATATATTCCTAGCAATATTTTTGTCTCAGTGTGAATCAATCTTCCATCATCTGTCAGTACTTATTACTTAACTGGCTGTATATATATGTGTGTTTTCTCCTCCTAGCAACCAGCGGGGCTGATTTTTTTTTCCTAAAGAGCAGCAGCGCAGCCAGAGTCAATCAGGAGAGCGTATAGCTGCTGCACAGAATGGAAAATGACATTACCTTTGTGTGAGGGAGAGATGGAGAGGATATTGTTAGGCCAAGGGAGGAGGGTATGAAATAACTGATGTCTAATGCCACACACACAGGCTGGAGGAATACAGCGATTCTGGAGAATGCTTGTTGTCAAAATCACTCTTTGTCCAAATCAGTGAATAATATATCTCCTCATGATCCGCTACCTGTCTGTACTGTGTGTGCGCTGAAAAATCTTGGAAAAAGTGTTAGTACACAGCCAAGGCTCTGTAAACGGTCATGTTGCTAGCTATGCTGGGCCCTCTTTGTTTACATACTCTTTGTTTAAATCCAGTTGAAAGAAGCCTGAGCTGTGCATTAACACTGGACTTTTTTTTCAGCACACACACAGTACAGACAAGAAGCGGATTGTGAGGAGATGTACACTGATTTTGGTGATTTTGTCAACAAGCAAAAATCACTGGTTCCACCTTTAATTGCAGATGGAATTAGTTTTTTGGAACTTTAGATCGGAATGTTGGTGGCGTTTTCTTTCACAGCACTAATGAAATAATTTTTTTCTTAACCAACAGTGACGTTTTCTTTTCTTGGTTGTATTTGGTCAGGTTGTTTTGTCCTTTTTTATGTTGTGTGTGTGTTTGTACCACTGCTGTGCCGTTAATCAAATTTCCCCCTGCGGCAAAACAAAGTACTGAACCGGACTGATATTTTTTTCTCACAGGACGTCCTCTGGCCTCTGACGCTCCACCCACCTCTCCCCCTGACCAGGAACCCAAAGACGAGCCCCCCCCCTCCCCTTCTTCTCCACCGGAACATGATCCCCCCTCTGCGTCTCCCACCGACCCTCAGCCCGGAGCCCCCGACCCCACAGACGACAGCGGCCCACAGGGCCCTCCAGCCAGGCCTGACCCCCGGCCCACCCTGGCCTCACCCCCGGTTCAACCCACCCTGGCCCCCACACAGCCGCAGCCTGATCTAGAGCCTGTCACACCACGCATCAGAGAGGAACCCCTTCCTCCTCCCCCTCCTCCTCCTCCTCCTCCTCCTCCCAGGCCCCCCACACCTCCACGAACCCCCAAGCTCCCGGGTGACCAGCCCCCTGATATCTGCGACGGAGACTTTGACACGGTGACCATGCTGAGGGGGGAGATGTTTGTATTCAAGGTGAGACACACAGTGTGCAGCACAGGAGCAGATTGGACCACTGTAACCTCTAAAGGCATTGGCAATGTTGTTTTTACAGCCCCCTGACCTTATTTTAATTTGCTCCGTTTTCTTACTGGTATATACTGTAGATAATATCATAGCAATCGCTGAATGCAATGCAGTTATAGTTATAGTTAACACAACCCCCCCACACTTTGCTACAACAGAACCCCATCCCTCCAACAGTAGCACGGCACTATTCAACAAACACTAGTGAAATGCGATTAAATAAAAGTATAAAAGAAATGACAGCTACACAAATAGTCTCCAAATTAGTAATATGGAGTTAATTTGAACTTTTTAACAAAAATGATTACGTTTCCGACAGGACCAAAACATATGTGAGGGGTTAGCTGGTGCTTGTATTGGTCACATATGGGATCGACACTAGGTCTGAAATTCGCCAGCTTCACTTAAGATCGGTTAAGGTCCCTTCCGATTGTGGGTCAGAATCGCCCAAATAGCATGCTGTTTTCAACACTAAAATCTCTGCCGGATGTAGGAGACATCCGGGTATTTTTAAGCATACTTAATCTGACAACAAGAATTGGGACACCCTAAATCTTTTTTCTAACATACTAAATTGCAGAACGTATGGGTATTGGAACGCTGTCCCCAAAAACATCCTCCCAATGCCTTCCAGATTGTATGAGTTTAATAAGAAGTAAACTCTCCCTTTGGAACATGGATTCTAAATAGATTTCTAAAAGAGCGTTGGGTGGTTGTGATGGACAAAAAGTGTATGATGCTGCTATAAAAACTTCAGTGTTGCAGAAATCTGAAATTTGAGCGGGCCGGGGAATATTAAATTGAAAAGCTCTGTCTATGATTCCCTGACCTAATTTTGATGAAACGTCATTATTTTGTTGGCTTGTCTAGGGTCGCTGGTTCTGGCGCGTGCGGAGGAACCGGGTCTTGGATAACTATCCCATGCCGATATCTGTCTTCTGGATCGGCCTGCCCAGTGACATCGACGCAGCCTACGAGCGCCACGATGGCAAATTTGTCTTCTTCAAAGGTACGTGGAAGTAAATCAAAGCTGTCTTTGCTAACACAGAAAGAGCCCACCACATCCTGAATAGACTCTGTTTTAGCGCCTCGCCTTGAGGGACACAACAACTGGCCGGTCAGTTTCTAAAACAATTTTTTTACCACGCTTTCCCCAGGCAAAGTAAAAGACAACGTGGAGCTGTTTAAGAGCTTGTTATGAATAAAGAAAATATGGAGGCTGACCCGGGTTTTGATTTGAATTGGTCAGATTGAAAGTAAAACGTGCAAACTCAGCATGCTTTTTTTCCCCCACACCGGGATTTATGAGGATATGGTAATAATTCAACATGGCTATAACTCTGTGTATCTGGCCGGCACACTCGCACACAAATATTTAAAACAGTTGAAGCCAAAAAAAGAAAGAAAGAAAAAGGTCCTCAAGCCAAACTTTTTACTGTTTGAACTTTCTAACAATATGACTACAGAAATAGACTATACCGTTGTGATTTTCTGTGCATGTGTGTAAAGCTGCATCACAGATTGTGTGTCTGTGTGTGTGTCGTTGAGTTTATTGGGGGAGGCCTGCGTTGAGTTGGCGAGTGGAACCGGCCCAGTTATGACTGGGCTTCAGCTGAGCGCCAACATGCCTCATGAGAGAGGTGGAGGATTGCATCAGCCTTCTCTGCATTGCACTGGCTCCAGATGTCAACAGCTGCAGAGCTTTCATTTTTACTGTCAGGCTGTGTGGTGATTTGTCATGCATTTTCAGGATTTTCTGAGCTTTGGATCACATATTTACTTTGATTACCATCCACATAGGATTCCTAAATGTTGATGTCAATGGTTTTGCTCTTAGGTCCCAACACTGAAAGGCTGCACAAATTGTGTGATAGTTCAGAATATGAATCCAAACCTGCAGAAATGTTGGCCATATAAATCCAAAATGCTTTAACTACTGCAGTATTAAACACTTATTTGCAGAAGTTCTTATGCACAAGATCAGCTAATACAGTTTGGCCCCTGGTAGCAACACAGCCATGGCAGTGGAGGTGGAAAGTGGCTGAAGTGTGCCCAAAGGTTAGGGTTGGAGAAGAAATGGGCACCCACGTTAGGAAATATCGGAAAATAAGTGTCATGCCAGCCCTTCCTACCTCGCCTGTCCTTTCTATTTCTTTCTCCTGGAGCGAGTAATACCCGATGACATACTGTACGCCCATGTGTTCTGGCAATCACTTTTTATTTGTCTCCGTAACCTTTCCCTCGTTTTGTTTTTCTCTTCCAACTGTTTTTATTGGTGGGAAGCATGAATAAACACAGCGCTTGATTTACAGGTCACCGTCTTTCACATTTTTCCATCCTACGCACTCCTAAAAATAACAGAAAAACAAAAACAAAACTAAAAGCTGAGGGGTTTTTAGGAAAGGGCCAACTACATGCTGATACAATCTTGTAGAAAAACACCAGCGATCAGTCAGGAGGAAGAACAGTTAAACTTCTTTAGAAATCGCTCGCTAGATCCTCTGAGTGCAAATGTTATCTTTTTCTAATTGCAAAAATGACATCAGTCAGGCTGAGATTGGGGGGTAGGGGTGTGGGGGGGGGGGGGGTGATAGGCAATTTCCAAGATAAGAATATTCTTTTTCTTTTCCCCCTCTCTTTGCCGGGGTGCACCAGGCATTACCTGAAGGAAGTCTGGAGCGCGGGTGTTGCTATCTCTTTAGAGGAACACATTTCCCTTTGTCTCTGCAGACGATAGATACTGGGTGTTCCGGGAGGCCGACGTGTTGCCCGGATACCCGCAGCCCTTGCACGACTACGGACAAGGAGTTCCTGCGCACAAGATTGACACGGCAATCTGGTGGGAGCCCAACGGATACACATACTTCTTCTCGGGAGACAGGTAGGGAATATTGCAGACACGCACAGATATGCATGATGAGATTTGAACACATCTAAATAAATATATTTTTTTCTCTATATCTGCGCTGTATGAGAATGTCCTCGCCTTTGTGTGTGTGTGTTTAGATACTGGCGCTACAGTGAGGAGACGCGGACTACGGACCGCGACTTCCCCAAGCCAATCAACCGATGGGGCAGGATCCCTGACTCACCCAAAGGAGCCTTCCTCAGTGACGACGGGGGTAAAACGCTGCCTTTAAACTAAGCTAAATAAAAGCCTACAGTGGGAGGGCAACTTCAGAGAAGCTTCTGTTTGCGTTAGAATCACAACAGACATCCAAAAGCAGCACATACAGTGTTGAAAGTGTCAGAACAGCATGGGTGAGGAGAGTAAGAATGGAAAGGTCAGGGGGGATGAAATGGGGTGTGTAAGAGAAGGAGGGGGGAGAGAAATAACATTTTGAGGCGTGAGCAAGCAGAGCAGAGAGAAGGAGGGTGAGGGGATGAGAGAGAGAGAGAGAGAAGGGAGGAATGAGAGTTCTGGTTTGAGGGTTGGCCCGTCCTTCCTTTTGGAAATTAGATTTGCGGCAATAGCTGCTCTAAATGCACTCTGTAGCCGTTCGATCTCTTCCCCACCCACGCCCTACTAATGTCCCCGCGAGCTCGGTTTCCACTATATAGAACGTTAACACCCAGAAACCAAGAAGATTGTATGCGGTTCATTTTCTTTCTTTTTTTGCGTTAAAGTCTTTGCACATGTCAGCAACACATGTAATCGATTGACTGCTTTCCTGTAGTTTGGAATGAAATCATTCTATGTATAGTCTGGTTTCATACTTATCAGCCCCAGCCCTGCAAAAGGCAATTTGTGCAAAAAGTTTAAATGTTGGGGGAGAGTGGCTAAGGCTAAACAGGTCCCTTAAGAAGCATTCCTGAGTTGTTTGCATAAGAATTGAACTTGGATTTACCTTTTTAAGATGATAGTGCAAGGGAGTTAGTATTTATAAATCAAAGTTGCACAATCATATGGACCAACTGCATGGGCCCATGAATTTCCTACTGACTGCTGTGCTGAGCTAGATGTTTCTTTTTGGGGAGGGAGATGCTATTGATGATTGATTGATGATGATGATGATGATGATGACGATAGAATTATTCAATACCAAGAATTACTTGTAGAGTAAATATGTTTTGTAAACATCTCCCCTTTTCTCTGAAACTGCACAGTGCACCTTTAAACTAAATCTCTCTTTATCTCTCTCTCTCTCTCTCTCTCTCTCTATCTCTCTCTCTCTCTCATGCAGCTTACACCTATTTCTACAAAGGCAGCAACTACTGGAGGTTTAACAACCACAAGACGGAAGCCGACAAAGGCTACCCTCGCTCCATTCTGAAGGATTTCATGGGCTGCGCGCGAGCCCCCGAGCCTAAGCCCGACCCGGACACCCCCACAGAGAAGGGCCCCGTCGAGCCGTCAGACCGGGCCAGGGACGGGCACACGGAGCCGGACGCGGGACCAGGAGAAGACGCAGAGCCAGAGGAGGACCAGACCTCCAAGGATGGGGAGGACAAAGAGGTGAACGTGGTGGTGACGGTGGCCGACAACGACTCCAAAGTCATGACGCTGATCATGGTGATCGTGCCTCTGGTTCTCATCCTGTGCATCCTGGTCCTCATCTACGCCATCCTCAGGACTCTGCAGAACAAAGAGCCGCCGAGGGCCCTGGTGCACTGCAAGCGCTCGCTGCAGGACTGGGTTTGAGGGCCTTAGAGTTAGAAGAGACAGAATGGGTGTTTCATCATCAGTCCGATACAGTCGTCGGGCGTCCAAATTTTCAATTTCTTTTTTAAAGTGGTGCCCGGCTTCGACTCAGTAGTAAAGTCTGAGAAAAAGCAAGAGGATGAGGCACTCAGTTTCTCTGCCCCCCCCCCCCCCCGTCCTGAGAACTTTTTATTTTTATTGTTGGTGTGAAATAATGCAAAAGTGGAAGAAGTGGGTGCCTGTGGAGCTATACAGTGTGCGTTTCCCCCTCTGCTGGCCTTAATGTTTTTTCCTCCTGTGCCTTCAAAATGTCTGAATTTCTTTTTCTTTTATTTCTTTGCCTTTATCCCATCACAACATAAAGGAAATAATGTGTCAGCCACTAAATGTGTACTGCAGGAGAAACACCACACACTATGAATGTCCATTTCTATTCATTCTAGTTGCACAGAGGAGGAATTTCTTATGTAGTATAAATGCAGACAAAGTCGATAATGCACATACATTCTACAGTAGCAAACATACTGTACATGCACACACACACACACATCATAGTAATGAGAAAAAACTTACAAATAACATGCATTTATATTAGCAAGTCTTCCATTTGTTTGACTGCGGTGCCTCAACCAATCTTGACAACTTTTCTTTGTTTAAAACAGTTAGTTTGCACTTTTGATTCCGATTATTGGTGGGTTTTTTAATGACATTGCGTCACTGCCGATATGTTCGTGTACGCAAAAGCAGATCCCTACCATGCCCACTAATACACACAGACACTAGCATCCGACCAGCACAGGAATGTCATGACGGCCGTGTGATTGCCGTCTTCCACTGAGCCCATTATGTCACACACACACACACACACACACACACACACACACACACACACACACACACACACACACACACACACACACACACACACACACACACACACTTACACACCACACAAGACATGGAGACCACTTTCCCAAACAAAGGCACACAGACACACGGGCTCCAGCCTCCCCCTCCCACCACAGCCATGATAACTGTTCAGCCTGCACCACTAAAAACACAATCCCAGCAGAGAGACGTATTTGATGTACGACCGGTGCCAAGGGTTGAGATGAAATACAGGAGTTGGCAGGGGAATTTATTCACGTTTAACGAGAAGAACTAAAACTTTTGTCCTTTTTCTACAAATTCCATACGTCACAACTCGACACTCGAAGAGTAAAAACCCTAGCAGCAGGATCTGTACCTCTCTCTGTATCTCTTCTTCCTTTTTCATTTGTTTTCTCATGCTAAGCTAAATAGAGTCAAAGCTAATTAAGTGTACAAGGGAGAAGAAGCCTGCAGGCTAGAGAGAGGAACGGCTCAGGGTCTGGTTTCCATTAAGCCCACATGCTGTGGGTTTAGTAGTGTCAGGCTCGAGGAGGGAGGGGGGAGTTGGGTAGAAATGCAGAAAAAAGAGGTATTAAAAATGCTAGTGGGGAGCTAGGAGAATAGGGGGAATGAGAGAGAGAGAGCTTGGTGGTGGTGGGGAGGACGGTGGGCTCTGCTCTCAGCATTTCCTCTCCAGTATTTCTCTGGAAAGGGAGGAGGGAGGGGGGGGGTGGGTAGAAGGGAGGGGCAGCGCTGGCGTTGCACCTCTTGACCTAGATTGGGACCCAGAAGTCCACTCCTCCTTTTCAAGTCTTCCTGTTCTCTGCTCTGCTCGGTGGGATGAGCCAGAGTAGACTTCCTCTCTGACCCCCCCATTCTCTTCCTGCTATCTTTCTCATCACTTTTTCTCTTTTCCCTTTTCCCACTCCTGCGCTCCCAGATGAATTCATTATCTTCTCCGCTCTTCTGGAAAGTTAGCTCGAGCGTTTACGAGACATCTGTCTCTGTCTCATTGTGTTACGTTGAGCCTCCACACAATCTATCCGTGTGTGTTTGAAGCCACTAGTTTAGTGCTGCAATCGTTAACCTTTACTTTAGGTTTGTAGCCTAAATCGTGCCTATAGTCTCACGCCTCTCATTGTGCCTTCTTTCTGTGACTATTTGGGGAGACTTTTTTTTCTACCAATAGCATGAGGGAAAGTCTTTTAAAAATGTGTGTTTTTTTCCTTTTTTTACCCTACTTTTTGATTTGTAGTTTTGTACATTTTGTTTCTGTCCAGGTTTTTCTGTAACAACAGCAGTAGATTATTATTACGACGATGTTGATGCATGCAGGGCATGTTCTATTAAGCCTGTGCACTCCTGTGTAGAGTACGTTAAAGATTTCACAATAAAAATCAACACAAGTATTTTTTTTGTATTTCTTATTTTTGGCTTTGTGTTCTCGTAGCTATACTCCTGTTAACCTTCTGTGCACATCAAGTTCTAGGAGTGGATTGCTCTTGTGGCCACAAGAGGGAATCGTTGCCTAGAATGAGAAAAACTAAATCTTTATAACAGTTCACCATTTTCAGTATGATAAACACACAATGATGATACACTAAAGACAATTAGGAGGTAAAAATAAAAGGACATGTCTGTGTAAGTGTGCGTATACACAGATGGAGAAATGAAGTACACTTACAATCCCCTATGCAAAGATACAATTTGGAGGTCATTGTACTTGTTAGTGTTTCCGTTGAATGCCTCTCATTACCGTTAACATAATGTATTTAAGAAATAAATATTGTTCCTACCTTTACACATTTACCACTGAAGTTACTTTCTGCCCTTGCAGATTGATCATTTATTAAAAAGATATCATTACACATGATGCATGTCCATACAATACAAAATAGCAGTTGAAGTAATTCAAGCTAGACACCTCAACCAGACAACAACTGGTCGAAGCGTCACCCAGTAATATAAGTTATGAAATATTAAGTCTCAAAGTGACCAATTTTGGACAAAGACAGTTTTTACTTTAATGCTTCTGTACTTCTTTTATGCAGGACTCGTAATGGAGTATTATTACATTTTCCTATTACTGCTATGTAAATAAAGTCCCCTTTACACCAATAAACACAGTTAATGTAAAGTATGAAAGAATGTGTGTGTGTGTGTGTGTGTGTGTGTGTGTGTGTGTGTGTGTGTGTGTGTGTGTGTGTGTGTGTGTGTATGTGTTTGTGTTTGAAAGCTAATGTCTGCACATGATGTCGATGCAGGAGTGAGAGTGAGTGAGTTGCATCAGCTGACTGCATGTCTTCATGTCACAGGTAATCAGGATAAGCTCCCATCACAGGTCATCCGAGACGCATTTAAATCTGCACCCGATTTCTTTTTCATCAATTCTCTCGGGACATTGTTCTTTTCAATCTCTTTTACAACAATTGTATACCCTGAACACACTGAACCAAAACATGTATAGTGTCAGAAGCGTTGTTTTCCCCATAATGAGAGACGGTTGTTCAGTTTGCATCCCCTGTTCTTCACTCTCCTTCTCTCCCCAGGGTCTTTGGCTGGACTGCCCCCGTCCCGTGTCTTATCCAGATGTTCAATTAGGATTGAGGCCACTATGTTGCTGCCGTATTCCGGCCCAGGGTCTGTGTCACTAACCTGTTTTCCCAGCTTATCCCCTGCTGAGCTTATAATGGGATCTGCCCGCTGCCTCCTGAGCACCATAAATTGTTCTGAAGTTCCACAGCAAAAGGCCTCACTGCATGCGCTGACTGTTTTAATAACCTTCTGTGGCTTTCTGATTACCTGCCTGTCTGCACATACAATTTACTATGACTGATGACTCATACTGTACAGGTTGCTTGTTAGGATCCCCATTAACTTGTTCATTAAAGCAAATATATTTTATATATGTACAGTATATGACACAACACATATGCCATGTCTTGTTTACCGGTACCTCAGTTAACGGGGGCAGTCATGGGTCCTGGCTAATCACTTGTGGGCATCATGCCATGTTTCCTGTCCTCCTTCTCCTCATCCAATCCTTTTTTCCATATTTAACTCAATTTCTCCTCCTCCACCAGGTCCACTGTTTTCTTGCTCTTTAAAAAAATCTGTTTGTCTCCTTTTGGTCCACCATCCTCCCTTCATTTCTCCATGTTCAAAATGTCAAGTGTAACAAATACAACAATCTAAAACGGCTCCATTGCTGCATTACTTCCTTGCTCCACAAGGAAAAATAAATTCCTTACAAATTCACATTCCTACTAGCCTGGAAATCCAGAACCACATCTAGATACATCTAGAACATAGGGCTCTGGCCCGCCCATATCAGATAGAACGATTTGATTGGTAGGTACGAATTTTCGGACATAGTTAATGAGCTCCAATGGATCGTGTCCAGACCAACAGGCTGAGCAAATCTATATTTGCCAGCGGCAGGTCTGGATTTCCAGGCTATATTCCTACAGCATTAAAGGAATAGTTCAGCATTTACAATCAATCTGGGTTTCAAGACAGGGCGACAGAAACTATTCATTTCACTTTTTCAAGGAGATGTGCAAAGGTCCCTCATTGCTAGTTAGCTTAGCTAAAATACTGGTAGTCAATGGGAAGTATTAGCCTGCCTCCGCTGACAGTCAGAAGATAAACTGTACAAAATCACTTAACGCTCCTGTGTGCTTGCTGGGACTTTTTTATTTACCATGTTATGTTGCGATCTATATTTTTTGGACCTTATGTCATTTTTCAAATACATACTTGGGAGGAAGGAAACTGCTTGCATCTACTCATAATCAGTTCTGTTTTGTTGACCTATTGACAGGCACATCAGTAGTTGTTTGGGCATAAAAATGCAAATGTAAATGGGCAAGTCCCAGCAAGCACACAGAACTGTTTAGTGACGTTGAAAAGTATTTATTCTGACAGTCTAATACTTTGCATTGTCTACCAGTATTTGAGCTAAGCTAACAAGTGAATATCATCCTTTGCACATCCTGCTGACTGTTATTGAGTTCAAAAGGATGACTTTTTATAGCACATTGCGGGCTAGTCTGCAAGTGGTCCTGCGTCACCTGCTGGCGTTAAAACTGTAACGAGGCTGGGATAGGAGATAATAGGGAACAAATCTATGACAAGGTTGCCACCAGATACAGTAAACCAGGCATATTGTGCATTGGCTGTCGTACAGTAAAGGGACATGTTTTGAAAACGAAAAAGCATCTCTTAATTCTCAGTAAAAAGGAAATTGAAAACAAATAGACATCCTTCCTTTTTGAGACGGTGCATAAACGATGTGGCCAAATCTCTACCTGTAGATAGCCTACATTTCTACCATCGCAAGGTAGGCTACATACCGTCATCCCACCCAGCCCTAGTTACAGGTATGATGACCTGACGTGTACGTATCTCAGCTGATAATCTCAGTAGCTCACACTCCAGGAGCTGTGCCTTGACCTTCAGGTGGGGCCTGGTAATCCAGTTAGCCCCAGGCTGCCGCTGTAGCCATCTCAGCAGACCTGTGCAGGCCGTGCCGCACTCTGGATCTCTACAACACCGGCATGCAGAACCCCCTGTAGGCACGCAGGTAAGGAAAAGACCTCCTAGTTATTTGCTTGACAGAGATAGGGACATATAGATCATTTGGGTGGTAAAATGAAAACCTGAGAGAGTGTTGTGATGACCCTCATCTTGGTAAGGAGATAATAGGCTGATGCAGTGTTCACTTGGGCAGATATGTTGATGTTGTTTTGGTTAGATGTTTCTTTATTGCTTCTGGGCTCAAATGCATTGATCCTGGCCAAAGGATGAACACAGTCCGTGGACAAAGAAATCTATCCTCAAGATGTCTTCCTCTGATTTCTGCTCTTTTGATGGCTGATCTTGTTGTATTGGGGACATGCGTCAGGAGCTGATCCAGGCCTTAAGCAGCGAGAAAGGCTGTAGATTAGTTGGGGAGGCAGAGCTGCCCTATTTAATCTGATGCTTCAAACTGGACATCAGACCAGAGAAGAAGCCCCTCTGATCTCTATCGCTTTGGATGAATATGTCAGGAATCTTACGCTTGCATCACAACTACAGCTTTGTTAAAAATTCCATATATGTGGGTTCTTATGTGAACAGAATTCTTCTTGGACAACCAATCCCTCAGCTCAAATATATGAGAACTCTGAGAACTGTGAAACCCCTTCCAGGCCTTCATGTGTCGACAGTAGATAATGCGCTGACAGGCATGCACAATTCTACTTTAGATCCAGAGAAAGAATCTGTGGATTGTTGAAGAGAACTAAACAATGTGACATTTTGGTTTGTTTGGTTAATTCATTGCATATGGAATATAGGGAATCATGGGCAGGCAAAAGCGTGGATTTTTGGTCACATCATTAATACAACTGATATCCTTTTTGCTCAGGATATGGACCTTACATGTTGCCCTCAGGAAGTCTATGGGGAAGATGTGTTGAACGTATTTAGAAGTTTCTATGCCCAAATAGCATGGTTTCATATCATTCCAACAAGAAATGCAAATAAATACCGTACCTTTAAATTGTACCACTAACTATAGACCTAGGTGACTTTGACATTTTGAAATCATTGTATCTGTCTCGACAGCTAATATAAGACAGCTGTCCTGGTTGCCCCCCACCAGTCCGCAGTGGTCATTTAGGAGGACATCTTGCAGGTTCAGAAGTCCCCTCCCCCCTCCCCCCGTCGTCCCTCCCGTTGTCAGAAGTGGATTATCTCTAAAGGCTGATAAACTGTCACAGGGGATAATGCCTGCATTTGAGGTTAAGCCAGTCAAGTGGGACTCCTGCTGGTCTCTAAATCTCTCTGTTAACCAGTGTCCTCGATCAGTTAAAATGTCCTCTACTTGCACATTTGTGATTGATTTCCCCCTATGTCTGACCAATTGAACAGTCACCTGTGTGTGGAGGCTGTTGGTAAAGCTGCTTCCAGCTCACTGCTGCTGCTTGTGTGAGGACTACCTCTGCCCCCAATGCCTTTTGACTCCTGTGTGGTGTTTCTGTGAAAGACACGATCCTGATGTTTGTTTATCTGGTCTTGAATTAATTGGTGGATTGAAAGAAAGCCAACTCTACATGACGCAGTGCCAACAAGTTTAGTTATCCTTAGTCATCTTCCGCTGAATAAGGATTTTTCTAGATCATATTCCAGACACAGCATGCCACAGCCACTGTAAACATTTATAAGTGTGTACCGATCAGACCTCATCAGCTCCAGTTAAGGGCTCTCTGTCTGACAGATGAAATGGTTGCATCAGGAGAGAGTTATCGTGATTGTCATAAACATTATCAACAGCGTATGATGACGGGCTTTTGAAGGGCTGACTGTGTGTTTGTGTGTGTGTGTGTTTGTGTGTGTGTGTGTGTGTGTGTTTGTGTGTGTGTGTGTTTGTGTGTATGTGTGTGTGTGCTCAACAGGATGTTTAACTGGGTGGTGAAAGTGGTCCCCCAACTCCCTGAAGCTCCCGGGACGGAAGAAGCTGCTGTAAGACAACACACGCGCGCACGCACACACACGCACACACAACACACAACACACACACACACACACACACGCACACACACACACACACACACACACACACACACACACACACACACACACACACACACAAACAAAAAAAACAGAAAATCATTTCTAGTAGAAGTATTTCTTCTCAATTCTTTCTCATTGTCTCTCTGACCTTACAGCCCTCCCTAAAAAGCAAAGAGGGTAAGGATGGTTTTATACTCTTTTTTCTGCACGTTTGGACATTTATTTATGATCCATTACTGTGTCATGAGTTGTCTGCTCAGGAGTAAGAATGCACCTAAAACATGATTCATTTTTTGTTTTATACTTACCCAACAGTGAAAGGTTCTTCTCTGAACAAAGATGAGGTTTCAGAGGACAGGTAAATCTGCTTGTCCACTAATTTTCTGTATGACTCAGACAGTGTGTGTGTGTGTGTGTGTGTGTGTGTGTGTGTGTGTGTGTGTGTGTGTGTGTGTGTGTGTGTGTGTGTGTGTGTGTGTCACACTGACAGCTTTCTTTCACTCTCTACAGCCTGGCCCAGACTGGAGTAATAGGCTGGCTGTCTAATGGGTTTGCCAGCACCCTGCCTCAACCTGCACACTCTCCTCTACTTAGCAGGGCCAACTCTGAAACCAGGGTGAGCCAATACTGCATATGTTTGAGCGAACTTGCTGTACACTTGGATCAACATCAAGTCTTTGTATATTATCCTATGAGAAATAAATCTATTTGTGCTAGTGAAGGATCCGAAAATAGAGAGTGGGGTGAGATGTGCCACTTTTTACTCAAAGTGACTTTGACAGTAAAGTCTCCAACTCAAATATGTACATATATTTCTGGGTGTTGTGCATCCCTGGCAATAAAAAAACTGTTGAAGAAATATAGCTTTCGGAAAAAAAGTTGTCTTGTGGCACAACTTGCCCCCGGTGTTGTTTAAGTTGTGCCATTGGAGAGAATACCATGGGGTAAATTGTGCCATTGATATATATCTCATAAACTGTAATGCAAGACAAATCCATTAGACAATCACTTATTTAAGGTTTATTTAAAGTAAATAAAGTAAATATTTTACAAAGATTGAAGGACAATTTTCTTAAACAAGGCCTAGCAGAGCTAATGCAAAGCTCACAAGGATAAAGTCACCATCATCATCTTTCTGGCCATCTGAACTCTCATCAGTGGTGTCCTTAAGTGGAATGGAGATGTCACTCTCTTCTGAGCTACTGTAGACAATCACTTTCTTTTGGTGACCAGCGTATACAGCCATGCCAATGGCACAACTCTCAGAAATTTACTTTGCACTAGCTGCTCCGCCCTTAGTACCAACTGCCACCTGGCATATGCGATTCCCCCTCCATTTATGCCTTTAAATCAAGGCTCAAAACCCATCTGTACACCCTGGTTTTTCCTCCCCATTAACTATCTTACCTCTGCACTACTATCTTTGTTTATATGTGGATGTCTGGGCTATACGTCTTTTATTTAGTTTATTGTTATTTTACCTTCATTTTTTACCTACTGAATGCACTATGTTCCAGGTGCGCCGAAAACGATCTCGGCATCTCTCCTATGTTCAGCACTTTGGACAGTGCAAACTGTTATAAATGTGCTTTTATAAATACATTTTACTTACTTACAACTCACCCCTGGCCCTCTGGCACACATCACCCCAACCCCAGAATTTTGGATAATAAGCAGCAGTTTAGGGCTGACATCGTACTAACTAGACACAAAGTGTCACACTTATAATCAAACACAAACACAATAATCAAAAAACTTTGATCATGGAAATTTTACTTTGAAAGGGAAAAAACTGTTTTTTGAGCTTAAATGTGCTTATATCTTATTCCATGTTTCTCCCTTCTTTACAGGATGAGTTAAATGGATGGCTCTTCTTAAATATGTGGTCACATTTCCAATTTCTTCTATGGTTTTCTAGAAACAAGGGGTGGCACAACTTCCCCACCGGCACAACTCAGGCCACTCTCCCCTATATATATATTTTTATACTTGCCAAAACAGTTGACTTTTTTGACCTCTAAATGTTTTGCTTTCTTTCTTTGCCATCCAGGGAGAGGATGGAGAAAGGTACAGTACAATTAGAGAAGTGTCAATATTTGTATCTGAATACATTTTTCAAAGGTCAAGTCACTTCAGTTTTTTTCTTCCTCTCCTCAGGTCTGGAGTGATAGGCTGGGTCAAGGATGGTCTCACCAAGGTGTTGCCTCAGCCCGATGAAAAGTACAGAGAGTCTGAACAACCCAAAACTAACCCAGACGAGTGCACTGAGGTCAGAATCAAAACCTTAACCAAAACTCCTTAACCACATTTATTAAATTACACAAGTGCCTCAATCCAAACATATAAATAATCCTATTCTATCTAAACATTAAGGAATAACAACTCCAATATAACCAGATGCAGGGAGTTCAACAAGAGCAAGATGATTTTAAATATTTCAACTGTTTGACACCTGACTCAAGCAATTTAATCCCGTCCCACTGGCTTGTCATGTAGTACAACAAGCCACTCATCAGTGTAGGTATAAAGAGGAATCCAGCCAGGTTAAACCCCTCAGCTGACTTTACTACTATTTAAACAAGTGTCTTCACAGCCCTCTTAAATGGAGGCCTTGGGCTGCAGTGATAAACATCCAGACGACTGACTACTCACAACAATTTAGAGAAAAGACTTGTAGTATTCTGTGATTTCTGCAAGCAACAGGATCTACTTATTTCATATCACTGTCAGCTAATATTTATATTAAGGATGATCCAGTTTATTAAGGATATACATTATATATATTTTTTATATTCATGATGGGGTTAGCTTAATTTATTGTATTAAATTTACTTTTGTGACTAAAGGCACCACTTGTAGCGCCCTGCTACCAAACTATTAGCACACACACCCTGTTCTGTCGCTATGGACATAAACAATGTGGGACGTGAGATTTATTTCCCTAATTAGCCCCATTTATGGCCCACCCTGAGCCCAGTAGTTGCTGGGATGGGGAGACACACATGTTGCCTTTACTGTGTAGAGTTGATGGACAAACCAATAAAAGACCATCATTAACCTATGTGGGACTCACATTGACATAATAAATAAATCATAAGTAGAAGAGATCATGTATTCATTAATAGGAGTCAGCGATTCTAGAGAATGCTTGTTGTCAAAATCGCTTTTTGTCAAAATCAGTGCAATATCTTCTTATGATTGGCTACCTTTACGTACTCTGTGTATTCTGAATAAAAATACAATGTTGATAGGCAGCCTAGGCTCTATAAACAGGCATGGTGCTAGCTACGGTGGTCCCCCTTTGTTAACATACCAGTTTAGAGAGCCTGCACTGTGTACTAACATTTTTCTTTCAGTGCACACACATTACAGACAGGTAGTACGAGGAGATATTCACTGGTTTTGGCAAACACATTTTTACAACAAGCAATCTCCAACAAACATTCTGGAGCCAGCACCTTCAAGAATAACCTGTAACCTTACTCTGTCCGCTTGACTTTAAATGCATTTCATCTCTTTTTTCCTAGATATATGAAGTGGAAACAATGGCAGGTATGTGTCTCGATCATTTGTATCCCTGTTGTGCATTTTTACTAGAAACGATGTTAGAATGTGTGATTAACTATGAGCAATTAATACCGTCCAGACTCCTATTTGACTGGTCTGTGTGTCTGTCCAGACTTTGATCCGCTCCCACACATCCCGGTGGTGGAGATTGAGTCAGAGGATGAGGAGTCAGTAGTAGAGTACACCCAATTCGCTTCCAGGTGAGTCTAAACCACCCATTACTACATATTGACTGAGATTCACCTGACATTCACCAACGCACAGTGGCAGGATCAGATTGACTTTGCTGGACAAAGTAGTCCAAGTTGAAAGTACTATAAGCATGTGAACGGCTGACCTTCTGTCTTTTTCAGTAACAGCATGATGAACTGGATAAAGCAGATGGTCCCTCAACCCGCTATACTGCCCCCTGGTGCCGTGCCCACAGAACCATCAAACAAATCGGCCCGCTCTTCAGTGGACAAAAGTAACTTAGACACAACATATATGAAGTGTATCTGGACTTTATTGGATCGAGACTGGTTTCTGCACACTATTTCTATATGCTGAACTTGATGTCTTTCACTCCTCTCCAGTTTTGTCTCCACCACCTGAATCTCTCAGTGGAATCTCACTGGAGAGTAACAGCAAGACGTCGGGGTACGTTTTGATCCCTCTCTGTCCTAAGACAAGATGACATATACAATAGTTCTTCATTAGGGGAAACTTACTGAAATTGTAATCTTGTGTGAATAAAGGCTTATTTGCATAGAAAGTCAAGGACATCACTTTTCACACAGAGAACAGATATTTTGACCTTTTGAAGTAGGAAAAACCCAAGTGCTATTTATATTGGACAAAGCATCAGAACATACTGCGACATAATATTAATGCCACAACAGAGGTGTCATGTATCCAGCCATCTTACATGTTGACTAATTTACCTCATCATTTAATGGGGTGTTGCTCAACAGTAAAACCTATCACTTGTTGTTAGCAGCATGAGTGCACACAGTGAATGAGTTTGTCTGTTGACAGGATGGTCGGCTGGTTCGTGACTGGACTGGGCCTGAAGATGCCTCAGCCTGTGACTCAACCCAAAGATGATGCTACGGTATATAACTATTGGGAATAAATGAATGCTCCTTTCTACTACTTCCTGGTTTTTACTTTACAATCTATCTTTTTTGTATTGTAACTGTAATTGTACTAGTACCACATTGATAGCGATCTTAAACTGTTGTTGTTTTTCTTTCTCTCAGGGTGCGGCTGAGATTCTACAGAAAGGTGAGTTTAGGTTTTCTTCTCACTTAAATATACTTTCCTGTAGTCGTAGAAAAAAAAAATCCTCTGCTCCTTCTCGCCACTTGCTTTACACCTTTCCTGAGTGCCACAATTCACAGTTCAATCAAGTGGATCTATATCACATAAGTCACAAGAGATTAATGCTTATACAGCTAACAGGAAACCTCTCTCGGATAACAAGGGGTGCGGTTTTTTATTCAAGCTATTATCTTACTGGTTAAATATGTTGTTTCCCCCCCTATGAGAAACTCCTGTGTATATCTTTGAGTATTTGGAAAGTACTGTTTGTGTGTGTTTTCTGTTGAGGCACCCTCTTGTTTTTCCCCCCATAGTTTTTTTAAGGTGGTGTTTTGGTGGGACGGTCGGAGCCTAACTCAGTTCCTCTTCTCCTTCTGTTTCAGGGGGGAAGGCGCTGCGAGCCCCTTAAACAGCAGGAGGAGACGACTGGGGGACGCTCTGATCCACACACACAGGCAGACAGACAGACAGGCAGACAGACAGACAGACAGACAGACAGACAGACAGACAGACAGACAGACAGACAGACAGACAGACAGACAGACAGACAGACAGACAGACAGACAAATACCAATAGATATATTGTACTGTTGGCAAAGCTACAGGTGCTGTGGAGTGTGCAGCTCAGAACAGAAAACCAGGCAGCTGATATATTCAACTCACCTTACTGTACTAAATACAGTTTCAAATGAATGTATTACTTAAAAAGTGTTCACTGATATGTAACTAAACAGTGCACTATAAAATGCTAGATGATTAGATGTTTGCTTTGCGTACACGTGCACATTTTCTGTTTGACAACGAAAGATTTAGTTATTTCCATTTGTTTGACATTCCTGTAGGTCTCATACACAGCTTTAACTTAATTGTGCTTTTTTAAAATTTATGATGCCATTTTCACATTCAGAAAAGGAGCTTCAGGAGATAAAAAAAAGATCCCAATAACGGTCATTTGTTTAAACATTACTGTGTTTCTGATTAGAAGAAATTGCTCATAAGATGTCAGATCTTCTTTACTAATCCACCAAAATGGAAATAACAATTAAATGGCAGCTATGTTGACTTATCATTGTGTTGCTTGTGGACAAAGTATATGCTACATCCGGGTTTATACTTGATATGTATTGGAAATTTCAATTTTCATTATTTTTTATGTGTAAGTTCTTCTGCTTAAGAATCTGTTCAGTATTATCATGTTTGGAGAAAGTCTAGTTGAGTTTGGGGTCTTGATCATGTTACAGTTGGGGTGAGATTTCAAACAGGTGAAAACGTGACGGTATATGTATGGCCTATTTTTGATCCACTTGATCTTGAGCCTTGAACTGTGAACTGTGGCCTAGGGGGTGTGGTGTGGTGTTGTGTTCTTTCAGAGGGTTTGACTTCATTTGAAAGAGCGATACTTGCTCACATTTGGAAACCTGTTGGCTGGCATGCAGACAGGGGTGGGTAGAGCATTGCATATAAGTACATACTGTAATGTGACTGTAATAAAGATTCAGTGTGAAATGCTTTATGTGGTGGTCTCATCAATAACCTGCCTTATAGATATTTACAACAATTTAAAAGGGGAGTCAGCAGTTCCGGATAATGCTTTTTGTCGAATCTGAGAACACGATCTGCTTCCTGAACGTACTGTGTACTGTGTGCGCTGAAAAAATATCCCAGTGTGAATACACAGGCTAGGCTCTGTAAACGGGCACAGTCATGCCTGAAAACCTTGTATAATACTGGATTAATTCATTGGCATTAGATCAAATCCAGTATGCAATGTGTTATAGCTATAGTGCATAACTTCTGTTGCCCACATGAGGAATTGTGAGGTATTAGAACAACACTGTCAGTGCATCTACATGAGGTAAGCCTTTAGTGTTTGCGCATGAATTTTATACGTTCTGCTGTACGTCCAGGTTTTTTCTTTGTAGAATCATCATGTGAAACATTTCTAGGGCTCTTCTTGGGATTTTTTCTGAGCCCCTTCGCCAATGTGAGGGGCTGACACCAGTTTGCAAATTCTGCCATACTGAGAAATACAGTACAGAGAGTTTTATGGAGCTGATAGGCCTAATCAACGTTGTATCAACTCCTTTGGCGACAACTTGAATGTAACCGACATATGAAAAAGTTACGCACCATAGCTTTAATACCATAAGAACAACTTCCTATATCTTCCCAAAACCATCACCACCACCATGTCCAATGTCACCACGTCTATTGCTTCTTCTTACACACAAATCACTCCTTGTCCCTCCCCTCGTAGCCTCCTTCAAACTCAAGCCTGAGATGACACTAGAAGATGTGGACTCGGACAACGAAGGCCAACACAAATGTGACGATCGATCCAAAGCCGCGGCACCGTCCACATCGTTGACTTCAGCATCAACTATGGCAAACGGAGAGCAGGAAGTAACGCAGCAGACACAGACAAATTCACTGCAGACTCAGGAGCGCTGTGACAACAGCCTCAAACCGCTGTCGTCAGAGAGTGGGGATAAAATGTCTCTAGAGGATGCTGGGACCCAGACCGGCCGCTGGACGCCGCTCATGGCAGACATCAAGAAGGAGGCCGAAGACGTGGCTATGGCTACCATGGAGGAACGGTAAGAGAGGTGGAGAACAAGCAGGTGGAGGTGGTCCGAAATGCAATCCTTAGCCAATTTCAAGTCACTTCCAATGAATGTAAATTCCCCCATATCTGAAGAAATACTAATTGAAAATGAATTGCACGTTAGGTTATTGAATGAATTGGAATAACTAAAGAGTAGTTCCAATATCAGAACTAAATCTAGATATCAAACTCATCATACTTAAGAGCTCCGTCTCATAGTAACATCACTTATATTCATCCTGAATGACTGAAATAATATACCAAGGATCAAAGTATAAAAAATCAAAGTCTTTTTGAAAACATCCACAATAACACTAGCTATGCCTCATGGATTGCCTTGCTTAATGCCCTTGTAGACGTAACGTCTCTTTCTACACAGTGATGGAAACATACTCATAATAAAGTTACGTTAACCTGGTCTGGTGTTGGGCCCGAGGGGTTTGCTTTGGTACCCGAAGTCTCCACAATAAGGAGGAAGACTCCTGTCGCAGCCACATTTTTCATTGGCAACATTAACTGCGCGGCGCTTGATCATATCAGTGTGTCATGTCCCTCTTCAGACTTCTGCAGGAGCGTGGGGAGATGGTGCGTATGGCTGAGGAGGTGGCCAGGCATACAGCCGAGACGGCTATCAGGCAGATGGTAGAGGGACAGTCCATCAAACTCTCACTGGGGAGTGGAGACCTGCTGGATGAGCCTGAAGCCGAGTAAGACCCCGTGCCGTGCTCAATCATAGACAGAGAGAAAGTGTGTCAAGTGTGCATGTTAGGGTTTTTTAATATCTTTGCAATTGGAGCATCCTCATGAAGTGTTGTGACACTGTGTTCACTATGACCAGGGGTCCAGTGAAACAAGAAGAGGAGAGTGAAGTGGACATCGTTCAAGTCAGAGAGTAAGAATGCAAATATGGAGACTCCAACATGTTCAAGTTTCACATTTGTATTATAAAACTGCATTATTTTTTTAAACTATTGTTCCTTAGTCATCCCTTCCAGAAAAATCACATGAGTTTCCCAGGTTAACACATGGAAAAGTGGTTTCACATGTAGGCATAATCACTTATGGTAAATGCTTCACACAGTAGCCTATACTCTGAAAATGTTTCAAAACTACGTTTACCATGTGGAAGCAAGTGTGTTCCGCATCTTTCATATGTGACCACATAGAGGGAGGGGGGGGGGGGGAACTGGTTTAAATCAGGCTACTGTAGAATTAGGTTTTCTATGTTAGGCATAGTAGGTAGCCTATGTAAAAAACAAAGTAGGCCTAGGCCCCCTAGGCCGAAATCTCAGACAAATTTAGTAGGCCTTGAGTAAAATTGTAGGCCTATGATACACTACAAACAATGACATTTATTGGAATAGAAGTCGCCTACTCACGTAAATTGACAGTAACTTTACACCAGTGAAGATACCCCAAGGGCCTGTCGTGTGAACTCAGTCCCCTGATCTCATGCTGATCGGCGCTGTCAGGTCCCAAATCCCGTGGGTTCTCGTTATGTGATCCCTGCCGTGCGCGCTGCATCAGCATCAAACCGTTCCATAGCAACCACAGCTTCGCTTGGCAACCGCCGACCTCCTGTCCCGCCCCCCTCCCAGCCCTCTCAGCGGTTCCCCTGGTAACTATGCACCTGCTGCCGCTGCTTCTTACCGGAGACGCAGTGAAAATGATGGACCGCGGCGTCATGGAATATTTTCCATGTTGTTTTTTTAGAACATTCTAAAAAATTAAAACAACTTACAACTCCTGATTTGGTTACACGTCCAGTACGCGTGACTTGTCGTCTTTAGACGCTCGTGGACATTTTATTGCCGGGACTATTAACGATTAACGCACGTGATCATTGACAGAGAAAGTGAGTAGGCTATGTTGTGATAACATCAAAGTTATGTTATGAATGAAATTATGTTTGACCTTATATGTTCCCTGAACTTATTGGCCTGTTATTACTGCCCTGATGCAAACATCATTATGAGCGTTATAGGCTAAGCTTAGCCTACTACAGACGGTTTTGCAACAGCCTATTACTGACAGAGGAAACACACTACTACAAACGTTAACAACACATTTGTTAAGTAGGCTAGGCCTATTGATGAATGTCAAGACTTAACACTTGATTCACATTATTCATTTGTCAGTTACATGTGAGGAAAACCCACATTTAAATAAAATCTATAAAATAATGTAGCCTATGCACATGTTGGTAGCTACATAATTTTAAGGCATCATATGTTATTCAAATGTGTGCTGCATAGCCTACAACAGAGAGCCTACAGCCCAATTTGACATTCCCCTATTGTAATGTGTATCTGACTGTTTACAATTACTGGTAAAAGTAAGCCACATCCAATGTTTATGTTTTGCCCTCAAACAAACTCAGACTTGAACATCTTTTTAACCTGCGGTAGGATACAAATATAGCCACACCATCACTTTCACAGGGTACAAATAGACACTGGTCAGTCGAGTCCAAGTTTTTCAGAAAATGTCTGCAGTGATAGCCTACATGAATTGTCTAACTGTTCTGTGTCTCGTCCTGTCCCTCAGAGAGGATCAGAGCACTGCTGAGGAGGAAGAGGAGGAAGAAGAGACTGAGGAACCTACCATCAGTAAACCAGGTTAAACCCTTACATCTTAATCATCATAGCATATATCATCAACATCAGTCAGATGTAAGTTTATGACTGTTGGGTATTCTAAAAAAAAAACATTTAGAGCCAAAGGAGGAAGCAGAGCCACAGCCGACATCGCCCTCTCCACCTCCAAGTCCTGAACCAGTCAAGACTCCTGAGCCTGAGCCTAAACCGGAACCAGAACCAGAACCAGAACCAAAAGCAAGCCCACAACCAGAGACTCAGACAGCCAAACAAGCCGAGTCTGTGACCCAGCAGCCGCAGAAAGCAGAGGGAGACGGTCAAAGCACCAACGCTGACAAAACTGCTGAAAAAGTAATGTCCCTGTACAGTGATGAATGCTTTTCATCATGACTCATGTGATTGTAGAACACGTGTCTTGGTTTATTTACTTTCCTGCATTGCCTCACCCTAATAAGCAATATTATTGTCATATTTAAATTTTATATTTAAGCTGAAAAAATATACTTGCTTTTATCTACGCGCCTGAGTGTGCATGATGACATTCACGCATATCGTGCTGCCGTTTGAGGCATTGGTTGTGCTCATCCTCAATTATTAATACTACGGGCCCGCAAGTCCAGCAACTATGAGTTTACATGTGTTGGACGCACCATACATAGTCGAGCATGTGAACAAATACGTTAACGACGACCTAAGCAAAGGCGTGGTTCAACAGCGACTTTACTTTAGGCTTAAGAGGGATTTTTCTCCCTACTTGCACATTTAGTTTGTTTTTGTCAAGTTTCGTTGCCATGTCATGTCCTTTCTTGTCTTACTTAGGGAACAACCTTAAATCAAAAAAGTATTTCCAACATTACAGATTAGTTGTAGCCAGAAATCAGCCATATTTCGCTCCTTTCTTTCTTTTAGCCCAACACATTTCTGTTTCAGTTATATCTACTTCTTAGCACATCATTTATACAAACAATTCTCATTTGAAGCACATGCAGGACTAAAAGGAGAAAATAATTGACAAAAATACTTAGCTTCATGCTCATCAAAATGGTTAATGTTGCCTTGTGGGGACCAGCCATTTAAACAGACGTGTGGTTATTTTTCACCAATCCCCGGCCTTTCTTTCACATGCTTTGTGATTTTTGCAGGAGGAGGAAGCTGCTGGTGACATTGGTGGTACGTTCTATTGTATTTTGCTATATTTCTTTTGCTTTTCTTCCTGATTACTTGTGACTGTGTTTGAGGTGTTGTATTACGGCTCTAATGAGCAGTTTCCCTCCTGTATGCCTGACTGGACGCTTGTATTGTGTTTAACTTATAAGCTGCTGTTGTTTTGAATGCTTGTCTACATCCAGACAACCACAACTATGTCTGTCAACCGCACACTGTCACTATACGTAAATGTCGGCCACATTGAATTTGACTACTGAAGTCAATCACTTTGCTTATATTCTACCTGGCTGTAACATTTCCTATCCACTTGTCTCCTCTATAGTTCCAGCCAACTGCGATGCATTGAAGAGCTGCCTGATGCTCATTCCTCACTCCTCCGAGTGCTTAGGCAATCTCAACGCGTTCTTCAAAGAGAACGGCATCAGCGCTCCTAAAATACCTCCCATGCCTAAACTACCCACGCAGTTCTCTGACCTTACCACCTACTTACCCTCCCTACCTCCTGAACTGCTCCAAGAGTTCTCCAGTATCCGACTCACACAGGTCCCCCGGGACATCGCGCAGACTCTGACTGAGTTGTTGCCCAAAAGCTCTGAGGGTTCACTGGGCTCCACTATTTCCCAGAGCCTCTCCACTATCCCGGAGAAGCTCCAGCAGGTCCCCAGCCAAACGCAGCAGTACTTCCTCAACATCCGCAACCGCCTCAACAGCCTCATGCCACAAGATGCCTAAGCAACAACCACTACAACAACAGCAAAAACAAAAACAACAACTACAGCAAAAACAGAAGCAAGACAAGAATCAGCAAGATGTTGAACTGAACCGACTGGTCCGACACTCCCCTCTCCCTCTCCCTCCCCCCCAGCACCACCCTCCTCTCTGGTCCCGCTCCCCGTCTCCGTCCTCCGCCAACGGTAGCGGCGTGGAACTGCCCAATGTGCCCTCCTACCCACGCCTGCCCCCAATAGTCAGCCCCCCATCCAAGCAGCTCAACTCGCTCTCCCGCCAGCTGTCAGGCCTCTCCAACCCGGCGTTCTTCATTGAAGATGACTCAGACCTTTCAGCAATAAGACCCACAGGTGAATTCCTGGAAAAATTCCATTGTGAGATTTCTTGTCGATACCTGAACTCTGTCATACAGAGGTAACAGTTTTTCTCATAACACGCGTTATCAGAACGAACTTGCTCCTAAATGAAAAGAACAGCCACTTTAGATAATCATACATGAAAGATGTTTGCAAGCAGAATATGAACTGAGTTCAGATATCATGGCGAATGCACTGTTTGGAAATAACTGTTTTTGGTTTTGTGTTGTTGTGTTGCGTTTGACCCGTCATTTGACTCTGCTTCCGCACAGACTGGACTGATCTTGTGCCGCTAACTTTACACAAACGGACTGATTGCGAGCAGCTGAGTAAAAAAAAAAAAGAAAAAAGAAGTGCGTTGCTAACTTCACTCAAGAGGAAGAGTTTGTCAGTCTGAATTATCACATAACAGCAGAAAACAGAGAGCCGAAAAAAACTCTTACTGCAAATAAGGAGAGAGTGGAATGTTGTCAGAAAATTGGGCTCCTGAATTGATTAATTTATTGTACAGATCGTTCTCGCAGTGCGTAACGTGACATTATAAATTAAAGGTTGAACTCGGATTTAAACAGTACACCATTTAGCCTAATCCTACACTTAAGAATCTGATTTAAATCTGACACTGTCCCCTAATGAATAGCATAGCCTATGTAGAAAATCACTTTAGTTTTGGGCCACTGTCCACATCAAAATTAATAAATTTTTGATTTTGATTTAGGCTAATAGCCCTTTATTTGCATCTTATAAATACCATTAAAATAAATAGCCTAGATACAAAACCTGTAGTCTGTATTTTCCGGACAAATATGAATCTACTGTGAGAAGCTTAACCTGCGAGTCTGCAGCGATGTCCAAACTGTAATCGCTACTGATGAAAAGAAAGAAGCCTACAGTGAAATAATGTTGCAACCTGTGATTTTATAGAACGCTTCATTAAGAGCCAGTGTGTGTAGATCGCCAGGTAAAATCATTTGAGGTGAGAGCATAGAGTGGCACTGCATACAGTAGGTCGAGGCTATTTTACATTTTCTGCATCAATAACTATGCATGTGGCAAAAAGCCGCAGTGCGATGTTACAGTTAATGTAAGCCTAATGTCACGGCTTCGTTTCGTTCATTAACTTGCTGATCAATAAGTTTACTGATTTAACTAGTTTACTCAGTGAAAAGTATCGCTCAGACATTATAGTCAGGTCCGCGGGATTTCAAAAGGTGTAGTTTCCTCAAAGGGCAGCGCTCTAAGAGCCGAATTTAAGCTCAAACTCTGGAACAAAAACTTGTCTGGGCAGGTTAGCCGTGCAGCCTCTGTTACCATGGTGATCTAGCCAGGTAGAAAGAGAGCCACCTTTCGTGATACTGAAAACTCTGGCTTTAGACTCAACAGACCTCGCTCAGCCCTTAATCTCGCTTCGTAGTATACCCCTCAGCCTGATCTCACAAAGTCTTTAACAAACTATAAACAATGTACAAGTTGAGGCACCATACTTACTTTTAGCACTTAGTGTTAAATGAAGAAGACAGGAGTGTGCCATCACACCATGAGCCAGATTAGCCAGACTGAATTGTCCTGTCATTTATCAGGCCACTCTCACACATAGTGGATCCTATTGCATTAGCCGGATTCAGTTCCTGGTAAATCTGCTGCCTTTTGACATAGCCCTGCCTCTGTTTGGAGTTGTGACCTGCTTTGCTCTTTGCAGTGAGACATTCATGTGACCTGTGATTCTATTCATTGACCTACAAACATGTTTCTGCCTCTGCACCTCTCCAGAGAGCTCTAGCCTCAGCCTTCGCCCGGCCGTCAACGTAGAGGATGTGGACTCAGACCAGGAGAGAGGAGGGGCAGCAGGGGGAGGAGGGGAGGGGAAGGTTCAGAGCAATGTCCCCCAAATCCTTATCCCCCAGGACCCCAAGATCACAACCCTCACTGTCCCCGTGACCCCTTCAGGAGGACGACAAAGGTGGGAAACACCGGTTGACACATATGCCACACTCAAGTTTTTATGAGATGTTTATGCTGGGGGCAAAGGTAAACGCTGGGTGTTCATTACAATATCTGATATCTTTTGATCTCCTCTCGTGCTTTTCATATACAGTAAAGGAGACAAAGAGAAAGGGAGCTGCATGGATCATTTATATTTTAGTGCTATTCATTTCCTCTCAACAGTTATATACTCAACAAAGCATTTCACAAGAGAAAAAAGAAACGCAATCAGCTCACTAGGATATATGTTTTGGATTATATCAAGGACACAAGCTTGTTAGACAAGGGGGGTGTTTTCATCCAAAATTATATCATATTAAATATTGATTAAAGAATAATTTCACATATTGAATACTGTATAACCACATGGTCACTTGCTGCTGGCACAACACTTAAACCAATACAATCCCTTTTTAAAAAGGCCATAAAAATCTTTGACAAAAAGCCATTTTCGTTTCACCATTGCATTGTTTTAGATAAACATCATTTATTAAATTTTCATAACTTTCTCTATTTTAAAAATGCATGTTTTATATATACAATTTTGCACAGACTTGCTCCTCCACCTTTGAAAGACTTTATTAAGCTGAAGTCTGCGAGTGGGACTGGCACCAGGGCCACAGCCCGAGGAGACTGTGACGTCCCATACAGACGCATTTGGACAAACTGTTCTGTCAGTCAAAGGAACTAAATATTGGAATACTCTCCCACTCACAATAAGAGACTCACAAAATTATTCAACCTTCAAAACACACCTCAAACAGTGGATAAAAGAAAACCAAGTCTGTGACCACCTTTAAACTCTTTTATTTGCTTGTGTTATTTGTGCCTTTGTATATGTATTCTTTTTTTAACCTGTATTTCTTTGCATGCCAGGGACAACAGATGAAATCTAGCATTTTTGAGTACAAGAGTACAACATATAGTTTGTAAACTGAATTTTGTTATTTCAACATTCATGGTTTTAATCAGTCGTCCAATTAATAATTTTCGAGTGAAACTCTTCACAGTTGTCCTTCTGTGTCCGAGATGGATCTGCTGCCCTCTAGTGTTTGCTGTATAGTCACAGTCGGTAAAAGCATCATGGTGGTAGGCCTGTGTCTTGCGGAAACCACATGTGCTGCTTATAGAATCTGAAATGTTCTTTAGTTTTGCGCTTATACAAAACTATAAGAGCTACCAAAGCCACTCCTACAAGCACACCAGCACATTGTGGTTCTGCAGAACCCACACAGTTTGTAATGTGAATCTCTGTGGAGCGAAACTTGATCTGAACGGTTGAGTGTTTCTTATTCTGTGTTAATACGTCATGTTGTGAGGTGAGATGGTTCTGTTCACTTTTGCTTGGCTTCTGCAGATTGATGTGCTTTTGGCTACTTTATGGATTTTGGCCATACAGTAGTAACTTAGCAAAATCTGACAACAGGTGCATTACTATCTTGCACATTAAAACTGTGTCACCTACCTGGAGAATATAGGTGATCATTTTCCTTTGTTTCTTGGAATAAAGGTGGAGTCAGTGACTCTGGAAAACACTTGTTCCGAAATCAATTTGTGTCAAAATCTGTGAATATTTCCTCACAATCCGCTTCCTGTCCATACTGTGTGTGCGCTTAAAGAAATCTGGTGTTAATACGCAGCCTAGGCTCTGTAAACTGGTATGTAAACAAAGGGTATGTTAACAAAGGTGGTCCACCATAGCTAGTAACATTCCCCTTTACAGAGCCTAGACTGTGTATTAACACTCTCTTTTCAGTGTGCACACAGTACGGACAAGTAGCGGATCATGAGGACATATTCACTGATTTTGACAAAAAAGTGATTGATTCCAACTTTGATATCATGCTTTTCCTGGCACACACACCACACACAAACCCTCTCTCTCTCTCTCTCTCTCCCGTCGCCCTCACTTCAAACCCTGCTCCTTATAGTAGTGGAAGGCATCGTAGGACTATCTGGACAAAGATGTAAGATATGCAAACCTTAATAAATACTGTACTGACTCATCCAGTACCCATCAATCCATCTCTTTATCCACTCATAGTGCTGCCCAGCCAACATTGTTTCCATCAGCTTTCGTTATTCCACTTAAATTGACTAGTATATGCTCATTCACTCATCATGTCATTATTTTTAGTGCTCATTCATTTGCATTGTTCATGATTTTGAGAAAAAGGGAAACAGTGATCTTACTTAAGCAGCACTGTCTAAAAGTTTAACTAATGGTTCTGCTGTTTCTGCTTAACATCAACAATAGGAGGCTGCACTCTCAGAGTGAAGATGATGATGATGAAGGAAGCACCCCTGTCAGAGCCTGGCCCAGCCAGTCCAGCCTGCACAGCACAGAGGACATGTGAGCACTGTACACACACACACACACACACACACACACACACACACACACACACACACACACACACACACACACACACAGATATAGATATTAGTACCTTATTTTTTAGACAGGTGCTGTCATATTGTTGGAAAGGCCGCTTCCCTCATGCACCCGCACTCGCCGTGCCCGCGCCTATATTACTTTTGGACATTCCATGCGCACAGAGGGGCAGAGAGTTCAGCGGAGGAGTAGTGTCTGTTTGTGTGCGTTATTGACCAAAACGTGAGTTTGTCTATTGTGAACGGCACATAACATGCTTTAAGTTAAGCCTACCGTGACTTGTATATTTCTTGAGCTCTATGAGTGTTTAAAGTGAGTTTATTACCTGTTGTCACGGCCTGTGTTAAGCTAATTGTTATGTAGAAAACGGCGATTTTGCCCACTTCATTATCCTAATTTATGCATCCTTAGTTGAAGTTACTAGTCTGGTGTCACACTATTACATGTAAGCCCCTGATATTAATGTTGTTTCGCTACATATAGTGCAATTTCGACGATCTTTTGTGTGTGTGAATTTGCGGGTTGTTTACTAGTGTAACGGTCACGTTAATGAGCCATTAAGCCCTTTGTTCTATATGTTTCCCGCCTTTGTGTTTCACCATTGTAACACTGTGTTAGTGAAAGAGAATCTGTTTAGCCTATATTATTTGATATTAATGCAAGTGTGGTTTCTTGTCTATCTCCTTTTCAGACCACACACTCTGTTACTTATGCAGACATAACCCCAAAGCCTAAGTTAATTAACCTGTGCATTGCTGTGCTGTGTTGTAAACCACCAAAGTCTGCTATTAAAGCCCATGACTGCATCCTATACTCTACTGTGTGTTCTTACCGACACCCCAGGAAGACACTCTGCTCTAACCCAATAGCCTTATACAGTCCACCCATTCAACACATATAGTTAGTTACAGTTATTAAAATTATAATAAAATTCAGCACCATGTATTGACTTTTTTTTCAAGGCTGAGAGAACGTCCAGCATCTTCAGCCAGTCAGACCAGTACGGTGGTGAACGAGCGTCTTCAGGAGCTGGTCCGGATGTTCAAAGATAGAACGGAGAAGGCTAAGGAGAAACTCATTGAACCTGACAGCTCAGATGAAGACAGCACCATCCCCTGTGAGTAAGAGTCTGGAATCTGTCACACACACACACACACACACACACACACACACACACACACACACACACACACACACACACACACGAACATATTTCTATGGTGTTGCAAAATGTTGTGTCCGCCTCATTCAACGCATTATGATGTAGTGTAGAAGGTTTCTTACTAGTTTACCTGGGCCTGGGCCTGTGTGTCTTCAAACTCTCTCATATATCTCTCTCTCTTGTCTTCTTCTAACCCCTTGTCCTTTCAGCTCCTCCCCAGGCCTCGGTTCCTTATCCTCCCACAGGAGCCCAGCCAGTGGATGGGGCAGAGAAGGAGGCTCCAGCAGGTCCATCAGGAGGAGGAGGAGGAGTGGAGAGTGGGGCAGGGGAGGAACAGTCTAGTCGCTGCTGCAAGGTGAAAGCTCCTCGCTGGATACGAGCCTGTATGCACTACCGCTTCCCTGCCAGCATCGACCCTTTCACCAGTGAGAAACCCTGCCGAAAAAACCCTTACTCTACAGTAGATTCCTCTACACTTCAACTACTCAGAAACACTTTTATTGTGTTTAAATGGGAACAAAATTAGACAATTAATGATTGTGATTTTTGGGTAAAGATGAATCTACTGAACTATCCTGGAACAATACAGACACCTGTCTGCTTGTCATCTGTCATTTTCTCTTCCCTGTGTTTCACATTCATAAGGATTTTGTGATCCCATCTGTTTTCTACTGTTACCATTGTTTCTCCTGTAGCACAAAACCAATCCACATAGTGCACATTTCCCTGCTCATTTATCATGCTCTTGTTCGATCAGTCAATCTCTGGTTAACCTTGTGTACTGAGTGTTGGTGTTTGCTTAAAGGTGGAGTAGCGATTCTATTTGTTGGCAAAATCTGTAAATATCTCCTCACGATCCGCTACCTGTCCGTACTGTGTGTATTCGGAAGAAAAGAAAATCCAGTGTTGATGCACAGCCTAGGCTCTGTAAACGGTCAAGTTGCTAGCTATGGTGGGCCAAACTTTGTTATATTCCTTTTG
Organism: Hyperoplus immaculatus; assembly: GCA_949357725.1. NCBI lineage: Eukaryota > Metazoa > Chordata > Actinopteri > Uranoscopiformes > Ammodytidae > Hyperoplus > Hyperoplus immaculatus. Next base: position 29,877,616 of record OX442354.1, on the reverse strand, counting down.
TTCACATGCCCATTTCGAGAGCCCAGGCTGTATATTTACACCAATTTTTTTTTCAGTTCACACACAGTATGGAGAGGTAGCCGATCGTGAGGAGATATTCACTGATTTTGACACCAAGCGTTCTCCAGTATCGCTGACACTACCTTTAATGGCTATATCTTGTTTTGCGTACTTTCTACGGCTCTGATAATTATCTTATTGTCTAATTTCATCACTCGCTCAATCTTTCTCTCTCCCTTCTCCGGCTCATCTCTTGTTCTCTCCACTCAGACCTGATGTACGTGCTGTGGATGTTACTGGTGTGTCTGGCATGGAACTGGAACGTGTGGTTCATCCCAGTGCGCTGGGCCTTCCCCTACCAGACTCCAGACAATATCTACTACTGGCTGCTGACCGACTACCTGTGTGACCTCATCTACATCCTGGACATCACCATCTTCCAGCCTCGCCTGCAGTTTGTCCGTGGAGGAGACATAGTGGTGAGTGAGACACTGCAAGCCATTATTACAGTAATCTGAGCGCCTTCTTGTGGCAGGAAAAAATTCAGTTATTTTGAAGGGTAACGTAGGCTGCTGAAATCACAAGAATGACTGTTTTTTATAGCCAAAAGTGTCATCAATTTAACCTGCCATGGTCACTCTTTATATCTGCTGTTGTTTGGTTTTTATTACAGAGTGACAAAAAAGAGATGAGAAAGAATTACATGAAAACCAAACGCTTCAAAGTAAGTGACCAGCAGAATTTAAAGTCAATGTTTGAGTATATTCTGTTTTTATGGGCTTCACATATTCAGTGTTGAATCAATCATCCAAGCAATTGATTTAATGAAATGGTACCTTCCTGTTTTTCAGTTTGACGTAGCCAGCCTTGTTCCCCTCGAGCTCTTCTATTTCAAAGTTGGCATTAACCCACTGCTTCGTCTACCCAGGCTGCTGAAGGTGAGGTTTGTTACCGTATATCCAACAGTTTCCCCTTTACAAGTCATTACAACTTTTTACAGTATCATTGTTATGGTAATCAACGCACTAAGAATCTGTCTGCGTTTTTTTGCATCAATACAGTATGTGTCACAATTACTGAGCCAGTTGCAACAACGTTACACTGAAAACATTGAATACAGTATCAGTCACATGGCTCCAATACAAAGGAAACATTTATCTCCAAGCTCCAAGTATCCATTTTGGGAGATTAGATGTCAATGTCAGATGTCATTTAAAAAAAGAAAGTGTTTGAAAGCCATTTTCTCTTAACATATTTGTATGTTCTCCATCGATCGCCTCCCTAGATAAACTCCTTCTTTGAGTTCAACGAGCGTCTAGAGGCCATCTTGACCAAAGCCTACATCTACAGGTCAGCTGCAAAACAATGGTGTCTTACTGTACTGTACCAAACTATTCCTCTTCTCTCTCTATCCATCTTTTCACTTTATTTCACACTGTGAAACAGATCAACAAATAACTGAGTTCAAATGCTGATTGGTTTGTGCAAAAACATGTTACTCTCTCCGTTTGTCAGGGTGATCCGCACCACCTCCTATCTGCTTTACTGTCTCCACTGCAATGCCTGTCTATACTACTGGGGCTCTGCCTACACTGGACTCGGATCAACCAAGTGGGTGTACAATGGCGTAGGCAACAGGTGAGTTGGATAAGTACACAAGCACACACACACACACACACACACACACACACACACACACCATATCCCCGTTCTGTCTCTTTCTAATGCCTCCTGTTTTTGTCTTTGCTCAGTTACATTCGTTGTTACTACTTTGCGGTGAAGACCCTGATCACCATTGGTGGCCTGCCAGACCCCACCACCCTGTTTGAGATTGTCTTCCAACTTATCAATTACTTTGTTGGAGTCTTTGCCTTCTCTATCATGATTGGACAGGTATATCTATCAAAACTCAATTTGAGTCTCTTTGTGCAAAATTGGAGTTAAATTAACATTAATTATATTAACTTTTATTTTCTGATCTCCTAATTTTCTTCATGGGTCTCACAGATGCGTGACGTGGTTGGTGCAGCCACAGCAAGTCAGACCTACTACCGCACATGTGTGGACAACACTATTAAATACATGTCCTCCTATCGCATCCCCAAAGACGTCCAGAACCGCGTCAAAACCTGGTACAACTACACCTGGCAGTCACAAGGAATGCTGGGTAAGGAGATCGCTGTGTGTGCTCATGTGTTCATATGTGCAGCAGTATCTTACAGGTCTGACCTTTCAGTCATACTTGACTTATATTCTGTCTTACAGATGAGCAGGAGCTGCTGACTCAGTTGCCTGATAAAATGCGTCTGGATATTGCCATAGACGTCAACTACTCCATCGTCAGCAAAGTCCCTCTTTTTCAGGTAGGCAATCCAAAAATCACATGGAAAGAATAACATTGTACACTAGATAGAGACTATCATACAATGGTGGAAATGCAGTGTATACTCACTGAATATACATCCCATCTGAATTCAACAGTCTTTCCTTTTTTGTCCCATATCTTGACAGGGTTGTGACCAACAGATGATCTTTGACATGCTGAAAAGCCTACGTTCGGTTGTCTACCTGCCTGGGGATTATGTCTGCAAAAAGGTACATACTTTATGCAAACCAGCCTGATTACTATTATTAATTTTTTGGCCATTTGTATTGCTCTCTCTCCCGCTCATCATTTGCCTCCATTTTCTCCTTCTGTGTCACTCAGGGCGAGGTGGGTCGGGAGATGTACATCATAAAGGCAGGAGAGGTGCAGGTGGTTGGAGGACCAGACGGGAGGACAGTGTTTGTCACTCTCCGAGCTGGATCCGTTTTCGGGGAGATCAGGTGTGAAATGAAAGAATGGTTAAACATTACTACACAGGAAAAATTATATTGCCTAAAAATGTCTTGCGGAATCTGTTTTCCATAAAATAAATTGACAAATCAGAGGAACATGTAGTATTCAACCATAACTTCTGTGATTGGCAGTTTGCTCGCTGTTGGCGGGGGTAACAGGCGCACGGCAAATGTAATTGCCCATGGCTTTGCCAACCTCTTCATCCTGGACAAGAAAGACCTGAATGAGATCCTGGTTCACTACCCTGAGTCTAAGAAACTGCTCCGCAAGAAGGCCAGGTTAAACATCAATGACACTACACAGTAGTAAATGTTGTCATCTCAAAGGTCATCTATTATGCAAAATGCACTTTTCCATGTTTTTTAACAACATTAATATGGGTCCCTTATGTGACTAGAGACTCCATACGTATGACCTGTGATAAACACGCCCCCAGACACCCCTGATTTTAACTGGCTGTTAGAGTTCAACTTTAACACACAACTCAAGGCTTTTTGAAAGACGGGGCTTAAAGAGACAGGCTCTGAAAAAAGAAGATGAAAAGAGGAGATTCAGAAATGGCAATATACTTTTTTTTGGCACAACACTACACCATTAAAACACCATTTTACCAAATCACAATATATGACCTTTAAAACCACAACAGCAATCACTCAAACCCATCATGTTACACTCTGTCCTGTATTTGTCTGCATGCATATAATTATTACTCAAGTCTGTTGATAAGTCTGATACAAGTTACTGTCTCCAACCACAGGAAGATGCTTACCAAGGGAAAGAAACCTGAGTCCAAAGAAGAGGCAAAGGATCCCCCTCCGGTCCCAACAGCCCCTGTCAGACAGGAGACCCCCAAACTGCTGAGAGCGGCTCTGGAGATGGCAGCCCTGGCTAAAGTCAAACGGAAGACCAACAAGTCCAGCATCTCATTGCAGGTAAACAAACACAAAACACAACAAAATAAATCACAGAATAAACAAGTGCACGTGTGTCAAGAAAGAACATTTATCCCTTTATATATTATATATTCTCTTCCAGCCCTCCATGTCCTCCTCCCTGCCTCCTCCGTCTCCCACCTCCAGCTCGGGACACGACAGAGACGTGTACTCTCCCTCTCCCGTGACGCCTCCTCGCTCTGCGTCGCAGTGCCACAGCAACACAGACCAAATGCCTGTCGCCACGCACCGACCAGAGGAAGGTTTCAGTGAGGAGGAAGGGAACGAGGGAGGGAAGGAAAAGAAGTCCTGATTGCTCTTTAAAAGGACAAGGGAAGGAGGAAGACATGTTGAGAAAAGAAATGGAGGTTAGGGAGGGGGGGGGGGTCAAGAAATACTCTAACTTTAAAGGTGCGCTATGCGGTTTCAAGGGAGGGGGGATTTGTTGACATTTGCAGAGCCTGCGGTTAGTTTACAAAACATATTTTTCATTCTTAGTATTGAAATATTCTCTCAAAATAAATGAAAAACTAAATTATTTTGAGGCAGAATATGAACTAGAATATGGTTGTAAACAAAACGTTGTGCCCTTTTCTGTAAACAACCACAGTGAAACAGTAACTTTTCAGGTAGCTTTCTAACTTCAAACAGTGTTTCAGGGATCCAATTTTCTTTATTCAGTTATGAGAATATACATTAGAAAATGCTCACTTCTCTGAAACACCAAAAGTTGCATAGTGCACCTTTAAAGGGGAGTGAGAGGAATACACAGGGCTATGGGTATGTCTGCTGTTATACATAATGGTGAATGAAGAGAGAGGAGCTGTTATAAATGAACGTGTAACAGCCATGTCTTGACGGCAGCCGGATCTGCTAGAGTTGTGTGAGAGAGCTTCATCGCAAAAATATCAAGGTTGAATTGTGTTTCAACCGTAACACACTATTATGCAGTGTAATTGTAATCTTCCAAAAAAAAAAAAAAAAAACGGTATAATTTGTCACTTTTGTGTCAACTAGCTTCAACATCACATTAGCGGTCTTTTACATTAGGACTGTTCTGTCCCTGGTTTCCTCAAGCTGGACCAATGTAAGGTCCAACTCCAGACCCTCTGTCCCTCTATCAACCTTCCCTCACTTTGTTCAAGCTTACTAAATGTCCTTATAGTAGCAACAACCCATTCCTCTCCTGTTTCCACCCTCAGAATTCTAGCTCATCAGCCACACTAAGTTAACACTAGTACACTTAAACACTAGTAACTTATTCAAATACATTTGATTAGATTTACATTAGTACATTCACTGTAGCTACCATGAGCCAAAACTCTTCTTCTTTTCAAAACACATTTTAAAAAATCATGTTTTTGCTGTTGTTGTCTGTTAACTGTTTACAGATTATTTTGTAAACCCTAAAAGTGCACTTGGCTTTATACGTTTTTGTCTTTTACCTTTGTGTTATGATGGTGTGAGTAGCTTGTACTGTAGATGTTTTTTAGAAGTTGTTTTAAAAAAAGAAACAGAACAGACTTAGTACAGCTGCCTGTCTCAAAGACTTACAATCGGTAAGTCCATCACAAGATGGATGTGTCACGGACAAGGCAATGTAAGGTCATCTCAGATTGTGTTGAATAGATCCTCGGTCTATTTTTAACCATCCTAACGTTAAGCATAGCAAGCTCAAACATCATTTATACTCTTATTACCTCAAAACTGTATTTTACATGCTACTACACGCTGTATATGTAATCTCAAAGTGATCAATATCTCTCTAATCACTTACATAAAACTGTAGCCATCAGTACATGTAATAACATTGCTTTACATCTTTTACATTAATTAACATTTTATGGTAATATTTTGTACAATAATGTAAATATATTTGTTTTCTTGAAATGAAGATTAATCACATTGTTTTTTTGTTAATGTAAAATCCCTTCATGATATGTACATCAAATATTTCTAAATGGTTCATTTTTGTTGTAAACGTGTTTAGGACTCGATAATAATGTAAGAATGATTCTTTTTGTATACAGTAGATGGTTTTGATGATTGATTCAAGCCTCTGAAGGTGAGCCCATAAACCAGCTAACCATACTGCCAGAACATTTGTAGAAAGGATTATCAATGTGTTGTTGTTGTTCTTTTATGATTATTTGTGCGTGTCTGTGTGTGTGTGTGTGTGTGTGTGTGTGTGAGAAAGGGCAGAGACTCTAAATAAATGTATATAACAATGTTCGTAATCTGGATTTGGTCACACATTTAGCCATTTTTTAGCTTTGTTTGAATAAATGACTTGTAGAGTTTCAGCATATTTTGTCCTGAGTTTATCTGACCTACAGGGAGTGGTCATTTAGGTTCCAGAAGCCTCACAAACATCATGACAAAACCACAGAGGTGGGACTACACAGCGTTGTTGTTCTGAATAATGGTGTGGTTATTGGCTTAAACAGATAACCCACAATGCTGTTTTCTACATTCATCTGTATAACGCCCTATATTATCATTTTTCAGTCAGTGTAGCTTGAACTTAAGGCCCATTGATTTGCAATAAACTAATTTAAATTGTGCATAGGCAACTTGTAGCCTAAAGGCCTTTGCACACCGGGCGCGTTTTATTCGTGCGATTAATCCGTTAATTAACGAACGTATACAGAGTCAATACAAACTTCCACACCAGCGCCGTCATTTCGCACCGCGGATTTGCGTTTTTTATTTTTTCGAACTGAGTTCGATTTTTCTAGGACGTCGCTTCATAAAGTGAGACGCGACAAAATTCACATTTCAAAACATTCGCTTTTACGTTTCGTTTATTCGCGTCGCGCCCGGTGTGCAAAGGCCTTAACTGTAAGCAAACAACTTGCTCATTCCTGTTACAAAGATTAAGGTAACTTTCCAGTTTTCCGCCGTTGTGGAAAATAAAATGAGGTTAAGCATAACAGATGTAGTATGGTATTGAGTGTCAGAAAAGCGCTAAAGAACAAGTGGGACGGGACCACATTTCCCACAATGCGCCGCCCGCTGACGTCATTGTTTTCTCTGCGGTCAGCTGATCCAACTGAAAGCAGGCTGTCAGTGCCGATGGAAAAGTCCAGCCTGCGGTACGAACAACGTAAATTAGCTTAATGAGATGACAGCGGCGTCCATTGCGATGTAAACTCTGTCAGTTGAATTGATCCGTTAACGGAGAGGGTATGGCATAATGGCACGAGTCTGCGGCCTCTCATAGCTCACAAAGCTGCTGTCTTAAATGTTAAAAGCTGCTTAACTTGTGTGCTGCTAGCTGGTGAGTGGGGCTATCGTCTGTTGAATTGACCCAACTGTCTGTGATGCTCCGGGGTCCTTCATAGTCACTAAGGGGAGAGAGAGATGGAGGAGTTCGATGGAGAGGACTATGCGGAAGCACCAGAGCTGCCTATAGAGGTGAGTTAGTGTGGGAGATTAGTCCAGAAACGCCCTGCTTAACATTTAATGCAATCACCAACACTAGATCAATAGTGACAGTCATCTCATGACATGCTGCTCCTGTCAAAAGACAATGTTTCATTCAGAAGAGTGTGCTGTCATTTGAGTTAATAAGATGCTGTCATTTAAAGGTAGGCCTATAGTCAGTGATTCTGGAGAATGCTTGTTGTCAAAATCAGTGAATATCTCCTCACGTTCCAATGTAGGCCTATGTGTCTCCACTGAAATTAAATCCAGTGTTAATATGCAGCCTATACGGCTTGTTTCTAACTATGGTGGGCCCCTTCCATTCTACAGAGCCTAAGATTTTTTTTTCAGTGTACACAGTAGGCCTACGGACAGGTATTAGATCACGAGGAGATATTCACTGATTTTGACAAAAAAAGGTGATTTCGACAACAAGCGTTCTACAGAATCTCTGACTCCACCTTTAACCCTGGGGTGGATATGCTGTTTCCCTTTCCAAGATCCATCCTCTTCAACATGACCTAACATTGTGTTTCTGTGATCTCCTGCTTGTAGATCATCGTTTACCTCCTGAGCTTCCTACATGCTTCAGACAGGAAGGAGGCCTCGCTGGTGTGTCGCAGCTGGTACCATGCCAGCCAGGACCTGCGCTTTCAGGTCATTTGCTCTGTGCAGAGTCTGTGTTTTATTACCCTTAATAACGTGTCATAACACACTATTTTTTGTGGCAGGCAGGTTTTAAACTTGTGCTCTCTGTTCCTCTCTGTGTCTTCAGAAGAAAGTCACCTTTCGCTTCCCGGCTTCTGCCTCGTCCCTGGAGCTGATCCGGGGTCTGGGCCAGAGGTCTCACTGCAGACTGGTCATCAGCCAGCTGGATGGCTTCAGCATCTCCAGGTCACTGCTTCTGGAGGTGCAGTACGCCATGTGAACCATTTTAAAAACACCCCACCAACACTGTCCAGGGCATTTTAAGGGTCTCTGGGGGTCTATTATTCCAAGCCGGAGGTGAAAGCTATGAAGATTAGTATTGGTGGTGATATTATCACCCTGATAATGTGGGAGGGTGGGGAGGGGGGGGTGGCGGGGGTGTGAACAGCTTTAATCATGATACATACACCTTTTAAATGTTCTACCATAACAAACATTTATCTTAGGAATGAGTGAAACTGAGCTATTAGTCATTTTACTGAAGTATAGGGCATTAAAGGGATAGTTCAGTATTTTTGAAATGAGGTTGTATGAGGTACTGATGCATAGTTAGTGGGTGACCTTATAGACATGGCGATCAGTGCAGTCATTTGAAGGAGTTTGGGGGAGACATCGCTCTAGCAGAGGTCAGCATTGTACTGTTGCTGAACTATCCCTTTGAGGCAAAGCGGGACAAACCGGATGCAGAAGTGGACGGATGTAATATGTAATGTGAGAGGATGGCTTATCGTCAGTGTTTTTACATATGTTTTGCCTCTTTGCTTAAACAGTTGTCGTGTTGTGTTTTCACTTCCAGCCGTCACACGCTCCTATATATGTGTGTGTGTGTGTGTGTTCAGAGAAAGTCCCCAACCCAAGGCTCTGAAAGTCTCTCCTCCATTAAAGACTTACATTGTGGTAGAGATTTCAGACCAGGCTTTTTTCTTCTTTTTTTTGAACGTTCACTGTTATCGTCTGAGTGTTTGCACGGCATGACTCTTAGCGTTAGAAATGTAGCGTGATACTGAACAGGATGTGTGACAGTCGTAATGGTCCAAAGTTCAGAGCAGCTCCAGGAGCGACTCTCGAGACCGTTTACATGACCCCTATCACAAGAAGGTGTTCAAGCTTCTTTATTATCCCAGACGGGTCATTTGATTGACAGCCTGTAGAAAAAAGAAACAGCAGACAAACAAATAAATAGGACAACTAATACCGAACCACAAAAACAAATCACATTTAAGGTCCTGTGTGTGTGTGTGTGTGTGTGTGTGTGTGTGCGCGCGGAAATTATCTTTTTTTTTAACCAAGGGCTTTTGTTGCCACTGTGTAATATGTTTCAGAGGCCTTTTTGAGCATTTCTAGTACAATTTTACCAAATGTTGGGAAATGCCTAGTTTCCTCTTTCAAGACACATGAACTCTATTTTACAGGTGTGTATAACTATGTCTTACTTGTTACGTGTGTGTGTTTGTGTGTGTGTGTGTGTGTGTTTGTGTTTGTACTCTCCTTTCTCTGTTCCCCCTCAGGTGGGCCTGTGTTTGGGCTCTAAGGTGGAGAGCTTGGCCCTGCCTGGCAGCAGTATAACAGAGGCCTCTCTGCTGGCTCTCCTCCCTCGCCTCACGTCCCTGCGCCGACTGGACCTCAGTGGGCTGGACAGCCTCTTCATGTCCGGGGCCTTCCTCTCCAGGGAGGAGCACAGGCAGCAGGTAGGACGTGTTATGGGACAGTGGGAGGGCGGGCTCAGGTTTGCCAGTGTTTCAATGAGACCTGAGCTGCCCTGACCGTGCCGCCTGGATTTTTACTTTGAGTTAAAGGTGCAGTGTGTAAAGGGAATTGGCCTTTTTCAGAACAGACCTGGTGGAAATGGAATATAATTAACATAAGTATGTTTTAATTAGTGCATAATTACTTGAAATAAAAGTTTTTATTTACTTTTAGAATGAGCTTTTATAACTACTGTACATAGGCGTGGAGGCCTCCACCATGTTGCGCCGCCATGTTTCAACAGTAGTATAGAATGGACAAGCTTAACGACCTTGCGTGTTTTTATGTACTGTATAGGGGGTGTCCGAGAGATTAGGATATGTGACGCTCGGTGCGAGTGCTCCAACCGTCCAGGCTGTCTGCATCAGATTTGTGACATCTTATGTCTATCATTTTGGCATTGATAATACATGTAATCATGAGGGTGACTGACTGGTAGTCCTCCTTAGTTTTACAGCTGGTACACTGTAAATGTAGCCTGGCACCGCCCTCCTACCTACTTCCGCTCAATTTTCGTTTCACTTCAGTAGTCAGTCTGGGGCTGGGGTATATTCATGGGTTCCTTCTCCAGCCAGACTTTTGGCGGTCCAATCAGCGAACAGAGCGAGTGGCTGAGAACGATGACGTTGAAGTCGCGCTCCAGTTTCAGTTGAATGCTGCGTTCCTTTATACTCGGAACTCGGAGATTTCCGACTTGGTAGTTCCGAGTTCCGACCTGTCTGTGTTCCAGTGCATCTGCTCGTGAAAGTATGGACACATACAACCTTTCTCATCCAAATAACTAAACGTTAGGCTCTAGCAAGTTACCGTTGCCAGGTACCGGTAGATCCATAGACTACAATATGTAGTGAAGTCGGAAATTTCCGAGTTCCCAGTACAACTGAAACGCACCGTCAGAATCCGGCTCATACGTCACGACCAAACATTATGCCATCGGTTGGCGATCCAGAGTGGCACTGGGCAGATCCAATAGTTTTAAACTTCAACAGACACCCGACTCCAAGTGAGTGAGCGTTTGCCAATTACAGCAGTTCCAGACCTTCTATACAAATGAAATGAAGTACGATGGTCTGGTTGGACCAGGCTACTGTAAATGTAATCTTTCATCTAAATTCCACTCCGTAAAGTTGTATATGTGCCCAACTCTATTGTTCATCCATGCATAGTCACGGTCTAACTTCCTGCCTCCCTCTCCATCATGTTGTTCCAGGTGCGCTTTGCTCTGTCCGGTCTAGAGGAGCTGGACCTCTCAGACCTGCGCTACCTCTCTGACCTGACCTTCAACCGTCTGACAGGCTGCACCCCGCGCCTCCAGCGCCTCTCTCTGGCCGGATGCCACATCGCCTTTGAGTTTGACCCGTACCTGGGGGTCCCTGTGGGGGCCGTGACCGACTCCTCTGCACTGCTGTCACTCAGGAACCTGAGGAAGCTGTTAACGGCGCAGAGATCAACCATCGTAGCTCTGGACATCAGCAGAACCTCCATCACCCCTGAGTCACTACGCACTATTGGACAGGTCGGGATTACCACTTTTCATACACAGTACGAAGAATTATGTCAATACTTTTGGCTTGTCCTTTAAAAGCTGGAGTCAGCGATTCTGGAGATATCACTCAAAATCAATGTATATCTTCTCACGATCCACTACCTGTACTTCCTGTGTGTGCTCCGGAATTTTTACATGCCAGTATACAGAGCCTAAGCTGTGTATTAACAACCGATTTTGTTTCAGCATTCCCCAGAATTGCTGACTCCACCTTTTAACTTCCTAATAGAAGGTACATATTGTAGGTTGTTTTTATTTTTATTCTTGATGTTCTCTGGATTCCAGGTTCAGGATTTGGCTTTGGAGGAGCTGCGGCTGCACGGCTGTAAGGAGCTGACAGACTACTCAGTGGAGGTTCTGGTGAAGCAGCAGCCCAGTTTACAGAGGCTGGACATCAGTGCCTGCACTGAGCTGACCAACAGGTCAGTAGAGGCTGTAGCCCGGGGTCTCAAGTCATTGACACATCTCTACTTGTCCCGCGACTGGAGGATCACTGAAAAAGGTGCCCATAGTGTATTGCTGTTATTGTGTGTGTGTCATAAACTCCAAGATTAACAGGATTGAATGCTAGTAGCCATTAGCACGCCTTACACCCCCACAACACTTAAAAGTCCAATTCAAAGGCACCCTTAAGGGTGGTTAAGCAGTGGGGCTACAATGTTGTGTTTGTAAGTGATAACTTCTTGTCTCCTGCAGGCCTGGCTGATCTTCTGTCCGTGTCGACCCTGAGGAGTCTGGATCTGTCAGAGTGTCTGCATGTGAGCGGGACAGAGATCGTGAAAGGCTTGGCCGGACCCAGTGCTGCCAGAGCACAGCTGGAGACACTCAGCCTCAAGAGCTGCACCTACATACGGGTCGGTAGTAGTTCAGAGTGTTTGCAAAGTGTGTGACTCATGTGTCTGTGTGGAGAACGCCTGTAGGGAATAACTTGGCGTCTTCCACCCCTCCCTTCAGGATCTTGCCGTGTTCTCTCTCACCCAGCTACTCAGGGACACTCTCCGTGAGCTAGACCTGACGTCGTGTGTCAACGTGACCGACCTGTCCGTGCGCGCTATCGCCACCTACCTGCAGGGCCTGGTGGTGCTGCGGCTGCCCTGGTGTAAGGAAGTCACAGACTGGGGGCTGCTGGGGATGGTGCACACCGCCGACTGTGAGCCCGACCCAGATACGGTGAGAACTCCACACACATGGGAAGAAGGAAAATCAAATCAAGTCAAATAGTACTGAAGGAGGTGAGGTGGTGCCCCTGCCATCAATGGGTTCTTCATTATATGTCCCCCTCATAATGTTTTTCACTTGTTTTGTCCTGTACCGCATCGCTTAATAAAAATAAAAATACTTCTAATACAGGAAAAAAAAGCAATTTTCATACACAGAAGTACAAAGTGCTTTACATAAGAAAATAATAGCCATGATCCCACACCCTATCACAATTCAATGAACAGATAAACACTTATTTATAACAAAGAATCAGCAAACAGGAACTTGAGGAAACGCTATCATGGAAAACTTTGAGAAAACAACAGAGACTGAATTCTCAGTGTTGATGTAAAATAAATGTTAAAAGTGGAAGATGAAAATAAATACTAGAGTAAATGAATAAATAATAATAAAAATAAAACACATTAATACTTGGAGTAAGTAGATTCATTAATCAACAAATGAGATACAAAATCAAAATATAAACTACAAGTAAGGAGAAAAATAGATATGTTATTAAATAAAGTTAAATAAATTAAATTAAATTATAAACCTAGATATACTTAGAAGTAATACGTGAATTAATCAATTAATTCAAGTTAAATAAATTAAATCAGATTCTATCAAAAGCTGAAGAAAAAATTCAATATAAATTACATTGGATGAAAAGAATTAAAGAAAGGGAATGGATTTCTTCATATCTACAGTAAATGTTACTAGAAGTTGTTGTACTGTATTCATCTCAACAGGGAGACAAGGGTCCGAGGTTCACCCGGACCTTTGGCAACATGGGTTTCTTTAAGCCTCCTCATCAGCCTTTTGACGAGCGGCCCAAGCTGGTGACCCAGATGGACCTGGAGCAGTTCAAACAGCAGGCTGGAGCCTCTCTGTTAGCCCTGAGCAGACTGCAGGAGCTCGACCTCTCTGCCTGCCCCAAGCTCACTGACAGCAGCATCACACAGGTGGGAGCCTGAGGCCGGTGTATATATAGAGTATTTGCAGAAAAACTAAACTCAGGATTTCATACCGTTTCTCCTAGCGGGTGGGGGGAAAATAAACAATTCATGTAGCAATTCCTCTCTTGTGAGATTTAAAATCACTTAAATATTTCCAAAAATCTATTCAGTCTTCTTATCTTTAATCTTAACATATATTTAACCAAGTGTGACTAGTAACTACATTTCTTGTTTTAAAGTTGCACGTTCGAGAAAAGGCAGCTAGCCTAAACCTACCAATTTTATTTATGTAACAGACTTTTATTTTTGTCTGACTTTAATTAATTCTCTCACTGATTAAGCAAAACATCTGTATCAGTACAAGTTTACTAGCATGGATAAATGTTACCATTTGTCTTAGTGTGTTTAACATTATTGCAATCAGTTGACAAATCTTTTCAAATAATATTAATAAATATAAAAAACGATTTGGCTTTACACACCTTTCTTTGCACAAAGCCGACTGGAGTTGATCCTGATATCCTCCAATGTTCTGAATTGAGAAATGGATTTTGAATGGAAAATCTAAATTGAATTGTGGGATTCCAAAATCCAAAATTCCACCCCCCTACTTTCTCTCCTCTCCTCCTTAGGTGATGCGTTTCCCGGACCTCCAGCGTCTGTCTCTCTCCATGCTTCCGGAGATCACTGATGCCAGCCTGGCTGCGGTGGCCTGGCACTGCCGCAGCCTCACCAGCCTGGCCCTCAGCCACTGCTCAGGCATTACTGACCGCGGACTGGCCCAGGCTGCTCCATACCTCCACAGACTGCAGCACCTCTACCTCTCCTGTTGTAATAACATCACAGACAGGTGAGTGGTGGCACACGTATGTCTATCTGTAGCCCTGTTTGAGCCTGAAATGTAATACATTTGTTTGTTTTTATATTACTGGTCGATAATGTAACAAAATGGCCAAAGCATAATACATTTTTGCCCATAATGTAACAACTTATTACATCATGGAGCGATCAAAATATCTTTCTCCTGATAGTGTTATAATTGTTTTACATTATAAAGTGAGTCAATAGTTTATGGATTAAAGGGCTAATTGATTCAATGTTGAGTGTAGTATCAATAAAAAAATGTTGTTCAATAGTTTCAATCTAAAGGCATACTACATCGTTTTTGTAGAGTAGTCGTTGTTGCATTGCGGGCTCTTACAAGCCCCATTAAAATAATGGAGTATTAATTCATTCATCTTTTGACATTTGAATGCCCCTCCTCCCCTCCCCAGATCCTTGTTCGTCCTGGTACAGCACTGTAAGCGTCTGCAGACTCTCGACATCTCAAGGTGCAAAAACATCTCCGTTACAACTGTGGATCACCTCCAATCACAGCTGCCCTTCTTGGAGAATGTCCACTACAAATTCATAGGCGGGACAGACCTCATCCTCACCCTCTGACATGAATGACTCGATGTCCCGGGTGACAACTGGACCTTTTTCATTCTGAAAACCTTCCGACCAAAGCCTGCTCCCTGAGTCGAGCTATTGAACATTTTAGCAGTTTGCAGAAGAACTAAAGGAAAAATGTTTTGAAGTTGTTTGTTTACAGTGGGAGTTTATCGTCGCTTACTTTTATCCTGTAAGTGATTTTAAAAACAGGACCGGTACCATTGCTTTGAAACTGAATTGGAAATCCTTTCGTGCGTTTGATCGTTCTTGCATTCTCACCATCAGACAGGGCAGACCAATCTGTATCTGACCACCGTATTCAAAGATCATTACTGGTTTAAAGGCCTACTTCACCGGTTTGAATATGAAGGTGTATTGAATTCTGAGATCCTATGTAGTATAAATGTGCAAAAAAAATTAAAATCGGTTCATCCTAGCCTGAGAAAAGGCAGAAATATAGGGTTAAAAAAACACTCTTTCTAACGTGCTTTGTAAATATTACTGTGATGTCACAGTAAAAGACATCACAGTAATATTTACAAAGTAAGTTTTTTTTAACCCTATATTTCTCTTTCTGTGATGTCACGAGAAAGAGAAATATAGGGTTAAAAAAAAAAACACTCTTTCTGCCTTTTCTCAGGCTAGGATGAACCGATTTCAATTTTTTTCGCACATTTATACTACATAGGATCTCAGAATTCAATACACCTTCATATTCAAACCGGTGAAGTAGGCCTTTAAGCACAAGGGGGAAAAGTTTGGGGTGTTACGTTTATGTGATGCATCATCACTTAGAGCGCTGATTTCATAGTGAGGCATCTCTTAAGGTGCCATGTTTTTATTTCTTTACATTCTTTATTTGTATCAGGGACCGTGTACAAAATACATTAAACTCAAACAATGAGAAGATATGCTTAGTACCAGACCTTTAGCTTCCATGCAGTCCCCAGGGAGGTGAACAGAAACAACAATAAACAGACAAACCTGTCATCTCTACTACAAGTGGACCAACAATTTTTAGACACCACACAGACTATGTACACACACACACACACACACACACACACACACACACACTTGGTCCTCAACTATTTTCTTCAACTTTAATAGCAATATAAAAAGACAAATAAGGTTAAATATAACTTATTTAGAATGGTCTCCGTAAGATGGAGATGGCCTTCTTCTGAAACATGTACTGTATTTCTTTTCCTTTGGAGCATGCCAGCAACGTGCCTGCCTCCATTAGCTGCACTAATGGTTTTAATTATATAAGAGTTCTTTCAAAAGTTATCAGCAGCAGTTATCAAATTCAGAGTCTCAATTTTAAGTTTAAAATTTAATTAAAGAAATTCCCCACAAAAAAACAGACAAATCATTTCACAATTTCTATACGTACCATAATAATATACACACTGGAGTGTCGGACTAATTTGAATTGTTTTGAAGGCCGACCTCTCTATTTGCTGCAACCACTGTAGCCTAATTAAATAAATAATATTCCTTTATACTGTAAGTATATATTGTTGAATCATTTTGTACTGTTGTATCACTGTGTGCTGCACTGACAAAATGAGCATTATAGAATGCAATGATAAAGTCAAGTAAAAAAGGCGTTCGTTTTATAAATAAACCAAAATGTGGCTACTAGGCCATGGGCAAAAGAAACACACACATGCTTGTTTTTTCTCAGAATAAATCAAAACATTTATTCACCCAAAGCACATGATGCAAAGTGAACGTTGTCACAGAGGCGTATGTGTCAGAAGGGCACTGCAGAGGACAGTTGTGACTGTGCTGTAATGAAATAACCCAATGCCACAAAGAGGGCAGAGATCATTTAAACACACTGTGATAAAACTGTAGAACTGTCAGTTCTCGAGTAGCTGCTTCAAGTGCCACCACATGTGCCAAGTGTTCCACTGTAGTAGAGTAAACCAGTACCATGTATACAATTGATAAGTTTGGAATTCATTCAGGATTTGATCCAGATTGCATGCTGTATTGTACAGGTGTGCAGTGCTTGCTGATTGCTGGATGGATAAAAAAAACTTGTTACAAGTTTCTCATTATCAAAGTTGATTATGTTAAAAACTAAAATAAAAACAAGTCAGCTTGGTACCTAATGAATCAGCATACCCTATATGTACAGTATATATTTAAAAAAATAACTGTGTTGAGTTTTCAGAGCATCTCTGCTCATAACAAATCATATTGAGGAGAGTACCTGTAAGTGTATTAAAGCAAAGTGTGTTGGACTGGGTTTAACATGTGCCACATTGTGTAGTTGATGCCTATTACAAAACAAATACACTTTCAAAAGACATTAACATCCCCACACAATCACACATATAGTTTAAGATATATTTAGAAATATAATATGATTACAAAACAAACTTAGAGTACCGTGACATGAGTGGCTGCATTGTGTCAGAACAATCTCATTTCATCTAAGTGTCGTTTTGGGAGCTGAGGAGGAATATCATGTATGGAGAGAAAGCATCGGTCTCTCGGATGACGACTGATACCATTTGGTAGCAGTTCTCACGCACGCACGCACGCACGCACACACACACACTACATTGTTCACTTGGATGTAGAAGAGCAGAGGATGAATCTAATCAATGTCTCTAAGGTTATAAGTCTGTGTTATGGGAATAGATGCACAAGTCACATCTCACCACACGCTCGCCCACATTTCAGACAAACACACACACACAATTATATGTACACATTCACACTCTACTGCTCCGTCTGGCTGAAGTCGTAGCAGAAGTTGTAGTTGCTGGGTGGTTTGGGGATGAGCGGGGCGCTGTCAGGGATGGGCACGTTCTCTAGGTCCAGCAGGCGCAGCTTGATCTCCATGGAGAGGAGGATCTCCAGCTCGCTGCGCATGGACTCACTGCTCATGTCCCGGCCCAGCAGAACACTGAGCCCATCTGTCCACAGGCAGAACTGACACACAACAGGGAGCCAGTGAGTATCAACCCAGCTCATGTTCCATTCATTCATACAACCTTTAGTTATAATTCAGAGATCGTAGAGGGTGAGCCTCATTTCCAATGGCGTTGAGTCAACAATGCGGATTTAAAAGCAACAACAAAGATTACTATATTAACAAAGTGAAGTCCCACAACAACCTGATAAAAAGAGCCAAAACCATTGAATGATACATACAACATGTACAAATGCATTTTGTTAAATGACATTCACATTACTAAATGGCTGCAATTTAAATGGCGTGGGTGAAAAGCACAATATAGTTATTTCAAGCAGTTGCAGGTAGAGTTTGGCAGATTTAAGATAACGTGTACAAATGTGTTAAAGGACATTAAAAAGGTATTGATTTTAATTCGGTGCTGTCGTTTGTTATGCTAAACCCCTTGTAGTCCTATTCTACATTAGAATGTGCACTTGACAGAAGAGGACTGTCAGGAAAGAAGAGGTTACTGTGATAGAGAGGATAATGTTGTGGACATTTGGGGATGTAGGTGAATCCAGACTCACGTCAGTTCTGGAGGGGGCGATGAAGTTCAGGCTGTCCTCTTCCACATCATATGTGATGCTAAAAGCCAGGTCCAGCACCTCCTGCAGCAGACACATGCACAACACAGGGTCAGATGGGACATTTGGTATTAGGTTTTGACGGGAGGTGAGCATTAGTAGAATGTAGAATAAGAAGATAAGTGAGTGCTGCTGACCTTGTTCTGTTTGCCTTTGTGTTCCTTCATGTGGGGACAGTCTTTTCCTGTCAGCATGCCTTTGATATCTGCTACTGGAACTGAGGGAGGGAGCAACACAGAGAACAGGAGTGATGAAAAGACAAGATCGTTTATTAGATCCAGATTTCCTCATAGTTGTGAATCCCCAGCCCGGCTTGAACTCACTCTTCTTTTGCAGCGTTTCAATGGCTGGATTGTCTATGTCTTCCTCCAAGTCGCCGTAGTGAAGCATTTTGTGATTGGGGGACAGGCGGCAGTACCACAGTTTATCTACAAAAGAACAGACAATCTCAGAGGTAAGCACAACAAGACAGGGTATGTGTGTGTGTGTGTGTGTGTGTGTGTGTGTGTGTGGTCTCACCCTGTCTGCGCCGGCTGCTGATCTTCCTGAACATTGTTCCTTGACACAGCCTGTTGAGTCTCTGCTGGCGGATCAACTCCAGCAGCTCTGGCTTCAGACGCTCTTTGAGCTCACTGAAGAGGAAAACATTTATATTTATTGTATTATTATAATTATACTGTATATGTTCTCAACATGATGCTTTGTCACACAGTATCACATCCCCTATGTTGGAAAGGAAGTCTAGTTTTGCGGACAACATGGCGGTAATCTCACAACTACACCCAAGTAAAGACAAACAAAAACAGAACACTAGACATAAAAAGGCTATATCAAATAATGTTGAGGTTGCCGGGACAATAATCCACATTCATACAATACTTCAAACATTGTTAATTTGATGGGAAATCAGAAGAGTATTCACAGCATATATACGGCATCTTCGCTGACAATAAACCGAACCTGCAGGGAGGACCCCTTAATGTGCCAGCAACACACTGTTAGTCTCAGTGTTTAATGACAAACTATAGCATAACAAACAACAGTTTGGCTACTGGTGGCTAGTTTCATAAAGGTGGAAACTATCTGGAGTCGTCAGCAGAGCAGCTGATACAGGTTATGTCATAGACACCTTTTTGCATAAAAAAATTAAAAAAAGTTAAATAGCCGATGGCGCATGCATTTGTTAGGACGTGAGTGAATACCATACAGTCTATGGTGAATACGTCCATGCAAGACAGAGCGCCGATGCATTGCTTTGAGGTAATGTATTTATATGGGACTTTGTGAGATTAATAATGGTAATATGACGGTGGTGAAGAAGATTACGGTCTGCCTGCCGTAAATCGAATTGTCTAAATTCCCGGGAAAAGATTTCATCTGACCCATGCAAAGGCATTAATAACAATTACGTATATAAACATAGCGCTATTTTCGCTGATGGTCTCGTTAGCTGTTACAGGTCATTTATATAGGAAGAATTCAACAGTTTCATAAACATTCAAAAGTTTCTCGAAGAAGGTTTAAATTACAATAATCTCAACCTTTTAATCCCTATTTTCTCAAACAGCATGGAGTTTAAAAAGCACTAGTTGTCAATCATCAAAGAAATGGCCCCTCCACTGTGAACATCCTGCTACTCACAGAACGGGGGGAGCAAGGGTCTCCTCTTGATGCAGCCTCTCTGTCTGCCTCAGTTTGAGGATCTCACTGTAGTTTAGAGCATTGACTTTGTTCTTGAAGAGCTCCAGGGAGGTGGGCTTACTGGACAAGGTCCTGGTGATCTGCTCCCTCACCACCTGCATCACCTTGGGATGGAGAAAGACTTTAGACACTGTGCAGTTTGACTGTGTGCTGCCTCTTGTGTTAGCTGGGAGGGATGAGCAAAGAGGACAGGTGTCAGGAAGCAATCTTTAGTTTAGTTTTGTTGGCTTGCATTCAAGTTTAGATGTCCCACGCACGTCTCGTTTTTTATGTGGTTGGCTCGCTTGTGTTCCACATCATACACTAGTTTCATTTATCGATGTAGCATGATCCGATATCATTTAAGTTGAGAATATAAATCCCCTAGCTTTTGTCTTTGGTTACTCACATTTTTTCCCGCCTACTTCTATTAACAGTTTAAAGATAATGTGATTCTGGAGAATGCTTTTTGTCAAAATCAATTAATGTCACGATCCACTACCTGTCCCTTTGTCTGTCCGCGGGCCGTACAATGAGTCTAGTGTTAATACACAGCATAGGCTCTGTAAACAGGCATGTTGATAGCTACAGTGGACAGGGCCCCCCATGTTTACATACCCTTTGTTTAAATACCAGCTATGCTAAGCTGTGTATAAACACCTGCTTTTTTTCAACATACACCCAGTAACCTGTTTAAACTTTACACACAGCACTGTGGGGAGATATTCACTGATTTTGATTAAAACAGTGATTAGACAACCATTGTTCTCCAGAATCATTGACTCCACCTTTAAAGTGCCATTACCCTCCTGGTTCACACGGTCCATTCACATTCACATATTAACATATACCCTCCTCTCTTTCCCTAACAGGGACCAGTCATTTATCAGGCTGCTCTTTATCAACCCTATTATCTGCAACATCCTCCCAACCATAGACATAATAAAGGATAGACGCCGCGTTGGCCGCTACTGCCTATTGGCGCTGACGAGCCGTGGGGCCGCCATCTTGAATAGTACAGGCATTTTGTGAGAAAATATGGGTGGACCTCTCAAATTGCAAAAGAAACCATTTCAACTGTTTTTGACTCATGAATATGTAATAAATAACATACTAAAAGTCTTAAGGAATCCAAGTGGTGGAAAGTTATTTTCTAAGGGGTTTCTTAACCATACCTTTATGTCAATTTTCGGCTTCCTAAAGTACTGTTTTATGGTAGAGGGGATATGTGCAAAAATGTTAACCTTTTCAGAAAAGCTTGAAACTTGGTACACTTATACAGTTTGGGGCTCTGAACATGTTCAGATATTAAGCCATTGCAATCAATTGAATCATGGTTGCCATGGAGACCATTTTCTTTCCGCCATAGCCTAATTATGCATTTTTCATCATAACTCCTGAACCAAACATAATAACACATAACTAGTGATGTCTAACCCTATGTTTTCATGGTCAGGGATTACTATGATACCACATACAACATCAGAAACAGTTAAGGTCAATAGTTAAGGGTGAATCCAATGTTATTTTTTTTTATTTATACATACATTCTTTTCTGATATCCACACAAATCGTTCATTACTGTCCATATCAACCGACAACTTTGTTTAACAAGAGATATGGTACAATGCATGTGCAAATAAATGATTAACTATGAAGTCATAATATTCATTTGATTTAATTTTCTTGCCATAAATGTATTAAACGTTTTCAAGATAACAATGTCAAGTTATTTTTGGGTAATTTGTGCCTTTATTAGTTAGAGAGAGAGATCAGAACCATATGACCCGACAGCAGACCATATGGAAAACTGCCATCCTGGTTGTCTCACAAAGGCCAGCATGGTCTAGTATGATGCAATTTGCACAGCATGGCAATCACCCGGGGTAAACATCCTTTGTGTTTACCCCATTGGTTGATATGAGACGTAGTGACCCTACATGCATCTACTCCGCATAGTTCCTATGTGAACATGCCCAGCACCACAATTCCACCCCAATCATCAAATTTTATCAACCACTGGTGGAAGGCATTTTCTTATGAAAGCAGCTGAGCCAGAGGTTAGTGACTTGGGGGCTTCCACACTGATATTAGTTGTTGGGGTCCATTGGGCATGTTATGGTTGATGCTGGGAAGAGGAAGTGATAATGATTTTCTATGTAGCCGTTGTGCACATTATGACAGGGAAGATGTTTGGATGGGATTTGCATTGAAAGAGTCCTTAATTGCCTGATTCTGCCTGATGCACTTGTTGTAACTCTCCATTAGCTGCAAGGAGATCCAAAATACTATGATGAAGAGATGTCATACCTGCTGGAGATCGTTTATAAAACTCTGGTGTCAATTAAGTTGCTGCAATCTATGCAAAGCTGATAGACAATGTCTGCAGAGAAGGCGTGCCATTCTGATGTGATTCTCAGAATAAGATGACTTCTCAAATGCAAAACTGAATCCTTAAAATCCATTGGTAGACATATTTTGCAAGTTTCTGGGAATTGGGAACTTCACCTTGAAACAATATCAGAAATGCTTCCTTTCATGGCAGTATCAGGGCATAATCTCTACACAAAATCAGCTCACATCTACAGTATGTGCAGACAGGGCCGCCCATAAGGGGTAGAAAGTGTGAAAGCTTTCTAGGGCTCAGCCACTTGGGGGGCCCATGGTCTTTGGAAGCCAAGAACCTACCTAGATAACCTTTATTTTTAGATATTTATGTCAATATCTATTCAAAGTTGGGTGTTTACACAGAGCTGCGGCTCCGCTTAAGGCCATTTAAAAAGCAGTAGAAAAGCTACTTGTGTCTGGGTGTGGTTGTGAAAAGTATTTGGACCCCATGAAAAAACAGGTTGGGTACCTTTTTGTAGGTCTTCTACATTCTTATAAACAGGACAGGCTAGTTACTCTGTCATTGTCCTGAGACTACAACAGGTTTAAATGATCTCTTCCCATAAAAGTACATTTTTGTGAAAAAGAATTTCCCTTTGGGAACAATAACTTCTAAAGGCTTTGACATAAGTCTTCAGGTTGACAAGGCCAGCCAGGTTTGACCAGTTTTTCAGAAACCTGGCCAATTGACCAACCAGCCGAGTGATACCACAATGAAGCTAACGAGCAGCATCATCCTGTTTTAATCATTGTAACCACCAAGGTCCTGCTTTCTGTATTGTTTCTAAAAATAAAAATGAAAATAGACCTTAAAAAGTTCTTAATGCAAAGACAGATACAAGGCACAAAGAAGTTGGAAATAACTGAAGGAACAGATTTGTGTTCAAAGATTAAGAACTTTTTTGTAATGATTTCAGTAATGTTTTCAGTAATTTTGCAGTGATGAGAGCAGAATGAACTAAGCCTAAATGTTGCAACCAATATTGACTGGAGGTCTTCAGGGGCCCAGCCCAGATACCAATCCTCAAGTATGAAGAACTCTTTGAATTAACTTGAAAAACGTCATGAGATCCAACGCTTAAAGGAAATTAGAAAGAAAAAAACATGTCCACGTGCGTTGCTAGTGCCAATATCTAAAGCAACACAAACAGCTTTCATAGCCTCGCCACATTGCAAACTATTCAATATCTATTCAAAGTTGGGCGTTTACACAAAGCTGCGGCTCCGCTTAAGGCCATTAAAAAGCAGTAGAAAAGCAGAAATGTTCAAAATGTTTCAGATTGAGCACAGCGGAGTGTAACTGTTTCAAACATAATCCATCCTATAAACCCTTTGTGTGCCAAATGGTGACAAGATTGGGTTTTGATATTAAACAGTTTTGTCTGGATTATATTTCTTGAGTCGTTCCTGCTCACGGAAAACACATCTAGGCCTACCTGCTACTGGTGTCTGGGTGTGGTTGTGAAAAGTATTTGGACCCCATGAAAAAACAGATTGGGTACCTTTTGTAGTTATTCTACATTCTTATAAACAGGACAGGCTAGTTACTCTGTAATTTTCCTGAGTCTACAAACAGGTTTTCAGGGGCCCAGCCAATTCTGTGGGCAGGCCTGTGTGCAGAGGATGTGC
Source organism: Hyperoplus immaculatus (assembly GCA_949357725.1). Classification (NCBI taxonomy): domain Eukaryota; kingdom Metazoa; phylum Chordata; class Actinopteri; order Uranoscopiformes; family Ammodytidae; genus Hyperoplus; species Hyperoplus immaculatus. The sequence continues at coordinate 29,853,571 of OX442354.1, read as the reverse complement.
AAGGTCCATTAGCACCATCCAGATATTAACCAGAGATCTGTAGGGGGATTCCATGTGGAGTGATCGCCTATGGGCTGGCATGTCCATGGATCTTGAGCAGGTTCTAATGACAGTATGAAAACCAGTGGTGGCATCACAAGATTGCAAGGTATGACATGGCTGCAACACCAGTTTGTGCTGAAGTTAACAACGCACACAGTTCCGAACTAGTTCCGAAGAAAGACACAATTACAGGGGGTGCTCATGGCACAGTGGTTATGCCGCAGAGGACCCGGGTTCAAATCCAGCCTGGTTAAGTTCTCTGCATGTCTTCCCCTCTTTGCCCCATGTTAACTCTGTCTCTCCAAATCTAATGTAGAAAGACACAATTACTGCTTGGATCCAAGCTTGTGCAGTGTCTTGCACCTTTCTATGGCAAAAGCCATCAGAAACACCATTTTGGTTAGCATGGATGGACAAACTAATGCTGAGAACACATTCAAGAAGAGGGATTGAGTGATCACCATCAGTAATACGATCCTCAGTGAAGATCGATTGTGAAGCAGTGCAGGTGGATCTTCACCTACTTTTCAAGCGACACATAATTGCTGCAAAAGGTTCACAGGAACTGGGATCCATGTTAAGTATGAACTGTGCAGTCCTCCTCCAGCCCTGTTTGAGACCTTCTTACTGCTTCGACAGCCACATAAGCCACTATTAGCAGATTCCATTTGGGCGCTCCACACACCTGACCTTCCAGGAGGGTAAGGTCATATTTAGTATGCTCGATGGTGGAGCACTTGTTATGCGCATCGCCTGGACACGTTGATATACATACAAAGACAAAGCAGCCGACGTCATAGGTGAGAACATGCTGGTTACCTTGAAGAAAAACAAGTTCCTTTCCAATCAAATAAACAAGCAGCTGTTCATCAACATGCTCAGTGGTCACCAACAGAAAAGGAGCTGTCAGACGTACCATGCCACAAGTGATGCTGATTGGCTCATAGAACAGAAAGCAGTGGAGTTTGCCACACAACACAGCTGTGCTCAATAGGAAAGGAGCTCCCCTCCAGAAATTAGAAACCAGTTCGTTTTAAGCCCTTTTGTGAGAAGCTGGCCTCTATAACCTTCTCATGTATAGTATAGCTACTGGGTCCGCCACCTACATCAGCAGGAGCAAAGTATCACAGTCAGCGTCCAACAATGGAAAGGAACAATAGATAAACAAACTCCTCCTCACAAATAGGGATTGTGGTGTGCTTGTCCATATCAAAACTGTCCCACCAACACCTCCACAGATACTCTTATGGGTCATCTGATGCACATGCAAGACGGACTGTAACAACTGAAAGTGCATATGCAAGAAGCATGGCATTGAGTGCTCTGTTGCATGTGGTACCTGCAAAGGATCTGGGGGTGCAAAATCATCTCAGGTTGGAGATGATGATGAGGAAGATGATGAGGAAAACCAGACTATGTTTGAGAAAACTTGCTCCAATGCTTCATACAACGATTAAATAAACGTAAAAGTCGATCTGAATACTAAGTTGAGTTTTTTTTATTAGTCAATTACAAAAGCCTACATTGAAATATGTCTTTTCACATATCCTCTCTCAAGTTACCACACTCCAGAGGGGGTCAGAGGGTAATGCATAGTCATGGTATGCATTGATTTACCCCTTTCACATTGCATTAGTACTGCTCTGGCTGCACTTTGGATTAGTAGTTCTTCTGTGCACCAAAATACTTTCATATTAAAATGTATGTTTATCAGTGCAACAATTTATGTTAATTTGTGCCAGTTTAGCATTCACAAATATTTGTGTTTTTTTTATATTGTTATAGTATTTTACATACATTTAAGCCTATGTCTTTGTTAAAGAACACAATTAAAACTCGATACACAATGTTTATGCAACATAGGCCCCAATTGTAAAGTCACAGCGATGTTTTTGGATTCTGGGCTTGTATTTTCGGAAAAACATTGGATTCACCCTTAACTATTGACATATATAGTGCAGAGAGACAGAGGTGAAATGGGGCAGAGAGGGGAGTGACATGCAGAGAACGAACGCGGGCGAGAATCGAACCCGGATCTGCTGCTGGGCCCGGCCCGGGGGGGATGCCCCACCAACTGAGCTAAGGGCGCCCAACCTTAACTGTTTCTGATGTTGTATCATAGTAATCCCTGACCATGAAAACATAGGGTTAGACATCACTAGTTATGTGGTATTATGTTTGGTTCAGGAGTTATGATGAAAAATGCATAATTAGGCTATGGCAGAAAGTAAAATGGTCGCCATGGCAACCATGATTTGATTTTGCAATGGCTTAATATCTGAAAATGTTCAGATCCCCAAACTATACTATAAACTATTTGACCCAATCAGTCCAGACCTTTCCTTCCACGTTTATGTGCCATAATACAAATGTTCCCTACAGCAAAGAATCTGCCAACAAGCAATTCACATACTTTAAATTCAAATGAAAAACGCAGGCTGATAACACTAGTTACCAACCAAAGGTGTTTTCCAATGTTACCGAACTGTTTAGGATCACAGAGGATAGGCCAGCCTTCCCGCTGGCAGCAGTGGCCGGGCAGACGGTTATAACCAGACAGTCATTGTAGATTGAGTGTGAAAATGCCGGCGCACAAAGCAAGTGACAACAGTTTCACACTGGGAGTTCCTTGCTCAAGCCCCCTGAGCCAGAATAACCTCACTGTCCCGCAACTCTCACATGACACAGACAGAAATTTCACACTGTTATGTTATGTCATCTTAACTCTAATGCTAAAACACCCTTCCTGTTGTTAAGGTTGAACTTTTTAATGGTATGGTTAAGAATTTCTCTTTCACTTCCAGACCAGGAAGCAATACAAAAACAACCTTACCTCCATCTTCTTTTCCCGTCAGTGCTGAATTTTTGACAACTAATTTAAATCCACACGACAATCAGAGAACGGTGACGAGGATGAGGAGCAGTGAAAGTCAGAGCGAGAGAGACACATGGATCACCTGCATGACAGTAGAGGTGGAGGACTGTGGGTGTTTTGTAAACAGACACCCTGATACTCTCACACACACACACACCCACCCCCCTCTGTCCAGCCCTTCTGTCATTTAGCTGAACTGGCCAATAGGAGTGATGACTGGCAGCTGTCTCTGTTCCCTGAAACCCTGCAGCATGTGCATGTATGCTTTAATGTGTGTGTGTGCTTGTTGAGGATGACTGTTATCATGGGGGGTGCACAGAGATACACACATATACATTCACGTGACAAAACCTAAATGTGTGATATCACACATACCACATCTTCTTTTTCTTAAGAGCTCTCCACTGCGCTCCGAGCCTCTCATTCTCTCCCTCTTATATTGTTTCCAGAGGTTTTTACCATTCCCTCTGTTGTTGAGTGATTACTGCTCATGCCCTGGGTGCTTTGTTTTCCTCATTTCCTTCTCCCTCTGTTTCTGCCGCCCACCACGCTTCTCTTTGTCCAACTAATGCCCCTTTGTCCTTGGCCCAAAGCACACTGGTTAGGGGGCCGTGGACACAACAAAAGGCCGGTCTGCTAGCCTGCCGCTCGGGGACACAGGCCCTGTCCTGAAAAGGTTGAAAGGTCACTGAGTTTTATGACTATCCAGAGAGCACTTTGTTGATGGCGGACGATTGTGTGTGATGTTAAATTGCCGCTCAGGACAAAAGCTCTACCGCTCTCCTATTCAGAATGGCTGGATTTACAATATTTTTTCCCAGACAGGACCCTGCTGCTGCAGGCTTGGCTAAAGCCATTACCATGGTACTAATACTACATTGCCGTTATAAGGTCACCGTGTGTTCCTAAATGAAGGGTCAACTCTTATCTGTGGGGGCAGGTTTTGGGGATGGTTTGCATAAGAATTAACCTATTACTGAGTCACAGAAGTACAAACAAATCCACCATAAGAACTATTTAACAAGGATCTCATCTAAGCCCAACTCTCTCATATCTGGAGGAGTTTGCCCTTTTCTTAGATCTTAATTAGTTTGAAGACCTTCAATTCAGGGTGGAATTGCAAGATGAGAGATTTTTTTCCACAGAACTGCTGAGGCTCAGGTAACGTTTATAAAAGATGTATGATGTCTCTGTGAGAGATTAGAATACATTCATTTCATCTCAGAATGAGATAACTGCTGCTCCTAACAGACAAACACAAGATAAGATATTTCTTCATTTGTCCCACAGAGGGGAAATGTATAACATCCAGACATCCTGCATATTATTTAATTACTTGTGTAAGTTTAGTTTTGGTTGGGCCTGTCTCTGTCCAATATATTGGCAGGATACCACAAATCAGTTTTCAATGGGAAGCCCAGCATTCCTATGTCACGTGATGTGTTTGCAGCAGGCCTTTTTTTCGGGCCATGGAAGGGGTGGATCTGAAATACCATGTGTCATCTTTTTACACCCACAGCGACAGTCAATGTGCCATCAATGCTGGATCAGCGAGTCACCTGTTTGTCAGTGTGGACTGTGCAGCATAAAAATGATCCTTGGTTAAATGAGAACCTTTAACCTTATCACTGTGTGAAGACCTTGATTCATTTGTCATCCTGGCACAAGAAAAACTCAACTGGGTGATTGACCATGTCAAATTGTGCATCCATTTAAAGTGAAAAGAAAGGGGGAATAGTTTGAAGGTAGCCAGCCAATTAAAAATCCCCTTGAATGGGACACTAGTTCTTGCCAGCCATGCCATGTCATGCCATTGTACCTTGTCAAAGTCTTCCTGGGTGGCTCTCATCTCCTTCCAGGTCTTGTTTAGCAGCTGAATGCAGACACAGAAAAGCTCCTCCATCAGCCGATCCTGACTGAAGAAGATGGGATGGTAGTCGGATCCCGTCTCGGAGGCTGTTTATGGAAGAGAAAGAGGACAAAAGCAAATCAATGCAAGATTATCATTTTTAGAGAGCGTTTGGCTAGAATTCACCCCCAATGTTATGACATTAATAGGTTGGAGGGCAACTTACGCGGCTCTCCGATACGAAGGATTTCACACAGGATGAGTGTGAGCTGGATGCTGCTCCTGGCAAATGGACACTCATGTTTGTCTTCCCTACTGCTGTTCTCCAGGACAAACTGGGAGAGGGAAATCATTTAACATTGCACTGTTAATATATCATATGTTGTGTTGTGCAATAAATATCATTTTAAATGGAGAACTATTCAAAGAATCAATTGACAGTAGATGAATCCTGCTCACCCTGCTGTAGGCGTCAGGATAGCGTGAGGCAAAATAAGACATGGTGTCCAAAGCTAGAAGACCAGGAGGCGTTCGCACCAAGTCCTGACCAGGGTTACTATTGTTCTGAAAGAGAATGACCAAAGACAACATTAATCATAGTTATCTGAGGATGACAAGAGCTACAGCTAGGCATATTGATACTAATGGACAGGAGCTTAATGGAGTAACAGTAGTCACTCACAGAGAAGCCTAACTTCTTGAACTCTTTGGCGCAGAGTGAGCGTCGTCTCTCGTTGTTCAGACTGTTCTCGCTCTCTGTCTCAAAGGCCGCCTGCCGCAAACCGTGAAGGATGTCTCTCTGCTCCTGGAAGGACAGGGGAAAGAGACAGGTAAAAACAAATGGGGATGTTTATTACATAGAAGGATGTAAGGTGGACATCTTTCAAATTACATTTTAGTTGAACAGAACATACTATACATTTAAATCAAGGTTATAATTAAACAAGCATTGGTATTTCAGTGCTTAAGTCACTGCTATGCACATATTCTTCATCTGGTGTATCGGGTCATTTCGAGTAAGAAGATTATAGATGTATATTTAGCTTAAAATAAAATAAAAAGCATTAGAGGATTGCCCGGGGGAAAAAGAATAAACAAGCTTTGGGCCAAGGAACCAGTGTTGGTGCAGATCAATATCTGTGTTCATGGGGAAACAATGTATTTATGTCATCAACTATTAGGAAATAAAATTATCTAATGTCTAAAAGGTATGTGTGTGGCCTTAAAAGCAAATCAGACAAATGTTGGGCAGCGGCAGCCGATGTTTTGATTGGTCATCTGGGGGCTCACCTGGCTGTAACCGTCCAGGGGCGTCCTCATGCGAGGCTCCAGGTGATTCAAGGTGACCGACTGCAGGACGTACAGATAGTGGGCCATCTCGTCCTGGACCGCTCCAGAACTGTGGATGATGTTCTGCAAAAAAAAAAAAAGAAAAAAAGAAAACGCAAAATTTGTGTTGGTTTATTTCCATTTCTCTTCTGTCATCATATTATCACTGAGATGATGTAATCATAGATAAGGAGATCATTTACTTTATAGATGTACTGACGGAGATTCTTCTTATTCAGGAACGCAAACATATCCTGGAAAAACAGGAAAGACAAGGAACAAGAGAACAACGTGAGGATGTAGTCAAAGGTATGCTTACCAGGCTGCAATAACAGGTTTTTAACATGGGGTGGCGACACAGTGTCAGTAACCAATGAGTGGGTGGGGACTGGGTTAGCCAGTGGGACTTTGACCTCTATGACGTAATCCTCGCTTGTTGGTACATGCATCTCTAACCGAGCCTGGTTTTGTTCAGCACTGACTAGCTGATAAGAAAGGGTGGTTTTGTTGACCTACTGTAAGAGTGAGGAAGTGATTGAGCGTGTGTGCGTGTGTGCGTGTGTGCGTGTGTGTGTGTGTGTGTGTGTGTGTGTGTGTGTGTGTGTGTGTGTGTGTGTGTGTGTATGTGTGTGTATGTAGTGTGAGTAACAAAGAGAGTCTGAGAGAAAGGAGATTCTGGGCTGAATGACAGAGCTGTTTCCGTACAATGAGAGCGGAGCAGGAACAGAGCCCAGGGAGAGAAAGCCTGGACTGTCTGCACACAAGCTGAGATGAGCAGACAGAGTGAGATAGATGGGTCATGTCCAGCTGTCTTTTATAAGTGGTGCCAGCACCATTCTTACTCATATGTACAATAACGGCCTGTTGGTGACGACCAGCCCTTAACCCAATTCACATGCATGCCACTCTCAGCCAGGGATACATATAAGCCGTCAGATAAATCTTTGAATGCTCATTGAAAATAAATATTCATAAATATCATAAAACTTAATTTAAAAAACAGCTTTTTTAATTTTTTTTTTACTGTTTTTACTGTGTGGGCGTGGCCATATCAGTCACCATGGCAACAATCATTTGGCAACATCATTGTTTTTAAAGAATGTTCAGGCAGAGAAATGCTGTGATTGGTTCAAAATACTTAATGTGTCTTAAGAACCAAAGCGTGGCCCGCCTTATCTAAACCAAGATGATCAAACTTAGGCCCTGTTCTCACGGTGAAAACGTGACAGTTTTCCCGTTTTTGTTTTTTTTTAAACCCCGTTCAGACACAATTTATCTGACATCTTCACCCGTACACATGTTTTCAGAGGAAACGGGACAAAATCAATGTAGTAAGCAAGCCAGGCCAGCAGTTGGCGGTACAAGGTAGTAGTAAATAGCATTTCCGGTGTCGGCTGTAAGAATTGAATAAAAAGGCGCGCCTGCGCAACAACGATTCTTTTTCTCAGCTCTGTGAAAAACAACAACAAACATGGCAATCGTGCCAGTCTAAGTATGTGGACATTTTGGCGTCCTTTTTGGCGCAGTATCCAGCAACAGCACAGCAAATACAGCTCGGTGATCCGCCATTGTTGTTGTTGTTTTCCAACTGGCACACATGGACCTACAAAGACGGCGCATGCCCATTTATCTCCAAACGCAATGCGCATGTGTGAGGGTGGAGCCGTGACGTCAGCGTTACCAGGGGAAATGGTTTCAGTGTTTACAAGAAACCAAAACCGTTGTGTTTTCCAAAAAATCCTCCCTGGGAGGTGATCTCAGAAACTTGCGGTTTCATGCCTGCGTTTGCTGTTTTCATGTATATGATATAGTGCAACCGCGGGAATTTTCCTGCGTTTGCATCGTTTCGTGTTGCCGTGAGAACAGGGCCTCAAACGACAGTATCTGTAACTTGGATTGATACATATGCCTTACTCTTTTCAGATACTTACTATGCAACTAACTCACTAGCAACTAACTAATCGTTAGAAGGATTTTGTGAATTTGGGTTAACAGGGGCTTTAAGTTGATTGTAAATAGAAAAAGTTAAGAATGTGAAAGGGCATACAGACTTACTGCTGCATGCACCATTGTCTGGAAGTAACAGACCTTCAGTAAGGCCCTGAAACAAACTCAATTCTTACTTTGTCTGCATGTTTGAGTGTCTGAATAGCTGTGAGAAGAGGAAGCTGGTTAAGATGTGCATTAGAAAGTAAGAAGCCGCACCTGTCTGTCTGAGTCGCCGGCGGTTTGTAGCAGTGCCATCAGCAGGGCCATGGCTTTGGTCTGGATCTGTTGGTTGGTCCTGAAAGAGTTCACAGAGGAGAAAGATAAATATACCTCAACTACATGAAAAGGTGTGTTTAGAAAAGGAAAAAACAGGATGAGATCACAAGACAGTTGTATTGCCAGACCCTATTGCCAGTGTTTCACATATTTAAAACGTCCAGTTACAGAGACAATGCTGCCACAGACCTGACTCTCTTTCAAACTTGGTTCAGTTCAAAGTTTTATTTGTCACATGATTGCAAAAATAACATTTTACATACAGTGAAATTAAAAAGGGTTATCGTCGTTCGTTGTGCAAATTACTGTAACCTGAATAAATAATAGGTAATAGTAATTTAAAAACATCCCTTATATGTTATGCCATAAAAACAGTCATTTAAAAAAAAATTAAAATGTTATATAAATATAAAAGTGCCTAGAAAGTGGTGCAGAAAGTGCAAGAGTGCCAGCAGTCTAACTGCTTAACTACTGGTTTTGCCTTTGTTTAATCATATCTGGTTAGCAATATCAATTCTGACCATGATTATACTAATGTCTAATAATCAGTGTTATGACTTGGCAAAATCCACATTAGAAGACACAGCACATTGGGAAAGAATTAGTTTTCATTTATCAAGCAGATTTGGCTGCAAGGATTGTAGGATTGTATTCAATGGGCTTGTACGCGTGACTTACACCTGGAGGTGAGCTATGAGCCTCTCCATGGTCACCTCCTGTTTGACCTGCTGGAAGAGGCTGTAGCTGCTCAGCACCATGCTCTCCAGGATGTCCAGGGACACCTGCTGGATCGACGCGTCAGTCGGCTTGGCGTTGACGAAGCTGGCGATCTGAGAGAGAGAGAAAGAAAAAGCGGAAATAGAGAGAGAGAGAGAGAGAGAGAGAGAGAGAGAGAAGTTACAGGCAACGAAAAGTAAGAAACAACAAGACGGGAAGAGAGAGAGCACCTTCTTGATGAAAACAGTGGAGAGGTTCTCCCAGGAAACTATCCCATGATCCATCAGTTCCATGAAGCCTGTCAGTGTGTGGGTCATGATCACATTACTCCTGAAAGACAGACATGGACAGATATATTCAGCACAATCACACATTAATTACAATACTTTCACCGTGTGAAGGAGCGCTCAGCACAGCTACATGCTTTATAGTGTAATCTATGATCAGCTAAAAACGTCTCAAACTAAATAAATGGATGTGCTATGATTGCTATTTTGCAGTATGCGTTGAGCAGAGAGTACTGACTCGTTACAGTCCTCCACGATCTTGACCAATAATAGGTGTCCGTCCCGGCTGATGAACTCCTGAGCAAAGGTCACGTCTGTGGAAACGCTTGCCAGTTCCTTCAGCGAATCACAGCGCACGCCCGAGTCAGCGCTATGGATGCCCTTGAACAAGTCTTCAGCACAGCGGCCCTGCATTTACCAGAACACACACAATAGAAACACACACTTTTACAATACAAGTAAACATTCCAGTCTGACTGAAATCTTACTAAATCGAAATTTTCTCCAACTCTAGCCAACACACCCAGATAATGCGATTGGGAGCCGAACTACTCCTGCATGTATACGGTCAATCGGACCATAACTGGCCTAGGCGCTCTGTGCATACACCAGTGTCCCGCCCGGGGCTTTGACCGGGAAGTTGAATAGCATTCAATGCTAACAGAACATAGCGTGCGTGCATCTCATTTGAACTCTCAAACCGTAGCAAACTTGATTGCTAAATGTTTGGTCTGTGACATAATAGGTCAACCGGAAAAGGGTCCACTGCTAACAACCTGAAAGCAGCTGATTCATTAAATCTGCTGCATGGAGAGTGTAAAGCGAAAGAGCCATCATCCAGCCACACCTCCAGAAAGGCTGGAGGAATGTGAGAAGTGGGATGTGAAAGCGTAGCCGGGCTGAGAGCCTGGGGTTGGTGCAGACTCACCGGTGCCTTGGTCAGACGCAGAATGCAGCCGTTCTTAATGTCCAGGCGATTCTGCAGCACACAAACAAACAGTCAACACACACATACATGCAGAAGAAAAAGTATTTAAATACTGGTTAAAACTAAAACACGCGTCTCCGATGTATGTAGTGACACTATAGAGAGGTAGAGGAAGTAAGATGTACAAATCAGTTTAGCCGCACGCACACACACACACACACACACACACACACACACACACACACACACACACACACACACACACACACACACACACACACACACACACACACACACACACACACACCGCAGAAAAGGTTGTTGACAATTACTGATGCTCCACTTACTGTCAGTAAACGAAAAAGACAGCAGGGTTTGATGACATAAATATTTAGTGGTTGACTCCATGCTAGAACATTTATAGGAAATTGCTGTGTTGGATTGCACAAGATCTGCATAAGACTTCTAGTAGATTTTAGGTAAAGCAATGTTCTCCCCCATACCTTGTTATGCTTTTAAATAACATAAAAACAGTTGCATAAAACTAAGACAAAACATAAAAACAACAGAACAAACAAAGCAGACATGTGAATACTATCTATGGTCTCAGATATGTTTAGAAACATTCACAAAGCAAAGTAGACAGACGACAGTACCGGTAGGAAAATGCACTTTTGGTGAGGTATTGGAATCAGGAGAGTAATATTAAGACAACACTGCATATCCTCCTATCCTTTAACCTGACGGCAACCTCAGCGTCTCACACGTTGAAATAAAGGTCATTGAATGTAGTTGAATAGGCTTTCTTTACATGGACATCCACAGGGATGAGAGAAGGACATAGTCACATTCTCACACTGCATGCAATCAAGTCAAGTGTTTCTCAGACTCATCTTCAAAGTCACTTATTTATTACACTAAATAAAAGCATCATACAGCTGGCATTGCAATGGCTCTAGCCCTGTGCTTATAGCCCAGAGAGAGAAGAGTCACCTGACAGCAAGAAGACGAGTGTAGCTTCAGCTGCTTTTCCTCTTAAACTCTCTCCATCCCTGTCCTTTGATTTTTCCGTCTTTTTCACACTTTTAAAAATCCATTGACATTGTAACATGGGCTTCATCTGATGTCATTTCATGTACTTTAAGTCTCGAGGGAGATTTACAACATGCTCTGCCTAACTATAGAAACATCTGAAAAGCTCACTCAGGTCTGTTGCTCAATGTCTCCTAGATGTGCTCAGGCATGTAGCAGACCAATTCTCTGGAGTACAAACATTTATATTTGTATTGATTTGCACATAGATGTGACTCACCGATTCGGTGATGTAAGTTTGCACTCCGTCAGCATACTGCAGGGCGTAGTTGTCAGGACCTGGGAGATTCCAGCTACACACACACACACACACACACACACACACACACACACACACACACACACACACACACACACTGATATTAAGTATCATAGTACTATACTGTATATGGTTGAATGGTAATAATGTCAACCATTACTACAGAGGCAGCAAAACCAATTTGATACATCATCATCAACTTACCCATCACAGACTTCCTTTATTACTGCAGACAGGGGCTTTTTCTGCACAGAGACACCACAAAACAACATGTAGTCAGATACAAACAAATGCAAATATGTTTACAACACCATAAAAAAACACACACCTGCTGCATACATAGAGGAACTTAGAAGATTCTACTATCAAAGTGTTTCCTCTGTCAGGGAGTTGAACACATGCTTGAGTAATGCCATGCTGTTATGGCTTCACAGTACCACAGCTATTCTCGCTGGCTGCAAATATTGTTCACTTAGAAGAAGGAACTCCTAGTGCTCTCCAACACTTTCTGTGCAATGTTACCCTCAGTAGCCAGATCCCACTCTGGACGTAAATAAAAGCCAGACAACTTCCATGTCTGACTCTCAGCTATCCTGCTATTAGTGGTCAGCCCAGCGGTCAACCAATCAAAATGTCTTTGGGTTCTGTGGTAGACCCAGTGGCTGCTCTGTTATTAGTGGTAAGCGAGAAGGGAGACCAATCAGATGTGTTAAGTGGAGAAAACTGGGCCAGGATTGGTTGTGTGAGCTAAAATAAAAGTAGGGAATGGACATTCACATCCAAACACCATCATCCAACACTCCTGAATGCTACATCGTAGTTTTGCTTTGAGAAAAAAATCGTGAAACCTTGGTTAAGAGATGAGGGATATAAAAGCATTTAAAACAGGGATCCTTTTTCATCCCAGTTGTAGTTGTGCTGCATGTTCCAACTGTCCAGACAGACTGTTTACCTGTTAAATTCATTCTCTCAGTTCAAAGCTTCTCAAGGGATGTACAGGATGTGCCCCGCTCTCTGAGATACAGTTTAAACTACAACTCATGCAAAGTGTCTACATGTACAAGTTCCCCAAATTTACTGGAATACATGTGGGAAACTTCCCCGCAATCAAATTTTGAAAAAGCTGACGACACAAAGTCAATGGGTCTGTATAAAACCCCAAGCAATCGATATTACATTGATAAAAATTCATGGAATGAATAATCGTAACCATATTAATACATTTTGTAAAATATATACTGTAAATATATAGCAATAGGCTACATAGCCAGGTAGGTGTAGGCATGTGCAGTCTTGCTAAAATAAAGTAAATAAAATATTAAATGTTAGTTTCAATTTCTGTTTACTTTAATATGACCTTGTTGCTCTGGTTGACAGCAGCTCATTTTAAATATGCCGTGCTGCAGCAGCAGTGTCAAACCACATTGGTGGGGAAGTGGGGATAGTTAACGTTGGTAGCCACTCCACCCAAATGTTTTATAGCCACAATCCTCTTATTCATCTTTCAGTTTACAGTGTAACAACAATTATCTGTACATTTGAGTTGACACAATAGTGTTGATCTTCTGCTAATCGTATGCACATGTTGTCTCTATAGTTAATTGTTCAATAAAGACTAAAAAACACTCACAGAAACCTCTCAGGGGGAAGCAAAAATATATAAATAAATAAAACATAATTACCAAAATATGTCTGTGACAGACTGCAGTGCAGCATGTGCATGACTCAAAGACCCAATATCTACAAGATCATGTTATTCAAGTATATGGGTGATATGACAGTGGATAGGGCTCTCTTGTGTACTAATACACTGATGATCTCAGTTTAGTAAAACAAACTAAAATAGCTTTTTATGATACAGATACATGTTGTATTCTGTTGTTGGTCGGTAAAACATGTTTTATTGTTGTGGGCGACGCTGCTGCTTCAGATGTTGGTCTGACCAGCCTGGTGAGCTGATGATCTACACCACTCTTTAGTTAGGGTTAGGGTTATGGTTGCTGTTGCGGTCTTTGGGTTGATGAAAATAAGCGAATGAAGCCGCTTGAGAGAAAGTGCGGCTTGAAAAAGGCTAGACTAAAGGCACGACATTCCCATAGTGGTTCAGTGTCAGAACAGACAGCTAGACAAAAGTGTGAGAACAGACTACATACAGTATTGTTTCCAAAAATATACCAATTACACTTTTCACATGGCTTAATTCATTCACCTTTAGCCAGCTTTTTGAGTTTAAAAAAGGAGGATATTTATTTGGGATTGTGTAATGTGTGTGCAATACCTGGTCCAGTTGTATGAGCTGGGGATAGGCCCCAGGCATCTGGATGGCTATCTTCACTATGTCCTTCTGTTGAGGCATGTTGGCACTTCTTCACTCCACCACTTTGTAGCTGTTGATAATTAAAATGATAAATGGGTCAAATTAAACTTGACAGTTTATATCCTTAAAAGGTGACCTTTTATGCAAAATGCATTTTTTAATGGTTTTTCAACATTAATATGGGTCCCAATGTTTCTAGAGACTCCCAACCTTCTTTCCCTTTCCCCACCTCCAGCTTTCTCAAATATGACGACATAAGGGGAGTTCCCACGCCCCCTAATTGCCAACCTAATTTAGCACCACCACCACCGGAATTTAACTGGCAGTTAGATTTAATCAAACCAGCAGTTCAATTCAGAGCCAATCAGAGCAGTCTGGGCTTTTTAGAAGGCTCTGACAGAGGCTGAAAAGAGGAGATTTAGCAATGGCACTGTGACAATGTAAAGGGTTTTTTTGGACACTTTACCATAAGAAAAAAGTTTCTTGTAGAAACCCAAAGGACAATTTTAAACCTGAAAATTAGCAAAACAAGTGACCTTTAATCAAAAAATAATTATGTTTTGTCGTACCAGTGGATGAGCAAAAAAAAGAACAAAACTCAGTAAACAAGCCAAATAAACGGTCTGTTTCTACTTAGATTACTTCAGGTACAGTTAGATTGACCTTGTATGGTAATTCAAATCCCAAGATTGAATTTCACATTAAATACCAGACTAAACTTAAATGGCTGGGCTAAAATGTGAGCTCTAACCAAGTAACAGAAAACAGAATATTGACCATTTAATAAATCTGAAAAAATGTGGGAATAGTCCGGACAGACTAGGAAAAATTGAATTTAAGCTTTGATGCTGCGTCGAGTCATAACTCAGTGATTTACGACCGGTTTCACAGACAAGGCTTAAGCCTAGTCCGAGACTAAGATGCCTGTTTGAGCTGGATTAATTCAAAGCCACTTGCACAGACTCAGTTTAAAATAGTCCTAGATTAAAGATATTCTGGATTAAACAAAGCCAATTGCAAGATGGACGACTAGAGCTACTCTAGGTTTAAATTTGATCTTAAATTAATCCTCCAAAGAGGCAGGTTTAACTTCAGTTTAGTGGTGTTTGTGAGAGAGCATGGACTATTTGGAATATCTAAATGAAGACCAACTCCCACTGCAGAGGCCAGCCAGAAGAGTACTTGTGGATAGGTCTTATCCAAAACATTTATTTGATGAACTTACATTTCGAGACCGCTTTCAATATGGAAAACGCACTGGAAATAACAACTTTGCTTGAGCCTATTAGATGGATGCATTTAAATTGAAGATGTATTCAGTATAATACAATGAGTGTCTAAAACAATTCTGTTTTCAAAAGTGGTTCTTGTGATTTAAAACACTGACACACATGAATAAAAAAATGACAAAACAACATGAACACCTTTTATTTTCTACTTATATCTTCACTGTGATTAGTAATCACAATTGTCTCAGTACTGTATTTTGTTTGAATCATAGCTCTCTCTTCCAACTTCATGTCCAATTCCACCTGTAGAATTTTCATTTTCATGTCATAGGCCTACTTCCTTCAGATATTGCATTTTCTGTTCATGGAAAACTCGGGCTAACTTTCATGCAACGTCATTTTTTTTGTCCTTTGTTGAAAAGTTGTGGCAAGCTCTTCTTTAAAGCGAGTTTCGGGTTTTTCCAGAGTCTATCAGTGCAGTTATCATTGTGAGGGAATTTTGGGTCTTTAGTTGTAATATTAATGGTAAAGATTGATAGTTCATATATGCCTATCTTGTGTGTCTGTCTCACAGACTCTAGGTCAGCCTTGGAGCCTGTTAGGAGACACTTAGGTCAGTTGTATAGATAAAGGCTCATCTCCTTCTGTTATGGTTCACTGTGTTCAGCTCTGAGCCAAAACATTGGTAGGCCTACACTTGGTGCCCGAGCCAGGGAGGTGTTAGAGATAGCGCAAGGTTAATACACAGCTCTAAGCATGAGTCTGGCAGAATTGAAGTGCAAGTCACAAGAGTTGCAGTCCGGTTCTCCTTGGCCAAGTCTGTAATAAGTATTGCTTCATAATTCATCAAAGTCTCCTGAAATATTCTTCCACCTGAGTTGACCTCCAACCTTAAAGCAGCTCCGAGTAACATTTAAATATATTTTAAACAGCCTTATGTTTCCTCTCATAATCATAAATTACCTTTAACAGCAAACGAGACCATCAGTGCAAAGAAATACGTTTTTATATAGTTTTTATTACTGCGTTTGGTCTGGTCGCACACCCAGTCCGATTTTCGGTTCACACGTGCATGCTCTATCTATGGTCACATATCTGTATTGGTCGCAGATTTCAGTGTAGCGCAGCAAAGCGATTTGAGAAGCCTATCCCTCCAGGTGAGGGAAGGGGAGCGGGAGCCTTGTTTGAGACAGTTATTTGTCGTCACGGGGCTGAACTATCAAAGAAAAAAGAGAATTCAATGAAGAAAAGCTAAAAGACAGAGTGATAGGCGGGCGGGAGGGCGTTGCCAAGCAACGTGTACACAATTTCACAGGACCGAACAAGACTGCAGCGTTTACTCCTAAATGAATGAGCGTTAGCCTACTAAAACAAAGTTTACTTTGCCTCACCAGCATCATCAGATGACCATTATTCATCTGAAATAGTCATTATTTACAACAACATAAACACATTACCTCATCGTGATCCATACTAACTGCCGTCTCTCGTTCATTCGCTTTGTGTGAGGACACGGAGTCTTTCAGCTCCGTGAGAGATGACACTGCATTGCAATCAGGTGTGTGTAGCACTGACTGGCATTAGTTGATGCTGTGTCACTAACAGAGGTGGACAGAGTAGCCAAAAAATTTACTCAAGTAAAAGTAAGTTACTTTAAGATTATAATTACTCAAGTAGAAGTAAAAGTACTCATAAAAATTATTACTCGAGTAAGAGTAAAAAAGTATGCAGTGAAAAGACTACTCAAGTACTCAAGAGTACAAGTAGGCCTACTGAATTACTCCGGATTTATTTTTGAAATATACAGAGCAACACAAACGGTACAGAATAGACACGAACATAATATAAAACAGCAATGTTCAAATAAAGATATGTTAAATAACATAATTTTAAATAAAACAATAAATAAGGTATTTAAAAATCAAATGAATAACCCTTGAACTCAAACAATAATAAATAAATTATCTGCCAAATTAAATACATCACCCTTCAAATAAAATTATAATAAATTAGGCTTGTCCAAAATTATATTAATTAAAACCAATACACTTATAACACTGTTGCAATTGTTTTGCACATAAACATTTTAATACAAATTCCTACAATATGTCACTGGCCCTGAGAAAATTATCTAGGTTGTGTTTGCCCCAAAAATATAACACACAAAATTAAACTTCGTTACACATCAAAACCTGCTGGCACACTCACTTAACGTATGAAACTACAGAGTGGCTGAACAAAGAGACCACTCTCAGACTCTCACACAGCCAGACTGGGGCATGCGAAGTGAGTAGGCTACAGGGAGAACAGGACATGTGTCAAAGAAGAACAGTTTCTCTGTAATTGCGAGTGTGTGGGAGTCTGTGTCACTGTGATTGTGAGTGTGTGATTGTTATTTTGTGAGTTTGTGTAATTGAGAGCTTGTGAGTCTGTATGTGAGGCCAGGGGTGTGGCTATTGCTCCTCGGAATCAGCGGTTTCTTCCATTTTCTCGACTCACCCAGATAGTCGGTAAAATATGCATTTAAACTACATGGCACGGCCACGGACAAAACATCGGTGCAGAACCGCAGCCTTTAAAAAAGTCCGAGGACATTGTCGAGCCCTATGACAACATGACAACACTTGTCATGTGACAACACTTTTCATGTGACTGAAGTGGCTGCATTTGATTGGCAAGCTTTTGTAATGTGGTTTTTATTGGTTGAAATAGTCACGTGATAAAGATGTTGGCTGAAGACGTCCCCGGGGAGAGAAATCATGAGAGAAATAGCTCTCGCATGTAATAAATAAAATATATAAAAAAAATAAGGTAACGACCGTCACGTAGCCAAATGGAATGGCGTAAAAGTACCGTTCTTTATTCAAATATTTATTCAAGTAAAAGTAAAAGTATGTTGCAATAAAACTACTCCTAAAATTACAATTTATTCAAAAAGTTACTCAAGTATTTGTAACGGAGTAAATGTAGCGCATTACGACCCACCTCTGGTCACTAACCACTCTCACGGAGCTGAAAAGAGTCCGTTGCCCTCACACTTTCAACACACGGACATGCACTATATTGCTTCCTGATCATTTGAATCTCGCACGCCTGGCACAAGCTAGAAAACAGCTTCACGACAGCTGGCGTCGTAAAAATACAACCACTTTTGTCCAAAGGGGGCGCCAAAGTGCAATGTTACTCGTAGTGGCTTTAACAGAACTTCCTTCACAATCATTAAATATAATGTCAAAATTATAAATGAGAAAGATGTTAAATACCGTTAATAATGAAGATAACCTGATGTTGGTGTATTGTTCTCTTAGTAACATTTGAATTGAATTGAATTTGTTGCAAATTGCGGCCCAACTATTTATTTGCTCAGTCCCAGCAGTATGGCTTTTAGATTCAATAACCGGATGGTTTCAAACTATTCTTCTTTAAGAGATTTTTTTCAAATTCATTAACGTTTATTGACGGGATTTTTTTAGCCTCTGCCATTGTTTTTTCTCACAAGCAATGGTGTTTCAGCTCCACTCCGGGTTTTTATGATCACCGTTGGACCAGCAGCATGTGCTCATGGGCAGGTGTTTACAATCAGGCTTACTTACCTTACTCCAGGACTTCATAGTCTCAGAATAACTAAGCCAAATTTAAGCCATATCCATGAAAGTGACTTAAACGTCCCAGTTTAACTAATCCACGTTCAGGCCTACTCTTGGCTTAATCTAGGCCCTGTCTGTGAAACCGGCCCATAGTTACAAAGCAAAAGCGGTCAGTAAGGGTGAACAGACAACTTGTCTAATGAATGACTCACGGTGGTCAACTATCATTTTCGATATGAACCTTTAGAACACTGTGTTCCTCTTTCACTGTATATTTATGGTGCACTGAGTAAAGCTGAGCGGGCTGAACACTATCTTTACATGCATTTTTGTTCACTTCTTCCCTTCCAGACTCACACACACATCATCATACACTCCTCGACCTTCAGAGCCAGAGGATACAGAAGAAGCTGTTGTGTTGCTTCCCACCCTCCCCCCTCCCCCCCTCCCCTGACTCTTTCCTTGTCCTTCTCTGTTCCTCCATTGCTCTCAGCACATGGAAATGATACAGTCGGAACTTAATTCCACTGTACATTTATGAGCTCACAGTGAAACAGGGCTGAGCTTGTGTGTGCTTGTGTTCGGCTTGATTAATAGCCCCCACCCTCTTGCTCAGTCTCTTGGATAGTTGACATACCTTCACTCCAGTCTGTAAGAGAAAAAGCTCTCACAGTTTATTGCAGGGTTCAAAGCAAAGCTCCTGTCAAAACAACCACACGCTTCACTGGCCCCCGAGGCGGTATCTTCCCTTTCCTGGCAGAACGGGGGATGATCATCTTTTTTTTTCTTCTCGACTGTAGGCTGGCGATTTTTACAACAATAATGCAAACACAATACAAATCGGGTTTGTCTTGGGATAATTCACGCGGACTAAAAAGGCCAGGCAAATCCCCCAGTCATTACATTGGTGCTGGCGTCGTAGGTTGACTTCCCTCCAAACGAATAACAGCCAGAGTTTGCAACCGTAATCTAAAATACAAGAGATTTGGGAGAATGTAGTGTTTTCTTTCTTTCTTTCTAAAGCAGCTTATGAGTCAGCAGATTGAAGGGCAAACTCAGGGCCTGTCATGTCTTTGCTTCATAACAAAGACCGCCTGTGGGTTTTTGAGCTGCTTGTCTGTCGGAGCAAAAACTCGAGTCCACGTGTTTTTCAGATTTGGTTGCACAATGTAAACTGTAGATTCTCTGGGAATCTACAACAGCTGCATCTCTGGATGGTGTATTTAGATGCCAACTGGGTATGACAGTATCCGGCTGGATGAGAGGCTAAACAGTATCAGTCCGGCTCTAACAGTTATTAAGACTCATAGTCGAGAGGCCGGTAATTTAAAACATTGAAGCTAATTCTATTGGTCGGCCCATAATTTATGTCCCGACTGATACATCTCAAAACATATGCATAGATAAAACAGTGTACTGACATTTAACTTTTTAAAGATAATGAATTCTAATGGCTTTTTCTGTAGCGCCACCATGAGGACATTTTCATTTGTCCAATACTAAATGTATTATGCCAACACAATAAACTGAGATGGAGATATGGTAAAAAATGAGCCCAAACATACGTAACTGTCCATGTCAGCATACTTACGTTAGCATTTAGTTTTCCTAAACGTTAACTTCTATTGTTTTATTTAGTCGTAAATATGTAATGTAGAGAAATACTTTTTTTTTGTTTTTTTTCATCTAAATGAGGATATTTTGCATATTGTTGTGCAAAACTATTGGTGCACGAACACACAAGAAGCTATCACTATTAAAGCTATAGTGCGTAACTTCTGTAGCCCCTATGAGGAATTCTGAGTAATTACAAGAACCCTGTCGGCGTAACTACATGAGGTAAGCCTTCCTGAATTGTGCACAGCTTGTATACTTTCTGCTGTACGTTCAGGTTATTCTTAGCAGAGTCAACTATTGGAACATTTCTAGGGCACTTAATGGGATTTTTCTGAGCTCCGGCACCAGTTTCAGTGGGTGACACCAGTTTGTAAATGCTGCCATACTGAGAAATACAGAGATACTTTTGTGGAGCTGATAGGGATTAATTACCTGTGTGTCAACTCGTTTGACGATGGCTTGAATGTAACGGACATTCGTTTATATTAAAAAGTTACACAATATAGCTTTAATGTGGCCACACAGGTAGAAGCATTCACATTTTTAAATGTACGTGGCACTTCTGTCATGTCTACTTATCAGAGAAAACAGTCTTCAAGAACAGACAGCAACTTTTTGTAATTATTGCCATCAATATTAATTAGAGCTGCAACGATTAATCGACTAATCGATTATTAAAATAATCGCCAACTATTTTGATAATCGATTAATCGTTTCAAGTCATTTTTTAATAAAAAAACTTCCAAATTCTCTGATTTCAGCTTCTCAAATGTGAATATTTTCTGGTTTCTTTAATCCTGTTATGACAGTAAACTGAAATATCTGTGTGTTTTGGACATAAAATACATTTGAGGACGTCAACATGGGCTTTGGAAAATTGATCAACATTTTTCACCATTTTCTGAAATTTTACGGGCCAAAACACTAATCGATTAATCGAGAAAATAATCGACAGATTAATCGATTATCAAAATAATCGTTAGTTGCAGCCCTTATATTAATTAGTATTTTATAGAGTTTCTTCTGTTGTACCGATTGGAAGAAACTCATAATCATTCGTTTCATTTACAAGTGAAAAAATATAAATGTTTTTGGGTTTCCAGCAGACTAAACTATGAGTCTATCTAGATCAGACATCATCCCTACAGTGTTTTAGGTCAGAAAACAGAAAGGAGTTGATAAACAAATCTAAAAAATGAAGTTACACCTGTTAAAAGAGAGATGTCAGTGAATGTCAATTGTGCAAAAGCTATGTTTACAAAGTTAGATCACTACGTCTACGGCCTAGATTAAGTCCAGAAGACTTCCAGCACTCTGTATTAACCCTTGCCAGCATTGACAGAGCGCCATTAGTTTACACCATTCATCATGACCCGTCCATACATGCTTTGGGCCTCATGCAACACTGGATAGAGCTTAGGATTCACCAACATTCTCCATTTACAACAAGTCGAAGCAAGTTTCCTCCACCGGAGCACATTCAAACAGCCTTAGTTAGTATTGTAACCTGTGTTCTGACTCATCACACATACAGTATCACATACTATAAATAACTAAACTATTACTGGCCGGCCTGACAACTGTCTAAAGTAGTATAAATGATAGGACAAGTAAGAATGTTATTCAAAATCTCCTTCTGAGATCATTTAACTGGTTATTTGTTCCCTTGTCCCAAGGTTAACAAGCTGGATGATGCTTACAGAAAAAGAGGCCACAACAACTGTGTATTGGACCAGATCAACCATATTTTCTATTGTTAAATACTGTCAAACTAGCCCTTAATTTGTTGGACACCTGTGACAATCAGTCTCGAAAAAACGAGGCTGATCAGTTCAAGAGTTGAAAGGTTTTTGTGTTTTACTTCCTTAACTCAGCAGAAGAGAGAGAGGGGAGTTTCTCGTCTCGGGCTCCACAGAGGTTAACCACAAAAGCCAGTGTGTCTGTCTGTCAGTGTGTGTGCCTGTCTGTGCCTGTCTGTGATGGCCCCCAGACAAAATAAGTAAGTAAGTTGAACCTGCAGTGCACCTTCTGTACCTGTGTGTGGGCTTTTAGACCAAAGTGAATTAAAAGTGCAATATGCTCAACCCAAGGGTGATGATAACTCATTATCAAAATGATTTATACCGTGTAATTAAGGTGTTGTTAATGTGTAAATGTGACAATTGGGTTGTAGAGCTGAAACAGAATTAGTTCATCAACTAATCTAAATTCACTTGGGAATGTGCCAAAAATGTACTTGTTCCAATTAATCATTTTGTTTTTTGGTTCTGGAGTTGGATAAAGGAAAGTTCTAGTTTAACTTCATATGTATGATTAAATTATTGAAAAGGGAAATACTTTTTTTTTCTTTCTCCAGGGCACATAGCAGAATATTGTTATAAATAATTGAATAAATACGCCATTACATTACATTACTGGGAAGTTAATACAGTTGACTACAGTGTCATAGCTGTCACGCTGTACTGTAAACAAAACAAATCGTTTCCCCTCCATGACGGAATATCTTTTTAACAGTTATTTGTAAAACACACACTGGTGTTGTTGGCAGATTTTCAAAAATAAATGTTCTTTTTAATAAAAAAATTGTAAAGGTTTTCAAATGTCCATCTTGTCAAGCAGCTGTCATCGCCTGTTTTCTTCTAGAACTTGTCAAGCTTAAAACCAATAGCACACCCAGACCTTTTGTTAACCCACTGGTGTCTCAGACCCCCTGGACTGACAAACCTCCCCTCCTCTCTGTGTGTGTGTGTGTGTGTGTGTGTGTGTGTGTGTGTGTGTGTGTGTGTGTGTGTGTGTGTGTGTGTTTGTGAAGGGGGAAGCTCTCAGCTGCCTGAAATTCCTAACCTGACTAATAAATAATACAAGAGAAAGACTTGAGTATAACCACATACCAAACTCAACATACAGTAGGCTACTAATTGGACATGGTTTGACACTGGTATTTAGCCTATGTATTACAATAGAAGAGTAGCTTCGGCTTTAATTCGGTTGTGGTTGACCCGAATAAATATAAGTGCAGCTGAACAGTGTAAGCTAGTTTAGTAAAGGCATGTGGTGCAATAGCCTATTTAACCCCCAAAAATAAAATGTCCAAGCTAACTCTATAGTGAGTGAGAAGCAAACTCATGAATGCAAAGTAAAGGTGAAAAAAGCAGGTTAACTGTTGGTATTCATTCAAAACTCATGAGCCTATTGTCAAAGCGCTGTGAAAAGATGACAGTGAAAGAAGTGTGAGAGTCAGCTGTCGAGCTTTTTTCCTGATTTCGTCCTCCTACCTGATTTTGAAAAGACTTGTCGAGGGGCTACTGTCCTGCAGGAACCGCCGCAGTCGGAGCGAGACACATTTGAAAATGTCTTTTTTTTCCCCCTCAGAGGGAACTAACTCAGTCCACCAAAAGGGACTTGTCTTAGAGAAACATTTGGTCTACCGGGAAAAGCAGGATGGAAACTCCTCGCAATACGTTTTCAGGACTTATTAGTTGGCGTAAAAGTTCCGGGTTGGTTTGAGTCCTTGGGACCAGGCGAGGGTTTGAGTCAAGCAGCCAGATCCGGTATAGATTTTCAAAGTAAAGCATTTCCTGTCCAGAACGCTTAAACGCAACCAGTAGTTTGAAAATAATATCTAACGGAACCATTCCATCAGGAAAAAGTTTTCACTCTTAATTATGTTGTGGCAATTAATTCCATTGATGTGCATAATGTACGGTTTTACTTTAAACCCTTTCAGTTTGTTTATTTTAATTTGGCTAATAATAGGCCTATTTATAAATAATGTTTCATTAAAGAGAAACAGAGCTTTTATTTTGGTAAAAATAATAATAATATAAATTCAGGAAAAGGTGTTACTTATGCTGACGAAGATTTTCTTTTACATGTCCAAGAAGTGGATTTAGGAGTAGAAGAACTAATTGAAAGTTCCGGGTCGAAAGCGGCTGGTTACAGCTGCCCCCTGCTGTCCCAGAGAGTTGTCCAACTGTTCACACACGACCTTTCACTGCAAATTCAATACACAGTATCACTACCTGATGTAACCAGCTATGAGGCTGAGTGCCAGTTGTTGACTACATTAATGTAGTTTTATTTATAATAAACATTTATTCTGAAGATATTTCTGCACTCACTTCTGTATAGACCTCTACAGCTATATTTTCAGTTGAGGCTTTGTCTTTGATAGAGGAAAGCTGACAGGAAATGAGCAAAGGGTGAGATAGTGAATTCAACTAATGTCCACAGTTTGAATCAAACTGGAGAAGATGCAATTGCATGGCTATATCAAATGGCATATATTGACCAACAGAGTTTAAGGGATAACAAGCCCTAATACTATAATCTTGTAGAAGCTTACATTAGCCCAATTAAGTATCCATGGAGACCAAATAAATGTAATTAAAACCTGTTAAAACTGCTTACCCATTATAACTCTAACAATGTGGTTCCATTCATCTTTGTAGAACATCACGACTCAAGGCACTGATATGAATCAACATCATATGCTTCATTTCACATTGCCCTCAGCTGAACCTAGCATGACAGAAAACCCTCTCCAACACACACAAAAACAGTGTGACACATTACTTAACATAGAAACCAAACACTAGAGAAAGAATACCAAAGTGTTTTATTCTTGGTCATTTGATGCAAGTACAGCTTAGCAATACTGTGCCTGTTAAAAGCAGTCTGTAGAAATCAAGTCTCACACCCCAACACAAACAGACGTAACTCATTCAACCCTTTCCAAACACAGTGGCTGGCTACGGATCAAGAAGTGGATGAGTGGCAACCGAATCAGTCCACAGTGATGTGAAACGCAACCATGAGACGGGATGTGTTGATAAAGCGGATTAAATTCCATAAACTATGACATGTTGCCCCAAATTAGTAGCAGTAATAATATATCTATTGGGTATAAAAAATAAATGCTATTCTATACAAGCGGCAGAGAGGGATATACACTGTACATATTGTACATTCATACATACATGTCTTCCAGGGCAAAAGAGGACATTACACAAATAGAAAGTACTGTATACATATGAATGATGTCGACATTGTACTTGGACTAGTATCAAACCACCCTGAACTGCTACTCAGCTGTCCCCTGCACAGAGTTGAACATTCCATTTTTTTTTTTAAATTTAAGTGATAGGCAGCATTTCATTTACCAGAAACAGCAAGGACATTTAAAAAACAAACATCATGGGGACTATATTCACTGC
The DNA here is from genome assembly GCA_949357725.1 of Hyperoplus immaculatus. Taxonomy (NCBI): domain Eukaryota; kingdom Metazoa; phylum Chordata; class Actinopteri; order Uranoscopiformes; family Ammodytidae; genus Hyperoplus; species Hyperoplus immaculatus. Next base: position 29,827,962 of record OX442354.1, on the reverse strand, counting down.
GTCAGTAAAAATACAATACAAGAGTACAATTAATGGTATTCATATACCAATGAAAGACAATAGCCAATTTGGCAAGAAAAGAGGAGGGGAAGAAAAGCCAATGCACACCGCTTGAGTTACATATAAATCAGAGCCAATAAAAATTTGCAATGTCCATGAGTCCAGAGGCAAAATGAAAATGAAAGCCAGCTTATGTTACAGTTACAAACCTTTCAGTGTAGAAGAGCCGATACTGAACCAGTTAAAGAACAACGTAGGCATAATGTGGAGCTCAGAGGAGATACTTTGCATAAATTCAGCATCTTGTTGACCTTAAGAAAATAAAAAAGTTAAATGGTAGAATTCTACATTTTTCTTCTAGCCCCTGTATTGTTTTGGTAGTTGGCTCTACATTCATTTCCTCTTTGTCTAACTGGTACACAAAAAGCATTTCCCTCCCTGAAAAGTTTGATTAAGACAAATTACCATTAAAAAAAGAAAAAAAGACAAAGGTTTGATGTGAGTCTGGTAGCTTGTTAATTTGCAAACTCTTGCTCTGCCTGTGTTACACATGTAGTTTATTATTAAACAACAGTTTTGTGGGCTGATAATACAAAATATATATTCTCTATGTACATGAGGACAGTGCATATTTAACCAGCTGTGTGGACTCCGTCAAGCCACGCGTGAGCAGCTTCTGGGTGATGAAACTGTGTTAGTCTGCCATGACTCTTTACCTGATAGGAAACAGTTCTCTTTTTGTTGTTGTCTTCTTGGAGATGTCTGACTCAAGTTAAGAGAGCGTTCAGTACAAAACTCAAGCACACACACGCACACTCAAGTATGCCCACACATATTCCCTCACAAGCATTCGGGAAAGCTCATACACAAACATAGCACTTAATTCTACACGACAATCCAAAAATAGAATTATTTGTCTGTACTTCTTCTGGATGCTGTACATCGAGCCACAGTCTGAGCTCAGTTAGTGCGGAGGTGTCTTTGAAAGCTCATCAGATCATATTGGCTTTTCTGCACTTCTTCTCACCTTCACCGGCAGTGCGGGGCGAAAAACATTGGAGAAAACGAAGGTAGATAAACATGTTTTGGAAACTGCTTCCCACCCAGACAACACTCTAAGGGGTCAGAGGTTGAGAATGGGGACGTCAAAGAGGTCACACAGGCCTTCTGTCTCGTCCAGGTTGTATATGTAGTCGTGGTCGCTGGGCGGAGGGGACAGGCGCAGGAGAGGCGAGAACACTGGAGGTGGAAACAGACATGCGGGATGCAGAAAAGGGGGCCATCAATCAAGGTGTCAATCACACACAATCCTTCAGAAACTTCTTCAAACTCTTTTTCCATTATTTGTCATTCACGTCTCCGTCCATGCGTCTGTAAATGAGCTTACCTTCTGATGACATCAAGTCCTCTAACAGGTCTGCACTCATGATCTCTGTCAGGGAGAGAGAGAAGAAAGGAAGTTAGTAGAGATGGACCTAGTCATTGGTCGGCCAATTACATACCTGTGCTTAAGGCCTTTTCAAAATATAGTCAAATAATGTCTGCAGACACGGCAGGCAGCCTCTGTAGCCGCTATGGAGCAATGTAAGCACCTTTTAAATTAAAGTAACCCAAATATTTGCTTTGTGTTTTTTTGCTATTTAATAAATACATAAGAAGGCTGGACAGAAATCAAGTAGTCACTGCAATATTTTACAGAGCCAACACCAGGAAGAGCCAAAGTGCAATAGACAATGCAACATTTTCCATTTTCTAATATTTTTCTGTGTCTTCATTTATGAAATGATAATTGTTGTTAAATTGTTTTTCCATTATTAAATTGCTGTATTTTATCAAATGCCAAAAAAAGAAAAAAAGAAAGTGATATCGGCATTGTACACTCCTGAACAAACCCTTAAGTTCAGGAGTGTATATCAGCCTTTGGCAGACCTGCTCTCTAAATATTTACATCGACCATTGAAAAAGCAATATCGGTCGACTAGAAGTGAGGGACATTTTTTAGAACCGTCAGCCTTCAAGACAGACCAGAAAGTGGTATAAAGATGACTACGGCATTGTCAATGGAGACATATCAGATTTGTTGAAAACTCAAGAGAACTTTACCTTTTGTTGGATCAAACATGTCGGAGAGTTCTTTGGGAAAGTCCAGCACTACAGGGGAGACAGCAATATATATTTCAGCTCAACAGACACTACAATACACATTTCTGATATGAATACAGAATATTTCCTTATAGCACATCTCGCCGAGTCATAATGGAATGTAGCCATGTAAATAAAAACCTGTTTGCAATGTTAACATAATCTCTGGAAAATTAGACATCCGACCTGCTACTGTCAGTGCGGTAACATGGGACAACTAGATTGGATTAAGACATATACCGAACTTGCAACTAGAACGGACCGCGTCACTTGTCTGAGTATACATGGCCTTTCAAATATTCGATAAATTGCCGGAGCATTGCTGACTCCGCTATGCTAGGAGGCGCTGTAGCCCTTTCAACAAGTGGTTATAGAGCCACGTCCTGTTCCTTTCCAGCAAACGCACTACTATTTATTATGTCGTCTCCTTCCATTTCCTTGTGAAATCCCTGACGGGGAACTCTCGAGCAAGCGCAGAACGCAAACTCCGGTATGCGATCCTGTATACATGCAGGTAGAATGCAGACTATGAACAAGTTATCTAGGTGTTCTTATCCGAATTCGCTTGTGCGTTAATGTGCCGATTTGTGTGCGAAGTAGATCGGATAAAGGTGTTTACATGCATTTTACAAGACCTGTTGAAGTCTTATTCGTTTATTTACCCGATTATGAGTCTTCATGTAAACGCACTGACTGTGGGTTGAATATGATCCCAATAACATACAAGTTAACAAACCACCAAAATGTGCTCTCATGACAATATATTAAAAGACACTATGAACGCAAAAAGAAAATATTAGTAAGCATTATCCCCGTCTCAAAAATGTTATCTTGCAAAAGCAGTTTTTCTGAAAGGGAGGGCTTCACAAGAGTTCAGCAGCAGGCAACACTCACAGTCAGAAGACTTAATTGGATCAAATAGACCAGAGGCAGAAGAAGACACAGATCCATCCAACGAGGCAGATGACTGCAGTTGCTGAGTAACTGCAGCAGGTGTGTCTATTGTTGGTGTGAGTGGTGTGGTGTGAGTCACTCCTGCCATAAAAGAAGTGCAAGATGAATTCATGTTGGTTCTTGGCATTACATTACAGCGCATCCTAAATGGCTCAGTGTAAAATACAACTCACCCCTACCTGTCTGGTTGACTGCTGAAGCCGGCGCTGTGATAGAACCAGGTTTTGTAGAAGTTGCTGGAGCTGCTTTGGGTACCTGGAGGGCCAAAAGAAAAAGCATTGCATGATTTAAAAATAATAAAAAAATAAACATTGTGCAATGGAAAAAAAGAAAAGAAAAGAAATTCCAGTGTTTTGAAGTGTAATTCCGCGGTGATTAATGGGGTATTTAAAAAAAATATCAAAACCAGTGAACATCTGCTCCCAATCTGCTACCCGTCTATTCTCCATGCAGTGAAAAAATAAGTCCAGTGTTAATACACAGCCTATGATCTTTAAACGGGCTAGTTAGGGTGGACCTCCTTTGTTTACATGCCAGTTAACAGAGACTAGGCTGTGTATTGTTTTCCCAGCGCACACACACAGTACCGACACGTAGCGGATCATGAGGAGATATTCACTGATTTTGACATAAAGATATTTAGACAATAAGAATTCTCCATTATCACTGACTCCACCTTTAACAGATCAATACATAAATAGAACTAGTTGCATGGAGAAAAAGCTGATATGTGTGTGTGTGTGTGTGTACCTGGGAGGCAGCAGTGGGTGGCTGAGAGGTAGGCGTCGGTGCTGGGAGGCTTTGAAGGATGTCGTCTGGAGGAGGGACGGGCAAGACAACAGGGGAGGCACTGGACGGGTCCTTATTGACCAGCAACACCTCGATGGGACCGGAAGAACTCTTCAGACGAATCTGGTATTTCCTCTGTCCGTTGTGGACCTGGATAAGAACACATACGCCCAGTTTGACACACCAGACAAAACCGTAAGGGGTGTCCAATAAGGGTGTCCAATACACACAACCCCCCCCCCCCCACACACACACACACACAACTCACAGCTTCCGGTATAGGGACCTCTAGTTGGGTGCCGATGGGAGCACGGATTGCTAGGAGTGTGTCCCCTGATAGAAGAAGACAAGACGGGTGATGATGAGTGATGCAAATAGTGTTTGATGCTGTTAATGCGTCACAGAATAAGAATGTCTACAAAGAGAAAGAAACAATTACCTTTGAAAGCTCCACAGAGGTCATCATGTTTTATATAGGCCATAGTATTGACGTGTTAAGGGTGCACTTCCAAAAACAAGAAAACCTATTTCATCTTCAGGATGGTTGGTTAACCAAGGATATGATGGTTTACTGAATACTAAAAAGGTGCACTATGCAGTTTCAGGTGTACCTGTTTATTCAGTTATATATACACACACCTTAGAAAATCTTCACTTCTCTGACACACTCAAAGTTACATAGTGCACCTTTAATATTCATTAATGGGTTATAACTACTGACATACTGAAAGTAAATGGCACCTTTCATTAGACCCTTCCTGCCTGTAAAATGCCCTCATGCCCATGCTTACATCACCAGGTTTTTCTCAGAAAAAGAATACACCCCAGAAGACATTTTAGATATTTTTTCAGGCTGGGTAATGCTCTGTGTGGGAGATAGATCTATGGGGCACTTCGCCGTGAGCGGGGACGGAGCGTGTCAATATGAGCTAGCAGAGGGAAGTATGCCCACTGCCCAGGATTATCCCCAATGAGAGGCCAGATGGTGGCGAGATTGGATATGCTTCAGTGTTCTATCGTTGTGTCTACAGTTGCGCTGTGCCACGGAGGGCACACATATCGAAATACTGACCAGGAGTGGGTTTCACAAAGCATTTAACAATGATTAATATATCCCAATAATTCATCACAGCATGTTTCCAAAAAAAAAAACCCTTGGTACCCTTGCTCTTTAGGAGAACTTCCTTCCTATGATAAAAGTGGAAGTATTTCCTAAACTGGAAAGGCCAAGGCTGTAATCTTTAGTTTTCTGTACTGCTCTATAATTATCAAAACTATAATGTGAAATATTGGAATATACTGAAAGAATGCATCAGGTTTGTTGATTTTCCCTTAAAGCGTAACATTTAAATGTCTTTTAAACAGCCTCATGTTTCCTCTGATAATCATAAATGACCTTTAACAGCAAACGAGACCATCAGTGCAAAGAAAGACGTTTTTAAATAGTTTTTATTACTGCTTTTGGTCTGGTCGCACACCCAGTCCGATTGGTCGCAGATTTCAGTGTGGCGCAGCAACGTGAATTGAGAAGCCTATCCCTCCAGGTGAGGGAAGGGGAGCGGGAGCCTTGTTTGATACAGTTATTTGTCGTCATAATGACTGATAACGGGGCTGAACCATCAAAGAAAAGAAAGAAAATGCAATGAAGAAAAGCTAAAAGGGAGAGTGATATAGGCTACGGGGGACGAGGGCGTTGCCAAGCAACGTGTATACAATTTCACGAGAGCGAAACTAGACTGCAGTGTTTACTCCTAAATGAATGAGCGGTTGGTACTAACACAGTTTGCTTTGCTTCACCATCATCAGATAACCATTATCTGAAATAGTAATTATTTACAACAACATAAACACATTACCTCATCGTGATCCATACTAACTGCCGTCTATCGTTCATTCGCTTTCTGTGAGGAGTCGGACACGTAATCTTTCAGCTCCGTGAGAGAGAGTAGTAAGGTGACACTGCTGCATCAACTCAATGCAATCAGGTGCGTGTGGCAGTGACTGGCATTAGTTGATGCAGTGTCAAAACCACTGTTACGGAGCCGAAAAGAGTCCTCACACTTTCAACACACGGACATGCACTATATTGCTCCCTTCTCAGTTCACACTCACGCGCCTGGCACGAGCTAGAAAACAGCTTTGCGACAGCGGGCGTAGTAAAAATACTACCGCTTTTGTCCAAAGGGGACGCCAACGTGCCATGTTACTCGTAGTGGCTTTAATGTCCCAGTGTCTCCCCTAGGTTTACTGCTTTGGGGGATGGGCTCAGCTTTCTTTCCCCTTCTTTTTTGTACAACAGCAATGCTGTACAACCGTTTTGTTTAAGAACTTAAAATTATTTTACAAAGATCTGTCTTCGATATTTTTCTTCTTCAAAACAAAGTCCTCATGTCCATTCAAAATGTATTTAATCAAATAGCACCTGATATATATGAAAAGAGATCGTAGATAGATGTCTTCTGTTCAAAATTCTGCAATAACAATGTTTATTTTTTTTTTACTTTATTTTTCTTATTTCAAGGATGGCCGACTCCCCAAGACAATGATGGCCTTACACGTGATTAGACTCCGCTGCTCTGTCGTTGCACGGTGCAGACACTTTCAGTTGAATTGTTTTCTATACGAGTGTATCTAGTATTTTACACATTTTTATTTAATAAACTTGGTCCCTACCGCTAGTGGGCAATTATGTAAAAAGTGCGTGCCCAAAACAAGGGTAACACAGATTGTGTGATGACCCTACTACTGACCATGTCCGAGAAAATGACCCTGAAAATGCAACAGAATAAAAACATGGCTGAAGAAAAGCTGTTCCATCAAATCAGCAGTGAGGATGGGACAAAAAGCTATATGAATCAATATACGAGTAAACATTCACAGACACAGTGTGCAGTAAAGGATATGGGCTGTTGTTTGAATCGTCTGTAACGTTCTTGATGCTCTGTTGGACCCAGACTCTCTGCTGGTCCAGCTCGTGTTCCCTGACAGCCAGGTCATCTAGCTCAGCCTTCAGATCAATCAGTTTATCTGCGATCTCTCTGGTGTTACAGCCTGGACCTACACCCCTGAAACACACAAAGACATGCTCAAGTACAGACAGCATGCAACGTCAGCGTGTACTTAGGTGTCAGGTGTACTGGTGTGTTGACAGGAAAGGTTTATTTTTATTTCTTTATGACAGATCTAATGATTAACACCCATTTTAAAATAAAATAATTTGAAGTAAAGCTTAAAATGATAATGATGGCTGAATTCTATTGAGCTGCTTCTGTTTCATGGTCATGTTGGCTCACTGTCACAACCTACTAGGACACTTGAGTAAAACAGAGCCACTCTTACGTTATTAGTAACACATCTGTACTTATATGAAGTGTAAATGTCCATGTGAGAAATATGGCTGCTCAACAGTGAGATAAACAGTCATGGAGTCATGATCATGTTTTGTCATTCAGATGAACAAACATCAACAATAATAATTTTGTGCTTAAATGAATCAGTGTCCCCGTCATGTCTCTGTAGCTAGAATACATGTTATATGACAAAGGGGAGGTTGAGGGGATTGATGACGTGTCAGCTTGACATATGTATAGTACTATGGTTTCAGATTGTTCAGGCATTTCAGCAATGTCAGGATAAGTGACAATATATACATTTAATCAGCTCATGACAAGTGTAAGGGGATTTGAATTTTTTTTATTCAAATATATATTCGCTTCTCTCAGAGTCAAGATGGCAAAATGCATAGGATTTCATTAAACAGTGAGTATTATTATTATTATTAAGGGAGGGAGTCTTTCCATGTTTGGGGAATAAAAAATAACAATGAACTTACTTCCATTGGATACTGTTCTTGGACTTCTTCTCTATCAGTCCAATTCCCTCCAATACATTTGTGATATCGTAGATACGTCTCTTCTGCCGCACTGCCAGGGTGTCTGCCGCCTGGACAAGAGCAAGAAGCAATATATTAAGAGATGACTGGCATCTCTTTCAGTCGGATGGCCATGGCTTAACACACAGACCAAGAGAGGCTTGCGAACAAAAAACACAAGGTTTCCCCACCCATCATAGGGTTTGACACTGTTAAACTTCTGTCCCAGCCCAATCTCATGGTGCTTTACAATCTAGGGATTACCATCTGGCTCATGCTGATAAATTGTCAACAGCCACTGTGGGTGCAATGGACTCGCAGGCCTGTTGAATGACAGCTCAGAAGGCAGCTTTTTATTGTAAAGTTGAATGTCAGGACTCAGGAGCTGCATTTGACTCTTTCTAGTAGTGCTAGACTGATGGATTGCAGTTGTAGTTTTCACATCAATACAAAAACATTTGAGCCAACATCTGATCCTTAGACAACAAGCTACAAAGTTATTATGCTTCTGTCTGGGACATAATGTTTCCTTGAGGAAAAAAGTGATTCATTTCTCCAACTTGTAAAGTTGCATTTACTCAAACATGCAGTATGTTTATGTGAGGATGAAAGAGAATTAATGTATGTCTGACTTCCGGGGACTTTCATTTAATTATCTGTCGAAAGCAAAGCAAAAGTACCAACATCAGTGTCAGTGGCTATGGAGTTACTTACTCTGTTTATTATTGAGGTCACTGTGAAAAAGAAACTGTTTTATTATACAAGGAATAGCTTGGCTGGTCAAGCTACCATCTGCTTCACTGGCTTTCCTTGAGAAAAACACATGGATAGCATCGTTTATTAAACGTTTGAGCTAATATTCCAATTTCACAAGTGTATTGACTTGTTTAGATAAGGATGGGCTTTCAGGACACCACATTTAGGTATGAGAGTTCCAGGCACTGGCTGAAAAGTGTGCAAAGATCATGTGTTGTCCACACCACCACCTTTGTTAAATAAAAGTAAACATCAACTAGTTGTTTAGGAAACTTCATTGAATCAATTGCTGTTTACACAGTTTATGTTTTCTAACTAACAGGGAGCTCCAGATGCAGGATCATAGTAGGGGAAATGTTACTTTATGTGATCCGGTCATTAAAATGATGAGGCCTGTGGTGGAGAACACAGTTTACGTTAGTTATGGTGCATGTATTTGAAATGCTATGGAACTGTGAAATGCTAAGGCACTGTGTAGTTCAGATGTTTTTTTATATATAAACGATTGGGAAACCTGCTGTGTGTCAATGCACTTCGTCCGGTAACAAAGACAGAAAAAAACTGTTCATGTGTGAAGATGCAGCCGCGTTAGCTCAGAAGGGAACGACAAAAGCTGACCCACTTTTTAATGACTTTGAATCTGCAGGGGGCAGAGTCTGGGAAGTTGACCAGTGTTCTCAAATAACACTTTCAAGCCTCACTTTACTCCCGTTTGAGAAGCGCAAAAATAACATGACATGGCGTTTGTGCTAATGTTTGGAACATGGGTGTATAAAAGCTATATTTAAAGCCCTGCGGCATCACCCATTCAAATTAGCCTGTCACACGGCTAGGCTAAGCTAACAGGCAGGCTAGCGAAAATGCATGTAACCTCACGACAGCAGGCAGGCTCAAAAAATGACATGTGCTAGCTAACAACAAAAGACTCTGGGCTGCATGCTCACCGCTTTCAGATCCAGCACCCCGTCTTGTGCCTCCTGTAGTAAAGTCACAAACTTGGTGGTGAGCAGTCCCAGACTCTTCTCGTGCCTGCTGGGAGTCTGTGGCTGCAGCGAGTCGCCTACAGCTCCCAGTTCGCCCCTGTTACTGGCCGACTCCATCAGCTCCATCATCGCTCGGGACCAGCTCCGTACTTCCCCCTGCCTCCCCGACCAAACCTATCCAGCGAGCCCAGGAAAAGCACGCCCCACCGCCGCAGCCCCAAACACAGAAGGCCAGGGAAGTGTGTGGCAGCTAACAGGTGTTAAACGAGCTAGTCCGACCTGTTTTGCTCCTAATAATTTCTCAAAATCGAACTGCACAAGCTGAATACGACAATTCAATGAGCGAGCTTTCGTTGGTGGTGGAGAGAGCCGTTGGCCACGCGAGGTATGACGGGACGGTTCAATCGTCACAGGGAGCGTCTGCAAATACTCCGCTCGATTCAAACGCGTGATACACAACAATGGCGTGTTTATGGAAACTTGGGAAGTCAATAAATATGTCATGAGCCACCGACTAAGTACATCGTTCTGAGGGGTCAACAAACTGCAGCAATACGGCGTTCGTATTATTTTGGGGTTGTACAAAGAAGGGTAATCCGGATGGATGTAGAAGTGATACTTTGTGACGTTCCCTTACCTACTCGAACTTGAAGAAAACGTTTTTTGAGCGTGCACGCACGCCACACAAACGCGCGTGCATCTTTCTGTATATGTCCATGGCATGCAAACACGGCAAATAACATACTCCAGTCCAGACACATCCAATAGAAAGCCAATTGAAAACCCCTGTCTTTGAGTATGAGGTCCTGACTCTAGACTGTTTATTCTTAATAGCCCACTATTCACATATTTTCAAATCTGACCGGCCTCATAACTTAGTCATTGGTAGGCCTATATATGGCCCATAGTAGACCAATACATTTTTTTTCAATGGTTGGTTTTCCTGTGTAGTAACCAGTGATGCCGGTAACGCGTTACCGGCATCGGACCTCTTTTTTCAGTAATCTAACGCGTTACTATCTCCAAACCAGTAATCAGATTAAAGTTACTCATCAAAGTCACTGTGCGTTACTTTTTCTGCCATTTTCCTTAGTGAAAATTTTTACATAACTGCACAAATGACTGCGATTGCGATTTAATGTAAATAAATGTGCGCGCATGTGTCTCTAAACGCTCCAACTGCTCCTCTCGTCTTTTTGGTAGCGCCCCTCGTCTCTGACATGCAGTGTGTGTGTGGTGTCTGTGTGTGTGTGTGCAGCAGCATTATGTCTAAGCTGAACTGTGGCGCAAAACAAAGATAAGAAGAAGAAGTGTTTAAAACTTGGAAACGCATAGTCACGTGGCGACCGGTGGCCGCACACACCCAGTCTATCAACACATGAGACATCGCAGAGAAAAGTCAAATTAATGCATGAGAGTGAAGGGCCAAGCACATTAAGTTTAAAGACACTGCTACTGTCTTTGCACTTTGGAGGAATGCATTTATTTTCATGGGGGGAAAAAGGTTTTTTTTTATTACATTTTTTAAACCATAATTTTTATTATTTTGAAAACAGTATGCCTATAGGCTACTAGCCTACAAGCTTTATTTGATATATTTTCAATGATTCTTAATATGTGCATGTTTTAAATTGAGATATATGGGTTTCAAAACCTGTAAAGTAATGTTTAAAGTAACTTGTAATCTAACTTAGTTACTTTTAACATCAAGTAATCAGTAAAGTAACTAATTTACTATTTTAAGGAGTAACTAGTAATCAGTAATTGGATTACTTTTTCAAAGTAACTGTGGCAACACTGGTAGTAACTGTTTCTTATTCAATGTTTGTCTTAGTATATACACTCAACAAAAATATAAACGCAACACTTTTGTTTTTGCTCCCATTTTTCATGAGATGGACTTAAAGATCTAAAATTCATTCCAGATACACAATATTACCATTTCTCTCAAACATTGTTCACAAATCTATCTAAATGTGTGATAGTGAGCACTTCTCCTTTGCTGAGATAATCCATCCCACCTCACAGGTGTGCCACATCAAGATGCTGATCTGACATCATGATTAGTGCACAGGTGTGCCTTAGACTGTCCACAATAAAAGGCCACTCTGAAATGTGCATTTTTTTGCTTTATTGGGGGTCTGGGGACTCAGAACCAGTCAGTATCTGGTGTGACCACCATTTGCCTCATGCAGTGCAACACATCTTCTTCGCATAGAGTTTATCAGATTGTCAATTGTGGTCTGTGGAATGTTGGTCCACTCCTCTTCAATGGCTGTGCGAAGTTGCTGGATATTAGTGGGAAGTGGTGCACGCTGTCGTATACGCCGGTCAAGCACATCCCAAACATGCTCAATGGTTGACATCTCCGGTGAGTATGCTGGCCATGCAAGAACTGGGACATTTTCAGCTTCCAAGAATTGTGTACAGATCCTTGCAACATGGGGCCGTGCATTATCTTGCTGAAACGTAAGGTGATGTTCATGGATGTAACAATGGGCCTCAGGATCTCATCACGGTATCTCTGTGCATTCAATATGCCATCAATAAAATGCACCTGTGTTCTTCGTCCATAACAGATGCCTGCCCATACCATAACCCCACCACCAACATGGGCCACTCGATCCACAACATTGACATCAGCAAAGCGCTCACCCACACGACGCCACACACGCTGTCTGCCATCTACCCTGAACAATGTAAACCGAGATTCATCCGTGAAGAGAACACCTCTCCAACGTACCAGACGCCATCGAATGTGAGCATTTGCCCACTCAAGTCTGTTACGGCGACGAGCTGGAGTCAGGTCAAGACCCCGATGAGGACGACGAGCATGCAGTTGAGCTTCCTCGAGACGGTTTCTGACAGTTTGTGCAGAAATTGTTTGGTTATGCAAACCAATTGTTTCAGCAGCTGTCTCAGTGGCTGGTCTCAGACGATCTTGGAGGTGAACCTGCTGGATGTGGAGGTCCTGGGCAGGTGTGGTTACACGTGGTCTGCGGTTGTGAGGCCGGTTGGATGTACTGCCATATTCTCTGAAACGCCTTTGGAGATGGCTTATGGTGGAGAAATGAACATTCAATGCACGAGCAACAGATCTGGTTGACATTCCTGCTGTCAGCATTCCAATTGCACGCTCCCTCAATGCTTGTGGCATCTGTGGCATTTTGCTGTGAGACAAAACTGCACATTTCAGGGTGGCCTTTTATTGTGGACAGTCTAAGGCACACCTGTGCACTAATCATGATGTCAGATCAGCATCTTGATGTGGCACCTGTGAGGTGGGATGGATTATCTCAGCAAAGCAGAAGTGCTCACTATCACACATTTAGACAGATTTGTGAACAATGTTTGAGAGAAATGGTAATATTGTGTATCTGGAATGAATTTTAGATCTTTAAGTCCATCTCATGAAAAATGGGAGCAAAAACAAAAGTGTTGCGTTTATATTTTTGTTGAGTGTAGATTAGACACCATGTCAAGTTAGGCAAACAAACAGTACACTAAAGTAACACTAAAATATGCGATCAATGTAAACTAAGTAGATACAAACATTAGAAGTTTGAATATAAACATAACCTAAAAGATGAGAAGAAATACACCAAGGGCTAGAATAACCTAAAGGAGCCATATGTAATTTCACGAAAATGCAACCCTCAAAGATTCAGTTCAATTGATATGTCAAACTTAGAGCCAGTGAACTATGATACTTTTCAATTGGCCTACTTATAATCAAAGTTAACCTCTTTTATAGCCCCCCCCCCCTCTCTATTTTGAGTGGGCTCCATGATAGAAGTGGAGGATCTAAATGAGTTGATCAAGAATCTCCTTGAGATTATATGCACAAAAGTAATCTCCAAACTCTTCTACAGAGATGGTGACGTAAAGCTAACATCATCATTGCAATGCCACAAGATAGGCCTATAACATTGATTTGATATTCCTATTGCTCAGGATTCAATAGTAGCCTATAATTAATTATTGTTATACAGTATTTGTCATTGTTAGTAGGTTTATGTTTAAAAAAAATCATGTTTGACAACAACACTTTGTTCATTAGTGTTTCCTAACCTAATGTTTTGCTTCTAGATAGTACGTCAGTCTCATTCATAAACCACGATTCCTCTTTGGCCAGCAGAGGGAGGCAGTGCACAAGGGAAGAACGCTATCGCAAATTTATATTAATTAGGGCCAATACATTCGTGGCTCTGTAAATCTGTTTTCGACGTGAAAGACAAAGCCCAAAAAATAATATGATAATTCCAAAGTATAATTATTAAACTTGTAGACACATGACATGGTAGTTCTGGTGCTTAATTGAAAACCAGACAGTTCACAACCGAGCTTTGTGTGTCGAAAGTGCTGTTGCTGTTACGCTGCTTTACCGCGAGGAAGTCAGCTGACTGAACCAACCAGCAGCAGGAAACAACCCAAACACATCCACTCACACACAGGTAAGCTTGCCTCTTATAACATTTATATGTCCACCAAATAAAGCGAGACGTGTGCACGGCATTGTGCCTCTCTTGTATACATAAATACAATTATTTTCTTTTAACCTAAACGTATAGGTTAGGCTATACTACTGCTATTTCACGCTGAGCTAATACTTAATGTACAATTACGAATCATAGCTCACATTTGACGGTGATATCAATCAGATTGTAGGCTATAAATGTTTATTTGAACAATTTCCAAACACTTGTCTTATGATTAACCATTAACATGGTAAGAATGAAGACGTGTTGTTGTCATTGTTTTGCTTGTGAGCTACTATAGGCCTAGCTGTTTTCTCGTCAGTTACAAACCGTGAACCATTAGATTTAGGGTCATTCCTGGCTATTGGTGACTTTTCAAGGTGTATTTTTTTTAAATGCGCATTTTTATTTTTTTTTAACCTGTCATTAGTTAATGGCATGTTTAACCTTGAGGAACTTGTATTTTTGGAGCTCACGCATGTTTATTATCATATTTATGGATGGATTATTGAGACATAAACTGTGTGAGAGTTCCACCCTGTTACGGACATAAGCATTGCAAGTGTTAATAATGTAAATATTCAAAATAATTTAGCTATCCTTACACCTTATCTGTCCCTTATTTCATACCATATGTATTTTTAATTTGAATTATAATGATAAAGGAATTATTGAGAACATTTTTTTTTTTGTTTCAGAAGTTTAAATGTTTGCACCCGATTTATCCAAAATGGTAAATAATGGCATAACATTTGCACAAAAAAACACATGTATGCTGATTGTCTCTTTAAAGCGTGCCAATTAACATAAGAATATGCAAAGTATTTAACATAGTTTTTCTATTATTTGAAAAGAAAAGGTGAGTAACAGGCTGGAAACAAGCTCAACAGGGTGGAAAGGACCGTAACAGGGTGGAATTATGTGTGAAATTCAAGAAAGTATCACTTTTTAAAGATAACTTTATTCATTTAATTTGCATCCACATACAATAAAAATAGTGCATCAGTATAGTAGATTGTATAATAATAAAAACAAGACAGTTTAACATATTTATTTTATAACTGTAGAGTTGGCTAAGAACTTACAGAGACATTACTTTTGGTTAAGAACATACTGAAGAACATAACTGGGTCAATAGATGAAAATGGTATCTTTCCTGTCCCTGCCATATGTAAGAACATACTGAAGAACATAACAACTGCCTCTGTGTTTATCACAACAAGAACATTCTGAAAAACATAACTGTCTGTCTGTCTGTCTGTCACAACACTAGCTCGATCCTCTCTCCTCTGTCTGTCTATACCGCCCACATCGATTTCTCCACATATCTCCATGTTTCTGCGTCCAATTGCACAGACCTTTTGTTCAGTGCCTGAGGCTCATCAATCAGGCACAGTACCTGACTGTCAAGATACCAGCTCAGGTCTCTCCGAGGCCAGAAGAATTTGTTTGTTCCATTTCTGTGCATGCAGTTGACTTGAATATTGTTCTCTTCAACTGCCATGATGACGCCAGGGTATGGGTCATCATCATACTGGACCACACACCACCTCCCAACTAGGTCACTCGTAATGACCTCTGGACGACACCTCTGGGGCACAGGGACTTCAGGACACACATTGTGAAGTGTTGCTTCTTTCAGATCAAAGCATGGGCAAGCCAGCACCCCATTCTCCCTTTGGCAGACACAAGTTATGTCTCTGTACTTAACTTTGCCTGGTGAGGTGCTGAGGATCTGGTGAATCTTCATTGTCCCTTTTACTGCGGTCAAAGGAGGCAGCAGCGGCATTTCCTCCACACTGCTTTCAGAGACAAAGAATAGCTGAATGGTGGAGTCTTGCATGTTCAGCTTGTTGAACAGCACTTCAGCATTAGGGATGTCTTCTCCCAGGCGCACAAGTTTGTCAGCTGAACGTTCCAGGGATCTACCAATGCCATCTGGGGCCCCCTTGCCATGACTGGCTTCGAAAAAGTTCCAATTGATGGAGTCAAACCCCCTTTTAAATGGCTCAGTGCAAAGATAGAAAAAGTTTTGCTTTTGTTTGTACTGAGTTGCTGGCCCGTCGCTGAAAAAGTGCAGCTGTCGCACTTGGGGGAACTTTTCCTTCACCATCTCCAGCACAGGGTCCAGATGGGCCCAGATGGCTGGTGGGTCATGTCTCCGAGAAGGGGAGATAGTGCAAAAGCTCTGAGGGGACTGCTGTGACGTATAAAGGACACCGGTGTGGAGGGTAGCTTGTTGATGGGATCCCCCAAAGTGGACTGCCTGAACCTCATTAGTGTATTTGCACCCATAGTTCTCTCTGAAGTCCACATGAATTAAACATTCATTTTCTGCGAGGTTTTCCCTCAGCTCTCTGTATGCCTTGTACTGCCACCGGATGTTAAAAATATGTACTCGAAATGTGGCCATCCGGTTTTGAAACTGGTCCACCGCTTCATCTTCAGGCAGCATTAACTCTTTTTTTTTATGGTCACAACAGATGGTTTTTTTTCTTTGCTGACCTCAGTTGACCACTGAATGAGAGACACTGGATTTCTTGGCCTAACCAATGGAAAGGCAGTAAGTTGGCACTCTCCACAAACACCATAGGCACAATCCTTCACATTTGAATCACAGACAATTGTATCCACCATTTTTTCTAAATCTTTAGAGGACAGAAGTCCACAGCTGAATAGGCTGTTGGACATAAACTGAAGGTTCTTGTGTGTCTTGCTCTGACAAGCTTCCCTGTCCGCATCAGTGGGTGCTACAACCCAAAATGGCCTCTGACTGCAGAAAAAAGAGTATGACACCTGGTGTGTACTTTCAGAGATGAATTTCCTGAGTATGTTTTTGATGGTGTCTGTCAGCAACCTCTTCTGCATCTTCTTTTTCTGAAGAGTGATTGTCTGCTTTTTGCCAGTTGTCATTCTGCTGACATCATCTCGCAAGTAAAACAGTAGGCCTACTACTGCCTGTCTTTTACCCTGTCTCTGACGTGTTCCTCTCTGGTAGCTGCAGAGGTTTCCATGCAATTGTGCCCGTTTCTTTGAGAAGCCCAGGGTTTTCTGACTTAATCTCTGAAGCCTGTATTTTTGATTACACTCCCCATGGCTCTAGCAAGCACCTGTTTAGCCTTTTGTTTTTTTTTGTGTTGAGGTACTTTTTTCGTAGTTCATCAACCACACAGACATGCAACAACAGTTGTCTGCGTGAGCTGGGAAGCCGAGGATGCTGTAGCAATTGATTAAGTGGTTTGCGAGGGGATGGGCTTTGTTTGTTTTTTTGGCGTTGCCACTTTTTCTTGTACTTCTCCTTTTTCCTTTTTTCCTCAGACAAGGCAGCTTGGAGTTTTTGGATTGCTCTTTCTGATATCTTCTTCTTCTTAACGTGGATGCGCTGGCCTTGTTTTTTTTGCCTGAACACATAATAAAGACAGTTAACACACACACAATAGTGGTAGGGAAAGGTAGTGTAGAGTGAAGGGGGAGATAGAGGGGTAAACATTGAATTATGTCCTGTTACAAGTCTGTATTGTGTTGTTGTGCAAGAGTTTTTACATTTCTAACCTGGAGGGACATGCCACTGGTTGCGCCCCTAAAGGTGTTACAGGTGGAGATGGTGTTAAAGGGAGAGGGCCTACAGCTGCTTCTGGCCTGTGTTTTGCCTCCCTCTTCCTTTCTCTCTATTTCTTCCTCTGAGCTCGATGCTCACGCTCACTGAGGTCCTTAGCTTTTTTCTTTTTCCCTGTCTCGTGATCTTGCTGCCATTTCTCCCTCTCTTTCTCGAGATACTGTGCTCGCCTCTCAGGATCTGCATCACGCTTAGCCCTGTATCTACACTGCCTCTCTGCTGCACTTAATGCTGGAGCCATTTCCTAACAAATAAATACAATTTAACTTAAGCATATATATATATATATATAAGCATATTGTATAAACTTTAGAATGATCAATTACTTTGTAATGCATTTACACAGGATGATTGCACGCATGATTTATAACTAATTAACTAACAGTTTATTAATAGTCTATTAACTATCTATAAGGCAGTGTTATAAATCCTTAACAAGTCATTAATAACTCAACAATTAACAGTTTACTAATGATCTATTAAGTAGTTGTAACGGATAGTTATTAAGTGTTTATGTGTACATGATCATGGCTATTGGCTACGGTGTGGCATAATAGAGCCCAATAAATACCCAAATTCCCCCAAAATGATTGTATATGCTTTATATTGGTAAAGAACAGATTACAATTTATTAATGACAACTCAATATGCACCATATTCAGTACAAATTCAGTATATATAGAGAGATTTTCCACCCTGCTGGGTGCATGTTCCACCCTGTTACATTTATTAACGTAACAGGGTGGAACGTAACAGGGTGGAATATTTCCAACCAAATTAGCCTTGACTAGCTAGCTCTCCACAACTGTCTAGCTAACTCTCCAGATTTAAACAATGCCTAAGTAGATATATCAAACATGTTTTTTACATTTTCAAAATCGGTTTTACTTTCTTCATAATTAAGCGTAACAGGGTGGAAATTTAAGATTAGGACATTTAAATTAAAACCATAAAACATGCATGAAAAGTAAGGGAGGTTGTTTCTTACCTCAGTTTTTCGCCTCAGATGTTCCCGCCAAATCAGATTTCAATTCCTGAATGTTGCATCATGGGAATCGTAGTTTTATTTTGTTTAGTAGGCTAAAACCCACAATGTAACAGGGTGGAACGCAACCCTGGGGACACACACTAAATCCAATAAAATAACTAAATATCATGGATATATCGACTTATATATAATTACAATAAGACAGATTCCATCTTGAACTACACAATAATAAAGATACATTTGTATTTATTTATCATTTTTATGAAAATATATCTAATTGAAACTGAAAAATGTGCCTTGGGGACATGGTAAAAATGCATGTATGTCCATAAAAAGGTTAATAAAAAAATATATATAAATGTTTTTTCATACACTATTCTGTTTTAATACTACATAGAAGACCTCAGCCTATAATAAAAAGCTTTCCATTTTAAAATTGGGTTTTATTTAAGTCAGAAAAAAGGAGCTCTGTACCATGGACAGAAAAGTCACCAATAGCCAGGAATGACCCTTTACATGATATTTACGTTTATTAACGTTAAACTGCTGCTTGCTACTTTTCAGCTGCAACCATGAAGAAGAACAAAGGCAAAGCGAGCAGCACTGCTGCTGAGAAGGAGTTTGTGTTTGAGTTCAAGGCAGGAAAGGATAACTGTGTCCTGAAGGTGCCTCTACAGTTTCCTGTTCAAGAGAACCTCAGTGACCTGCATGGACGCCTGATGCTGCTGCATAAAATACCCTGCTACATTGAAAATGGTGAGATTGCTGCTCTTGGTAAAATAAAATCCATTTAAGGACAAGTTACAGGAGTTCTGCACTTGTTGTGTTGCACTGCTTGCAAGGTGGAGCAGATCTTTGTCAAAGTAAATTCCTATGTTTCTTATACACCTGCCCCACTTTCATGATGTAGGTATTTGCAGTCCTTTTCTACAAGCATCACCCCAATCCCAACATCAGCCACATACTATATCAAGACACTGTTGATAACAACAACCTCTTGAACTCAATACCCCATATGTTTTTTGAAGGAAAGCCAACGGATCAATGTCTGCATTTTAGTTACAATGTTACACAATGTACTCCAATGTAATTGAAATGAACATAAATGCCCTTCTGCATATTTAAAGTCGTAAATACACAGTTTAAACCAAATCTACACAGCGCTGACAAGAAACATCAGGTTCTGTTTATTTGAGATGAATCTATTGTGATAATATCGTTGTAACTTAAACCGATGGAATGGATCATCCCATTGATTTTGCAGTGCTACTTGGCTTGTGCAGCAATTGAACAGTCTTTTAAATGACAGGTTTCTTCTGTGTGTGTGTGCATCTCTTGCCATAGAGCTAAAGACCTCACTGTCCGACTTCATGGAGAAGGAGACCATCCTGGATTATGACAGAGAGGCAGAGCTGGCTCTGCAGAGACTCTCCATGGGAGATGTTGATGTAAACCAGCTCACCAACGCATGGACCAGGTCTTATGTAGAGGTGATAACACATTTCAGAATGTTATTGTGCCTAAAAAAAACTCTTCTTTTTTAGCGTCTCATTTTTTGGATTCATCCTTTACATTATTTTTATTGGCATTGCTCTTTGTAAGCAGTCACTTTGAAATGTTTTGCTGTTTGGATTAAAGTAGGCCTATATATACACTCACCGGCCACTTTATTAGGTACGTTTTTATGGCTTATAAAAACAAAAAGCTAATAAGCCAATCACATGGCAGCAATCTCATGCATTTAGGCATTTAGACGTGGTCAAGACAACGTGCTGAAGTCAAACCGAGTCTCAGAATGAGGAAGCAAGGGGGTTTAGGTGACTTTGAACGTGGCATGGTTGATGGTGCACGGCAGGATGGATCCATACTTTCATTTTGTTTACGCCAAACTCTGAACCTGCCATCTGAATGTCGCAACTGAAATCGAGACTCATCAGACCAGGCTTGATTTTTCAATCTTCTATTGTCCGATATTGGTGATCCTGTGAGAATTGTAGCCTCTGTTTCCTGTTGTTAGCTGACAGGAGTGGCACCCGGTGGGGTCTTCTTTTGCTAGCTATAGCCCATCTGCTTCAAGGTTGGTTGTGTTTTGCGTTCAGAGATGGTATTCTGCATACCCTGGTTGTAACGAGTGGTTGTTTGAGTTACTGTTGCCTTTCTATCATCTCGAACCAGTCTGTCCATCCTCCACTGACCTCTGACTTCAACAAGGCATTTTACATCCACACAAATCCCGCTCACTGGATATTTTTTCTTTTTCGGACCATTCTCTGTAAACCCTATAGATGGTTTAGAGTGAAAATCCCAGTAGATCAGCAGTTTCTGAAATACTCATACCAGCCCTCCTGGCACCCTCAACATTGCCATGTTCAAAGTCACCCCATTCTGTTGCTCGGTTTCAACCTCAATAAGTTGTCCCGTCCAGGTCTACATGCCTAAATGCATTGAGTTGCTGACATCTGTTTGGCTGATTAGTTATATGTGTGAACAAGAAAATGAACCGCTGTACCTAATAAAGTGGCCGGTTAGTGTATATGTATATACATTTATGGATATACAGTTTATATGGGATGGGAATTAATGCCATAGAGGGCACTGTTGTTATTTAAATATATCAACCCAGTCTCAGTCACACAGTATGTAAATGTGTAAAAAAAATGTTTACGTTTATTGAAGGTGAAAAACCCTCACAGTGATACGTCTAGGCTTATAACATTGGTTCACAGGGCAAACATTTGAATTGTGAAAGGTAATGTAACACTTCTCACAATTTCTGGTCAGTTTATGTGAAACTACTATATTTTGCGCTGTGGACCAACACAGTTATTACATATTTCACTGTGAGGCTGGGTTTATGTTTATATAAATAACAACAGCGTCCTCCACGGTCACACATTCTGATGGGTAACAACATTTTGGTATAACGCCGGAAAAGAACCCGCCGACGTCTGACGTCATGACACTTTCATACCACTGCTAGTGTTCGTCGCTGGTTTATTCAAAATATGCTGATTAACATGAAAACGAGAATATTACAGTTGCTGCCACACATGTCAACACCTTATTTGGATTATTGTCTCAACCATAATATGGACATTAATCAGAATATGCTGTGCATATCAACACATTGAGTTAAAATGCTGTTTTGCTATTAGAATTGTCTTGCTCATCATGATTTGATTCTAAAAGCTGCTAAATAAAGACACATAATTGAAAGGATGTGGACACTCAGCACAGTTTTATTCTGGGCAGTTGTTTATTCCGATTCCAGACTGCTCAACACAACCTGATCACATATCCACTATTCCAAGTTTTTTGTAGTAGCACAGCAGTGACCTGAAATCGCCCCGTTTATCTCCGGGAGGACGACGACGACTCATGGATCATTAAAGTAATTAGAACTGAAGTAGCACATACAGTGCTTCTGATAATTGGTTATTCATGAGTTCTTGAGGGAAGAAAATCCCATTACATAAACATGCGTGCTGTGTTTGATGTGTCTTCATAACGTTGGTTACACTTTGATGCGTCTCCTCCTACAGGCCCAATATGTGCCGGCGCTTGCACATATGAAAAGAGTCATCACTTAAGTTATGATGGATTTCTGTGTCACGCAGTTTAGTGACACACAGATGTGATCTTTATGGTTCTCTAATTACAGTTTAGGACTTGTCACGACACATTTCTTTGAGAGCCAACACCTCTTATTGCATGTTGATGTCAATAGGATCCTTGGGTTTTAGTAGTCTAAACTTGGCTGTCACTTTCCCAGGCATTTATAAAAAGACAAGGGCTGCCTCAGCTCCGGTTGTGAAGGACTGGCTACCTGCCCATTTAGCAGTTTACTGCACGCTTTCCAGTGTGCGTCGTGTTTGATGCCTGTAGATTCCTGTGCCTATATAAATAGAGGAGTTTCAGATTCTGAATACGGTTCTGTTGCTGTTCTAATTATGGATGGGGGTTCATCAACTGCCCTGGTTTTATTGAGCAGAGCAAGACATCCAGAATGTGTTGATAATGCATTCTGCCTTGTGCCTTTTGTTTTCCTCTGATCTTTTGTGCTTTCTCGCAGCAGACCCCGGTTCGACTCCGGCCCGGGCCGTTTACTGCATGTCTTCCCCTCTCTCTCCCTGTTTCAAACTCTGTGCTTAAAAAACAACAACTATCAAATAAAGGTGGAAACACCATTCCAAAAAAAAACAAAATAATAATAATAATAATAATTTGCTTTCACTCTTTCTGCTGAAAGTCAGCTTCTCGTTGGTCAATCTTCCTCACAGCAGGTGCTATAGTGAACATCACCCTCAAGTGCTTAGTATCAAACAGTCAATTACCCGCGCTGTTTGTGTAAGATCTTGTAAATACCATTTTTGAAACTATTCTTTTCTCTATTTCTTCCGTCCCTGTCTCAGACTACCCTGGAGCATGCTCGGCCCGAAGAGCCCAGCTGGGATGAGGACTTTGCCGATGTTTACCATGAGCTGATCCACTCCCCTGCCTCCGACACCCTTCTCAACCTGGAGCACAACTACTTTGTTAGCATCTCAGAGCTCATCAGTGAGAGAGACATGGAGATCAAGAAGCTGCTGGAGAGGTTGGTATTAGCAGGATTGTTGCCCGGGACAGAGATCCTTGGATTTCCTGCACATACTGTATCTTCCCCCAATCTTTCTGTCTCGTTTCCACCGAGTAGAGCGGGTCGGGTCGGAGCGGCTCAGAGCGGGACATCTCGCTTTTAAGAATCTTGGTGGTGTTTCCACCGCCGACCCTACCCTTACTGGTAGGGCGGGGTTTAGGCTGGACTGCGATAGCCGGCGCCAGAATATGGGTCAAACTATCGGGCTGTGGAACAACTGTGGAAATGATTCTTTCAACTAATCAACGGACGGCAGTGTGCAGCTCCACCTTTTCGGCACCCTTTCAGGCGGCTGGTACCCTAACAGAGGAGTACTGAAAATTGGAGCAGCTAAGAGCAGTTAGGCTCGCTTATATCCATACCCTTCCCAACTTTTGGCAAATGGAAAGCCGACCCGACCCGCTCTACTCGGTGGAAACGAGGCATAAATCCCCTCTTTTTGGGTGCTTCACTTCCTAACAAGTTTCCGATCATGTTGTCCAAAGATAACAAACAATACAGCGCTGCACTATTGTTCACTTTTATTTGTTTTATCCGTAAAATAGAAAAAAAGTAGGACATAAGCTCAGTGCACCTTTGTTGTGTTCCTTTATAAATCCCTGCACCAACACGTTGCATATACGTTTGCATATGCGTGCATATGCAACCATGTTTTGCTAAATGATTTTTTGCGGAAATATAGGGAATACACATCGGATTACGAATCTGTTTACTATCAGTAGACAGGTTTAATGGCAGTTCAGCTTCACACTACTGATGATGAGTATTCACTAGTTTTCAGTTTACACTGAAAGCTAACAATCCTTTTGCCTTTATTATCCTAGTTACAATAAATCACCAGGCCTAACGTTTTCTAAATTTGTTTAGCAAGAAACACATTTCAGCCTCCTATCATGAATATAGGTGACTGAAATAACTCATGCCTCTGTTATTCATGAATTGTGTAGGCTAACATGATGATGTACTTCCCCCTTGGCCGAAACAGATCAATGTTTTTCTGTCTGGTAGGCAAGCAGCTGAAATGGACAAAGTGATGCACGAGCTGGGCAACACGTTGAGCGACCACGATGTGAATGCAGTTGCCTCTCAACACTTTGATGCACAGCAGGTAAAAAAAAACGTACTTCACCAGAGACGTTTCAGGCAATTCAGTCTGTGAATTGTTCCCGTTCCCCTGTTCCTAATGGCACTGGACTGCCCATTCCAAAAAAAATGTCTGTCATAGTACAGTTCCTCCTTTTCTGACTTATTTTCCTTTGAGCAGGTGTTGGAGAACAAGTGGGCCAGTGAGCTGAAGCATGTTTCTGGCATTCAAAAGCAGGAGTATCAGGAGTGGGTCATCAAACTGCACCAGGACCTGCAGAAATCTCACAACAGCAGCAAGATTAAGTGAGTCTGTCAATACGTGGCTGTGTATACGCTAGGACAAAAAGTCCGCTCACACGTGATTGTTTATATATTGAAGCATACTCTTTGTCATCTGACACCATGTAGGCTTACATTACACCCGGGTGCACCTGCGTTAAATGAAAAATCTCTGGCACTTCATGATATTTATAAATGTATGGTGCAGAGGCTTTGTCTTTTTGCACAGTATGGGATTTAAATTCAGCTCATTTGAACAGTGATTAAAGAGGGAAGTAGGGTTAATATTAAACCTTGAAATGTACATTCATATAGTAGAGTAATAAACAGCTACATTTAAATGGTGTATTACATTTTAATCATTTAAATGATATTGAACTGATCAAATAAAATATATGAAATATCACAGATGTGAATGTATATCAAAGGGTAAAAGTCCCACTGAATCTTTACTGGAGATTCTAAACCAAAATGCGACAGGTGTGCTGGTAAGTGGTTACAAGGGGTGAAAAATGCTTAGCTCTGCAGTCTCAGTTATTACTGGCATTATGGGATAAGAAGTGGGAAAAAAAATTCTATAAGTGGTTAAGAGTAATGTGGCCCTGCAGAGTGCAGGTTTAAATTCATCGTCCACTTCTCTGCATATATATATATATATATATATATATATATATATATATATATATATATATATATGAGAGCTTTGCAGATAAATGTGGTGACCCCTCATCCACTTTTCTTAATGCTGACTATCATTATCTTGCTTGCTATGTGTGGGTGGAACTTAATACCTCATCAGCACCTATGCAGTTTCATAGCTGTAGCACGTGAAGGAAAATAATATTCATTTCATTTGCTATATTGTGTAAATGAAGTGTTAAAAATAAAGAATGCTTACAACTGAGATTAATATAATTTAATTGTGCTTTACATTATTGCCTGTTTCTCACACACACACACACACACACACACACACACACACACACACACACACACACACACACACACACACACACACACACACACACACACACACACACACACACACACACACACACACACACACACACACACACACACACACACACAAATGGCTACTGAATGACTAGTTTTTCCCCATTTCAAAATTCTCATTTGTGCCACATTCAATTTTAGTCCTATTTTGAAATATTTTATATATTATATTGTTTTTTTCCCCCGAGATGGAACATTTCAGGTTTTGTCAGTTATTTCCTGAAACATATAAAAACATCATCAGTTGTGCTATGTATCTGATTGATATCTTTACCGGTTGATTTGTGTGTGTGATTGGTTTCCAGTGAGGAGATTAAGGTGCAGCCCAGCCAGCTGTCGGAGCTTGAAGATTCTGGGGCCAGGATGTTTGAGGAGCAGCCTCAGCTGGAGGAGAGCTTCACCATACACTTAGGTGCTTGATGTCTTGCATGTTTTCCAAGTATTTGTGTATTTGTTGCCTGTCAAAATACATTTCAGTGACTATATTCATAACACTCTTCCGTTGCATTCTAATTTTGGTGGTATTTTTGTTTTATTAAACAGAACCATTTATTAAAGGTGGAGTCAGCGATCCAACGCTTGTTGGCAAAATCACTTTTTGGCAAAATCAGTGAACATCTCCTCACGATCTGCTACTGTGTTTCTGTACTGAAAAAAATCTGGTTTTAATACACTGCCTAGCCTTTGTAAACTGGCATGTAAAAAAAGGGTATGTTAACACAGGGGGCCTAGCACCGTAGCTAGGAACATGCATGTTTACAGAGCCCCGGATGTGCATTTAAAAAAATAATTCAGTGCACATACGGTAGCGGATTGCGAGGAGATATTCACAGATTTTGACAAAGTGGTTTTTACCACAAGTGTTCTTCAAAATCACTGACTCCACTTTTAATGTAAGTATTTTTATGTATGTATTATTATATAGAGAGCATATTTTTAAAGGTTCAGTAAGCGAAATGGTTCTTTTAGCTAACTCCCTGTCAGTTACTGCAGTTAGCAGTCCCCTCCCTCGTCCCTACGTCACCACATTAATGCACTGCGGTCTTCAAGCAGCGAGTCATCTAGCATCATTTTAGATCCAGAAGTGTGATAAAACATGATAAAAACCATCAAAACAGACATTGGGAAGGATTTTTACCTGCTCTGCCATTGTAGGCGCATAAACATTCACCCCTCTGTCGCTCTCTGCACGTGCACTGGCAGAGAGATGTGCCCGTTTGTAGCGTTCTCTCTTCTGATTGGATATCAGGTTGTGGGATACCAGAAAAGTTTATCTTCTGATAACATGCATGGCGGGTGACTGAGAGACCTGTGTTATGAAGCGTGCACACTATATAAGTGATTTTTTTCATATTTCTATATTTTCTTTGGAGCAGGAGCCCAACTGAAGACAATGCATAATTTGCGGCTGGTGCGGGCAGACGTGCTGGACTTCTGTAAACACCGGCGGCACGGCAGCAGTGGAGCAAAGCTAAGTCGGCTACAGACGGCCCTGTCTCTCTACTCCTCCTCACTCTGTGGGCTGGTGTTGCTGGTTGACAACAGGGTCAACTCCTACAGTGGCATAAAGAGAGGTCAGGACACATTCTGGTGACCATCATCATGTTGTAACTTGGACAACCTGCAGTGTTGTATTGTAGAAACATTATGATTAGTATTTGACAGCTAACATTTATCACAGTCAGCATTAATGCTAAACTTTCAACAGTACACTTGATACACTAGCAGTGCTTTGTTTTATGTTTTATATTTTTTATTTTGGTCCTTCTCATGATTCACTCTGGTTATCTCTCACCTTTACTGTAAAAACCACACCTCTCTCTCTCTCACTCTCTCTCCATTCAATTCAATTCAAAAAGCTTTAGTGGCATGACTATTGTGGAACACAATATTGCCAAAGCATTATATTACAGTAATACAAATAATAACAAATGAGAACAATCAGAACAATTCCCACCCGTCCCCCATATCTTAGGATTTTAAACAATGTGTACATAATAAAATATAATACAAGCAATATTGTACATAAAAAAGTTAACTTGAATTATTACTATTCTGAAGTATTGGTAACACATTTATAAAACAATTAAATAATGGTAAACCATCTCTCTCTCTCTCCCACAATACCTCTAAAAACAAAAACCTCTGACACCTTTAAATGATTTGTTAAAAGTCTAGTAGTGGTAGTTCAGTATGGAGGCTTCATTCCAGAGATAAGCCATGGTTTAGATATTAACTCAAGCTTTTCATGTGTGTCATTTAATACCTGGCCTGTTCTGTGTTGAATCGGCAGAGTTTGCGACCGTGGCCAAGGAGTGCACCGACTTCCACTTCCTCCGTATGGAGGAGCAGCTGGAGGAGGTGCAGCAGGTGGAGCTGTATGCCAGGGCCCAGCGGAGCAGCAAGCACAAAGGACAACCTGGTTAGACATTGGCTAACCGCTCATTGGGTCTCCCTGCCAACACAGCTGTAACGTAGGCAGATCGTTCAGAGAGGATTAGAAAGGAGGGACCAGACTTGTAAGACTTCCACAAATATACAGATACATGGAAGTATACACTGGAAGTATATAGTAGGCTGGACACAGACAATACTCAAGGAAATGGATTATTCTAGACAGCTGCAATGGCTTTTTGTTTTTGGCCAGTAGATACGCATTATATAATGCTTAACTAACATTGTTATTCATGGCTTGTTGTCGGTTCTAAGTTCCTCTACCTCTCAACAAACAGAATGAGGTTGATCTTGAATTTCTTCAGATTTTACTGTGTAGCAAGATGAGTCAGAACATCTATTGGAAACAGTAAACCCGAAGAGGAGTATAACTATATATATATGACTGTACCAGTGTTGCGGTACGAAAGCATCCCATTGCAATCATTCACAGAGCTGGAGAATGTCAGTGACATGCCAGCAGCATGAGAGGGGGATTAAGTAGTCAGGAAGTTGAAGACAATGTATATCACGGCCACAGCGTTGACGGGGAAACTGTGTCCAGATCTTTATCACATATCTCGTAGGTTGAGTGGTTTGTAGAGTAGAGCTGTATATAGAAACATTCTTTCTAGCTTTACAAGCCTTTCAAGGGAAGTCCAGCTGCCTTTGCCATCAAGTGTCCTAAAGAGAGATTTTGATCAATCTTGTGTGCATTCAGATTTTTGTTGTATTTTTCAATTCTATATCCTTACAGAGATCCCAAGGAATGGCGGTGATGATAAGGGCAAAAATGTTGAGAGAAATCCATCTAACATCCTACCAGGTAATGGTTATCAGTCTATCCGTTATGTTTGGACTGCTTCTCAGATTACAGGTGGAGTCTGCGATTCTGGAGAATTCTTGTTATCAATTTTTCTTTGGGTCAAAATCAGTGAATATCTCCTCATGATCCTCATGCCAGCTAAGGTTGATTACATACCCTTTTTTTACACACCTGTTTGCAGAGCCTCGGCTGTGTATAAACACTGGATTACAGCACAGTACGTACAGGTAGCGGATTGTGAAGAGAAATTCACAGATTTTGACAAACAAGCATTCTCAAGAATCGCTTTAACAGTGCAAAAAGTCACTGATTTATTGAGCCCACACAATTCAGCATTCTATGACCTGTACTTTACCTGCTTGGTTCCTCCTCCTCAAGGTGAGTTTTACATCTCGCGGCACTCCAACCTGTCTGAGGTACATGTAGTCTTCCACCTGTGTGTGGACGACAACGTGCGTTCAGGGAACATCACGGCCCGGGACCCGGCCATCATGGGCCTGAGAAACATCCTGAAGGTGTGCTGCACCCATGACGTCACCACCGTCACCGTGCCTCTGTTGCTGGTCCACGACATGTCAGAGGTAGTAGCTGAGAGCTCTGTTAATGCCTGTACATGTGGATGATGTTTTTTGCAGTTCACACACGTATGCATGCACGCACACACACACACACACACACACACACACACACACACACACACACACACACACACACACACACACACACAGCTATTAAAAGAAACGTGAGGATGCAACGTGGCTCATCTGTATCCATCAGTGCTTTGATGTGAGTGTTAGCGTGGAGGAGACGCGGAAGATCTGGGGCAGCATGTTGCTCAACTGGTAGAACATCTCCTCTGAGATACTCTGTCAATACAAAAGAGAGAGACACACACACACACACACACACACACACACACACACACACACACACACACACACACACACACACACACACACACACACACACACACACACACACACACACACACTTTAAAGGGATTATAATAATGTACTAACGTGATACCTCAAGTAATCCCAAATAGAAAATTCCGTTCTCCTCTTACTGCGGTGTTTGTACAAACATTTGACAAGACGCATTTGTAAAATTCCAAAGCACTGTATATCAGATTTCTCTGGCACACAGTCAGGGAGTAATCACAGTACATAAGAGGGTAAATATTTGAGTTGGACAGTGCAGGTGTTTCACTACCAAACACTAGACTTGAACGGGTAAGGAAAGGCTTGAATTGGAACAATGATTACAAAATAGATCTGTATTTGGTGGTCCTATGCATTTAAGTGATGATTTGGGATATCCTGGAGTCCAAACTGTTACCTCAAATGATGTATAATTATGGATTATTGGTTTAAATGATTTAAACAGCCACAAACAGTTCAAGTAGTTAGCTAAAGCTTAAAGGAGCTGTAAGCGGAATGGTTCTTTTAGCTAACTTCCTGTCAGTTACTGCAGTTAGCAGTCCCCTCGCTCGTCCCAACGTCACCACATTAATGCACTGCGGTCTTCAAGCAGCAAGTTATCTAGCATCATCTCAGATCCATAAGTGTGATAAAACATGATAAAAACCATCAAAACAGACATTGGGAAGGATCTTTACCTGCTCCGCCATTGTAGGCGCATAAACATTCACCCATGTGTCGCTCTGGCGTGCACCGGCAGTGAGACCATGAGTGAGACGGGTGCGGACGGGTGTGGGTTTGTAGCGTTCTCTCTTGTGATTGGATAAAATGTTGGGATACTACATAAAGTTTAATTGCTTATTACATGCAGAGCAGCTGACAAAGTGATTGGCTTTATGAAACGCGCACATCGTGTCAGTGATTACTGTATGAATAAAGAGCGATTTAACACTTATATTAATATAAATAAACCGCTTACTTCACCTTTAATGTAAGATAAATGGTTGAAATAGTGAGTTAAAGGTCAGTTAGCTAAAAGTAAGATGAATGGTTAAAAGTCAGCTGAAGGTAAGAAATTGTTGAAATGGTCAGCTAAAATAAGTATGCTCAATGTAAGATAAATTGTTGAAATAGTTAGCTAAGTGTTAGTTAGCTTAAAAAAATAAGCAAAATGGATTAAATGCTTCCTGAAATACTAGCTAAAATGAATGGGTAACTGTTGGAACAGCTAAAGGTTCTGAATAAAATGCTGAAACATCCAATTTGTGAAAGTGGTGGTGGTAGTAGTACGAAAAACTTGACCACACAAATTTTAACTGTATCAAAAAAGAGTATACAACCCACCATTAGCGTACTCTCTTTAGAGT
Organism: Hyperoplus immaculatus; assembly: GCA_949357725.1. Lineage (NCBI taxonomy): Eukaryota > Metazoa > Chordata > Actinopteri > Uranoscopiformes > Ammodytidae > Hyperoplus > Hyperoplus immaculatus. The sequence continues at coordinate 29,796,824 of OX442354.1, read as the reverse complement.
TCTGCCTCTCTCCTTGATTATGCACTAAATCCTCAGCTGTGTTCGGGCTAGGAGGCGCTCGCTGTGAATTAAGCCTACAACTTAACATTTCCCAGGTTTAAAACCAGGCGGACAAAGTAAAGAGTCGTGAACATTGCTATTTACTTAGCTACATCAGCACTTTGCAGTCATTCAGTAGGAGAGAGCAACATGGAAAGCTTTCACGGACTGATGGACTGAGCCCGAATCAGGTAGAGAAGGCAAATATCCATTCACAATGAGCGGGATTTTTGCTTTTATATCTTGAAATTGCAAAATCTTTTTTTATTTGGTCTACTGAAAACTGTACTGGAATGAGGATTTTCTTTTGACCCAAAGCTCCTTAGAAGCCCCTTCTTATTTAAAATGAAAACATAATAAACCGAAAATCCCGTAAAATGATGGTAAATTCTCAACAGGCATCTGTCTGGAGTGCACTCATGCCACAACATGCCTGGGCCTAATCAAGAGTCTTTGTTTACATAACCAAAGACTTCTAACTTTTGAAGCTCCAGGAACTGGGGGAACTTCAAATTAATAGCTTCTGGTTCCACATCAACTCTTTCCATCTGTCATCTTCTTTTCAATCTTGTTTGCCATTTTGCAGAGATGCTTGCCTGTATGTACACGCCTATTCTCAACGTTAAAAACATCTGACTTAGTGTGTCAAATGAACTGCGGGCTAAGATTGAACACTGACGAGCCTGTTTTTCTTATTTTGACACGTTTCCTCTTTTGATTTCCCATAAGCATGTAGAGTTTGAGGGAAAAGGAACAGACACAGTTCTTATACCACTAAGATACATGTTTAAAAGCTTGCTTTCAACCACTTTGGAGAGCCTGATTACAGACAATGACTCTTATGCAGTATGTTCAATGTTCTAGTTGTAATAAATGCTTTTCTTTGCCACCGCAGCCTTTTATTGCCCTGTGAAAAGCACTTGCCAACCATTGTACCCATTTCGGTTTGTTTACTAGCAATGGGTGTTACACATTTACAAGTGGGTGAAAGGCTGTGGGTGTATGAGGGAGGGAGGGATTAGGGGGAACAATATCTGACACTCCTCGTTTGAGCAAAAGTTGACAAAGAAGATCATTGAGTCAGGTAACTGACCTAGAGCCTGGGGACAAACACATTGAAAACTGAAGAAGAATGAGAGGTGACATGCTGTACGTGGTGAGCGTTTGCTAGTTGCACTTGAATTTGTAAGAGATGCCCGTTTGTCAGTCAAAGATTTGTGTGTATATGCAGTCACTTGATGGGACACTCAGCAGCACTTGACCTAGTTAATATGAAAGGCATACAGTAATACAGTATCTCATTTCCATGCCAGCCTACTAATGTATGTATGTTATGTATCACAATTCCAACTGCAACCTATCACGCAGAAGTCACAGCTCAAAATGGGAAGGGGGGGGGGGGGGGGTCGCAAATGAACAAATCTGGAACATGAGATGTATGTGTAATACCATTATACACAGCATAGGAAAAGGTTGAGCCCATAAAAACACATTTATTAAGATATGTAAATGAGTGAACAAATAAGTGTATAGGAAAGGAAGGTGAAATTATATATCTAATATATATCTATATATGATGTGATAATAACGATGCCATATTCCTTGTTTCATTTAAAGCGAAGCATGTTTTATATCTGCCATCCCTGTCCTTTTTAATACAAATGTTTTTTTCCCTAAATCTAAGTGCATCCTTACATCTCTTCCAATTGAGCATATGTGTGGTGGCCATCTCCCCTTCCTAGTTAAGCAGAATCAATCTTTGTGTCAACAAACTAACAAGTCTTATCATGTTATACTCTGAACCAAAAAAATCTCATCTCTTTGCAGGAGATGACCATACCCTGGTGTCTTAAGAGAGCTGAGCTGGTTTTCAAATGTGTCAAAGGTGAGATGGGAAATTTGAAATATTCAATGCTGGGGGGTTATTTTATCCAGCTATTTTGCCACCACACATGGACACTAGTTAAACATTGCACTTTGCTGTGAGCCCATGTTGCTGTTTATTGGTGTATTCTCTATATTACCCTAATATAAACAACATGACTGGATGAGGTGCAGTATTCCCAGCTCAAGTTTGTTGGCAGAGATCTGTCAAAAGAGTCAAAGTATACAGCTTTTAAATCATGTATTTTGAAACATCAGATCTTGTTTTCAATTCCTTAAGGTCAAAGAGCAAGGAATTCCTCTTATACCAGCTTCTCAACAGTGTATGGCAGTATTGGAAATCATCCATAATACCAATCTGATCAAAATATTGAGCATTTTGTAACCAAGAGGCCCTACGCTTACATCCCCTTACTGGGTACAACAGCAGAATATGATTTGTGTTTGTTTGATGTATTATGACTTCCTCACTGTTTCTATGTGCAGGCTTCATGATGGAGATGGCCTCATGGGATGGAGGAATATCACGCACAGTCCAGTTTCTAGTGCCAAAGGTAGTATGCCAAATGTACCACATTGTTGTTTTCCCCAATGTTTAGCTAAAGGCAACACAGATCATCTTTTGAGTAATGGCTTGCCATCAAAGCTCTGTGCTGATTAAGCAAAAAGTGTATACAGCACTTGAGGCCTCACATCGCAGCATCAGAAAAGGCACACCTGGCCCTGCAGCACACACCTTTGAAAGGAGGAGGAAAGCATGGCATAAATCATAGATTACAGAGCTTTAGCTAACTTTTGACCAGCGTAAAAATGTTCTTTGCTATTTAGGTCAAAAGTCATGTCTTTATAAGTAACAGTTACAAGTCCCCCAATTTTCCCACGTTGCTTAAAGTGGCTATATGGACCTTTCAGTTTGTGTTAATTCTAGCGGCCCCTTTGGACAAAAGCGTGATGTTTTTATGACGCCAGCTGTTGTTCCTGCCTGAGCGGGCTGGCTTGACCGCAGTAGCACACAAAGGACAAAGGCATTAAGAAAAACTTTATAAAACTAGCATTCTTTGCATTGATGCTCTCATTTGCTGTTACATGTCATTTATGATCTTCAGCTGAAAAAGTAGACCGTTTCAAAAATATTTAAAAGTTCCTGGTTGTCCCTTAAACAATTAAAAGAGGCGAAACAATTTCATGTTTCATGTCATTGTGACCTCAGTGCAGGATGGTGGGACATAGCTGGATCTTGTATACCATTAACAGTTATGGCTTGTCAGGAAGGCAGCAGGGCCTATATAGCATGATCTCCTGTTGACAAAACATAGATGACGTACCATCAAAGGACCGCTACTGCATTGGCCTCCCGTCAGCAGCATGCTCAGACTCACACACCCATTTAATGATGCAGTTCTGAGACGCCATTGTTTTCCACACCGCTAAAGGGACGCGGCGGCTAAATATATATGCTCGCTTTGTTTGAATGGAGGTGCGGGTGTCACTGTGTGTCTTGGCTTTAAGATTAATACTTAACATTCTCATTTGACAGTCGGTGATGCTTAGAACGAAGCGGTATGGTCCCTCAGTTATAGTCGCAGCTGCCGGGGCTTGCGTCACTTAAGCATCTTCACTACAATTTACACAAATAAGACAGTTTTAGCTGGGGTTTTTAGTATTTACAAAATGGGTTCATTTAGTTCCCTTCCATTGTCCCAGTGTGTGAACTGAGCATGTTTTTAGTTATATTTCAATCTGTGCAACAGAAATCCCAGTCCTTTGGTGCTCACTAATCTCCTGTGTCTGCGTGTGTGTGTGTGTGTGTGTGTGTGTGTGTGTGTGTGTGTGTGTGTGTGTGTGTGTGTGTCTCTCTCTTTTGTATTGACAGAGTATCTCAGAGGAGATGTTCTACCAGTTGAGCAACATGCTGCCCCAGATCTTCCGCGTCTCCTCCACACTAACACTCACATCAAAGCACTGATGGATACAGATGAGCCACGTTGCATCCTCACGTTTCTTTTAATAGCTGTGACAAATTCTATTTCTTCTTTTTTTTTTTTTCAGGAACTGTGGAATAGTTTGGTAGTGGTTTGACAAAGAGGCACAGAAGCCTCATTAACAATATATTGTGGCATTAAAGCACTTGGACTAGATGCAAAAAGGATTCTAAAATGAGAAAAGGCATTTGAATGCATTTGGTGAGCCTAGTTATTAAAGTTCCACGAGCTGTAAATACTTGTAACTGAAAAAAGGACCGGATTCAGCGGCTCACCAAAGCAGTTGCTGCAATTATCATTTCAAGACCTGTGGGTGCGGTTCTGGTGATAGAGTTTTATGACATAATGACATCAGCCATCCAGGCTAGTATGCGACTATTCCGGTTTTCCTTCAAGCTTTGCGATCTGCAAAGGTAAATCTGGTGTCGCGTTGGAGGAGTTGTTTTCACCCCGCTGGTACGGAGTGAAAATGCGGTCGAAGTAAATGTGAAAACACAGTATTGTTTACTTTAGTGATGAAGCTTCATGGAAAAATGGAGGCCCTGGCAATTGGACATGCGTGACCGTTCCAAACCTTATTAACATTTCTCTCAATAGCAGAGTTAGCAACAATGCCTAATGTGACTTCTGTAGTGTTCCCTTCGCAATGTTACCACACAGATGGATAAAATAACAGTGTGTTGATTGTAAGATAAACATCAAAGATCTCGGCTTCAGACCTCAGTCCCTGTCAACGTCACATTTCATCTGTTGCATGTTCACAAATTACTCCCGATGTGTAATCATGATGACACAGTTCAGCCATCATGTGAGATGTAGCAGTCCGAGGCAATGAATGGGCCATTGGCTTCATATTGAGGGTGTGATTCGCCCAGAGAGAAGTGACTTAAAGTTGGCTCTTCTCTTCCTAACAATGAATGGCGCTGCTGCTGAGATGAGCGATGTGCAGGTGCTTTTGTGCTGCATTGCAGTGAGTTGTATTGAGGATCGCCCCTCGTGTGGGGCACGCGTGTCGTCCCTCCCTCCATCTACCTCTTTAACAGCAGATGGCACTGTTCTTAAAGACAAGGGGCACTTCACAGACACTCTCACACACTTCTCTTATTAGAGGAGATCAAGTTTATATCCGTCTGCCACCCGTTGAGATTCTTCTGAATGAATTTGCATCATGAGAAAAGGGGTGAGCATCTCTGCCTCAGTTGTCTTGTGTCTTCAGTGGTAAATGTTTGTGAAATGTCGTGAACCTACTCAGATGTGTATTCCCTATGTTTACATTTTTATGTTTTAATAAATAAATTTAAAAAGTAACACACCACACTGACTGGATGGGAATTCTTCATAAAGGTGTTCCAAAGCTCATGACAGACTTTTAACATTTTTGATGGTTGTGTGTTTCTCTCCCCCTCTGCCTACAGTTTGAAAAACTTCTTCTGGAATTCGGTTCAGCTTTTTATTTAGCGTTGATGGGTTATCCACAGGCACATAATCTCTCTGAAGTTAATAATCCATGTCAGTCATTGGAATTACATTCCTGCACATCAAATAGCGGCCTGCAAGCTATTTCAGACGGACTGGAATCAATTCAGCTTCTCAGGAGGTTTGACACAGCCATGTTCACTGGTGGCATTAGGATGATTAACAGAGATGGGCGCGGAGCAATCAAAGCAAGTTGCCTTCTCGTCTTTCAAGATAAACAAGATGGCCAGTGGGCCTGGGGAGAGTTATATATTTCCTAATAGCTTCACGTTTGAACCTGCAACTGCTTACATCACACTGCCATGCCGAGAACCCTCAAAACTGTAAAAATATGTATCGCTGAATGTTTGTCATTCTTGGGATTGGTCTCAGTGGCTTGTAGTGTTGGGTTTCCTTGGGCAGACTGATACAGAATGGCAGGCCACCTCACCCTCCTGTCAGATCTGTACACATGCTTGAAAATGATCACCAAAACATTCTCAAACTGGATATAAAAAAAGTATTCAGTCATATAGACGTGTTTCCTTGAAGAATGACAGCAAGTAACGTGTGGAGACCAAGTACAAGAAGACACCTGTTAGAAGTATTTTTGACAGTATTGAGACTTAAGGCCCTCCTCAGTCATACCAGCGAGGACTCAAGTACTCGTTGGACATGTCCAGTCACTCAGAGGCACGGAAACATGGCCAGGGAACAGTAATCTGCAGCATGTGATAGTCCATTAATTAAACTGCTGTTTAGGGAACCTTTGTTCAAGTCATGTCAAGAGTAAACTCCTCAGTACTGAATCAGAATTAAAGGTGGAATCAGCAATTCTGGGGAAGGCTTGTCAAATTTTCTTTAGTCAAAATCAGTGGATATCTCCTCACGTTCCGCTAGCTGTCCGTACAGTGTGTGATCTGAAAAAAAAATCTGTGTAAATACACAGCCTAGGCACTGTAAATGGGCATGTTGCTAGCTATGTGGTGGGGCCCCATTGGTTTCCACACCCTTTTATAGGAGATATTCACTGATTTTGATGAAAAAGTGTTTATGTAAACACGTGTTCTCCAAAATCGCTGACTCCACCTTTAAAAGAAACATTTGTTGATGTTCCTCTGATTGAACTGTAAGGGTAAACAAAAGAGATTGGTAAATGTAGGCTATATTTATATTTACATAATTACCGTGGAATGTTTCATTACATCCTCAGGAGAAATTATATTCTTCCTCCCACATGAAAACAGACAGTTGTGAAAGGAAATGTTATTCTCCCCTTGTTAAGAAGTCAAGTTTTCTATGCCAAGTTTCATCCTTCCAGAACGGAATTATTCAGTAATAATTGATTTCCTCATCTATTTAACTTGTCTGGGAATTACAAGTCTGAGGAATGGCAAGCCGGCACTGGCTGGACAACAGTGTGGTTACGCAATAATTAAATTAGGTTGGGGAATTAGATAGATTTAAAGGTGCAGTGTGTAATATGACATCATCAAGAAAGTTCTACAAAGTTCTAGAATGCAACGCTCCCTGGGTAACCCCAACCCTTTAGAATAATAACAGAAGCTACAGTGGCCTTCAAGGACAAGAACAATTCTACATTTTAAACAATGCACCTGATGACATTCCAACTATGACACTTTCAAGATGGCGGCACTAGGCCTTGGTCCAAAATATGCAGAAATATGGACATATATGAGACCCTTTCTAAGGGGAAAAAAAATAATTCAAAACATTTTTTTCAGCTATTATGCACTAAATTAAATGTACTTATGGATATTATAATTACTTTCTACAAAATCTGCTAGGAAATAAAACCCAAAATTCTACACACTGCAGGTTTAAGGGGAATGGAAAACATTGTGATGAAGAATAACTTGGCTGGAAGATAGGGAAACAAACTTGCAGTCATAATCCTAACGCTTAAGAAAAACATTATGAATTCACAACACGATGCTTTGAAAAGCAAAGCATCCTGAACCAAAAACGAATCTCCAACGGTTTTGGTCTCCTTACTAAGCTATTACACACACATTTAATAACTGAGGTCCCAATGGATAGTAGAGAGAGAAACAGTTAGCAAAAAAAAGCAGTAAAAATGTAACTAAGAAATATTAATTTAAAAAGTATAGTCAACAAATAACAAAGAAGGCGTGAAAAACTATGCACACGAGCCAATATGCTGGCACACAAATTTCCGATGTGCACAGTTGATGTTAAAATAGCCCATTTCTAGGCTACCCGCTTGTGGTGCAACTATAGTAAGGTAAAAATGAAAAAAACTTCAGTGGCAATGCCACTGAATGCTTCATAATCATAATAATGCTTCATAATCTTTCTCGAACTTCAAAGTGCAAGTGACTTTTCCCACCTTACATGCTGTGTTGAGAATTTCTATTTACAAATGTAGGCTATGTGTATCGATATATTGATTAAAAAAAATTATAATGACCCTACACAATATGAAACCAGGTAGCCTACTCTGATAAATGTTTTAAACTTTTAAATATGTTTTAATCACTTTGAATGTATGCACTACAATGAAACTAACCTCTTTGTCTTGCTGTTTGGTTTTTAAATATGTGATAGATACTGGTAAGACCGTGTCTGAAAAAAAGTTGAAATGATTATATTTCTATTTATTGTTTTTTAGTTGCTTACAGCAGTTTTCTTTTCACGTCACCGGTACCCGGAACCCGGAAAAGAATAAAAGCCCGTGTGTCACTTGCATAGACATTATTATGTCTATGGTCACTTGACCCCTATGAATAATTTGGAACCTTATATCGGTTACGTTTAGTATGCATGCTTCAATAATGATTATTTTTTGTAACATATAAGTCATAATATAGTTATACATAAATAAAAAGTTTCCGTTTCGAGATCTATCGGACCCTTCATTGTGAAAGTTTGAGCGGAAATGGCGGAGCTGTGATTGCGGCTAGCTTGACAGCAGTTGTCACAGCTGGATGTCTGGCTCTCCACCACAAGTTGAGCAACAGCGGTACCTCGGCAGCGAGCAAGTTGCTGCACGGATTTCCCCGAGCTGCACTCAACTTCAGTTGAAGTTCGCACCTAAAGAGAGTCGTTCAACGGAATAATATTTTGATTTGACAGGTAAGCTCTTGTTAATTAGCCTCGCTTATCTGAAATCTAACGCGTGGCTTTGTAACTTAACGGTGGCCGTGTGGGTTAAAACTTATTCATTGTGCGTGCCTACTTTACAACGGTGGACGACCACGTCGAAAACAACGGGATTTCAATTTTGATCCGAACGCTGTTCTGCGTATGCTATTGGTTTGGTGCAAGTATCGCTACGACGTGAGAAACATAGATTTAGCTAAGCTTGGGGGGATAACATGGAATAGTGTGTGGTTGTGTTGGCTGAGCCTGCGCCCGGATAGGTGTATCGTCAGCTAGGGTCCAGCAGCATGGTCCTTTCTGGAAGTTTTTCCACTCTGCGTCGCTGGCTGTAGCTCTGCCGGGCCAGTCTCTGCACACACTGACTCGGTGCCAAGTGCCATGGTGGCATTGATTTAACTGGTTTGACGACCGACCGATAACCTGTTAGGTCCGCGCGAGAGCCTTCGTCTCGCCGCAAGCGTTTGGCGAGCCCCGCTGTTTTGACACATGGATTTATTGGGTTTCGGGACACCCTGTTTGGAAAGTTGCTCTCAAACTCTCCCAAACTGGCTCGTGGCAATGAGACTGCGGCGTCGCTTTGATTCATGTTCTCGTATTTTCCTTGTATATAGGCCTACAGTCTACGGTCGTTTTCAATGGATGCCAACTGAGCTCATATGAGCTGATGACAGCTGTGGATGCAATTCCTGGCACACAAGCAGCATCATGCATTTTTATTGTACTCGGTTTAGGAAAGCTTAGTGATGTTTTTGTGTTGGGCCTAAACATTTCTACATTTGGCTGGTGGTGTAAGCCTACCTCCTACTAGATGAGATGGAATACAAATAGTCACCCAATCGTTTTGTTACTGCCTATGAATGATTCAACATATTATTGTTGTTATGCCTCGTTTTCGCTGTGTAATGCAGGAATGTGAGTAGTAAACTCACTTCTCTAGCCAGCTGCAGATAAGAGCTAAACGATTCCATGCTTCTTTCTTTATTTGTGTGTGAATCTGGTCCTTTGGCTTGAACTACAACCTTCAGGATTGAAAAACCACATTAAAGAGAAAGAGGATCAAAAGGTTAAACGGCTCTAACCCATGACCGAGGGACTTTTATTGTCACTGTGACCATGACTCTACCGCCGCACAAAGACCTCTCTCCCCTCTCCATGGACCACTCAAGTGTGTTATTCATTCTGTCCTGGTACAAATGGACTGTTTTCCTTAGCCCTGCTGGCCCAGACCTCTTCTCTTCTCTCAGCTACTCTTGAAAGTATGTACTTCACTTGTTACAACCCTGAAACTCACTTGAAATGAGCACTATACAACTTTGGGTGTGTCAGAGAAGTGACATTTTTTTAAGGTATATTCTCAAACTTCCATCACAGGAAAATGGGATCCCTGGGACAGGGACATTGTATGAAGTTAGAAAGTGTGTTAAAGTTTCAATTTTGTAATAGTTTACAACAGCAGTACTAGGGGTGGGAATCTCTTGGCACCTCACGATTCGATTCCGATTCAGAGGTCAACGATTCGATTCAAAATCGATTCTCAATGCAATTTTTTTTTTACGTACCTATGTGTGATTTTCAAAAATATATTTATATACACATCTGAGTTTGCTACTCAGAGTTTCCTAATCACTTCCTTTTTTTGTGATGATCATTAAATGCAATCAACAGATGGATTGCCTTCTCTAATATTGTATTAGAGAAAAAGCTTTTCTGTCACAAATATGACTTTCTATGAACAGTGCAATAATCAATGCAGCTTTCAACACAATATGGAAGTATGTAAAAACTAAACCGATTCAGTTTAATTTTCGTTCTACTCTTGTGAATCATGTTTCTATAGGTTTTCTATTCTATTATTTTCTGTCATTTCAACACATTGTGCAAAAAGTATGGCTTGGGATTCAGCTCTCATACAAAAACGTAAACAGAAACCAAGCCGGTGCAGGTCATATGGGTTTGCTGCTCTCAGCCCTTTTGTCGCCACTTTTAACAACTCGCACTTGTGTGGTGTGCATGCGCAGTGGCGCAGGAAATACTAGTATTTACAAATGGAATAAAAAATGCATCTGTGAATCGATCATTTTTCCCACCCCTAAGCAGCACCCACAATTTTGTTTACAAACATGTTCTAGTCTTTTAATTCCAGGTGCCTCAAAATAATTTAGTTTTGATTTATGATGATCAAAACTTAGCATTACAATTAGGTTTTGAGAAAATATGTTTTTAAACTAGCTGCAGGCTCTGCAATTGTAAACAAATCCCCCTTCCCTGGTAATGCATAGTGCAGTCTTAATGACATAACAAAATCCAATTGTATCCCCACTGGCTCGGGTGTGTAAAACTCTTGTTTTGCCATGTGGGATCCCTGGGGTGTACTACTGCAATAACAACATTACCCAAAAAAGTATGACAATCAGTGGCCTGCAGTCATTAGGTTGGCTGTTCTTTGTGGAGCTGGCCTGCTCCATAGTGATAGAAACGCTTCTTTTTCACCCAGGGACACCGTGGCTAGACCAGCTGGCTAGTTGCTCTAACTGCTTTTCTGACAAGTCTTATATACCGCCAAGCCAAGCGTAGGATAATCACCCACTGCTACTTAGGCAGACTGAAGGCTTTGCAGTTTTAATCACTCGTAGTCGTAGGCTGTTTATGCCCAGCTCCGAGTGCTCCCTGTGCTTCCCATGTTTACCTGGATTCTCCTCCCCGAATTACACATTTTGGACAGGTTGTGAATTATGTAGGTGTAGGGCGGCACGATTCTCTCTTAGGAATTACAATTTTTCTCAAGAATTTATATCACTTCTCTCATCCAATAGGAATACTGGCAAGTTACAGCATCTAAACTATTGAGTAGTTTGTGTGACTGATACATTGATAGTTTGTTTTGTGTCACATTGTGTAGCGGCTGGATTTGTCCCCAAGCAAAGAAGTGAACATTCAGCGTGACTTTAATGCGTCATCAATTAGAAATGAGATCGTATAGATCAAGATAAAAAAAATTTTTTTTTACGATTAATGGTGCAGCCCTCATGTGGTGTGTGATTCCCCCCCCCCCCAGCTATTTCTTTCTCTTGGTGAAGTGACTGTGAGGTTGTGTCGTGTTTGTGTGTCTCTTAAGCTCTATGTTCTCTTCAAAGCATTGTGTGCTGCTGTCGCTCTGGTATCAGGTGTAGCCATGAACAATCACATGTATGCAATCGGCACAGTGGTTGTCCCTCACTCCAGTGGGAGAGCGCTGCATAATGGCTCTCATGACAGTACCGTTTCTTTACATTGCTTCTAGGTTTGAAGTTGTGGTGGGACACTAAGCTGTTTTTTTTCTTTTGTTGTGTGAACCCCCCCCCCCTAGAAGATTTATCCTTGTTGTCACTGTGCCTCAATGTGATGCATTATAAAAAAAGTAATATTTACTTATCTTTCCTCTTTTTTTTCTGTCTGCTCTGGAAATTTAGATGAAACCTTGCCTCAACCTAAGTTGGAGCAATTGCCTTGGGGCTTTAATGTCATTTGAGCGGTTGGCTTCACATTGACTGAATGCCCTGTTTTCTTTTTTGTCTCTGTGCGTACTCCAATTTAGCAGGACTTGGTGTTTTAGACCTGCGTGGCCGTGTGTATTCTGTTGTTATCTTTGGGCAAACATGCAAACAAACCACTTGGGCCTTGTACATGTATTGCTGAAGTGAATGTGTCCCTCAAGCGCTAATCATTGTAAAAAAAAAAATAGAGCCCATTTGTTGAAACATGAGGGTGGGTGGGGAGTTGTTAATGTTAATAGTGAAAGAAAGTTAATGCGGAAAAGGTGTTCAGGTTTTTTTCTTCTTTCTTTTCTGTATGTTTTTCCCTGGAGGACGGCAATCAAAAACAGCAACAGCACACCTGCTCCAAGACTGGAAAAATTTTGCAAGTGCTGGAAAGGAACACTGTGTTGAACCACCATAAGTCACTAAAGAGGGGCTGTATATTGAAACCTGCCTGGTTTGTGTTTCTCTCCCATTGACGGGAAGCGGAGGAGAAGCAGCAATGTTTTTCCCAGCTCTCTCTGCAGGACTGCAGGGTCAAAGTCCAAACAGTTTGCCTCTAGGGTCTCCACAACCAGCTGGGCTGGAGAGAAAGACCGCTCACAGGCTCTCCTAATGGGCCAGGCTTAAAAGAAAAGATGACGGCCACCCTACCACCATGGAATGTCACCTCTGCAACATTGTTATCATTCAGCTTTCTCTTTTGTTTTTGACATTATGGCTGCTTTCTCACACTTGTTGATGGGAATTGTTTTTACCAGCCAGCTGCCCTTCCTGTTATGCAAAGAAGGATTTTTGATAGGAGACGGATATGACTGAAACTTCACCAACATCATTTGTTCCACCTAGAGTTCCTTAAGCGTTTGTGGAAAAATAAATTTTTAAATATGGAACTAAATTCCTTTGACAGTGTGATGTGCACGACTGAGCCTGTGTCAGGATCAGAATCCTCTTGGGAGATTGGAGAGCCCCTGGGATTATGGCTGAATATAATTGGTGCAAGAGGGCGAAGTCACATCCAATTCAGGCATCTAGGTTGGTTGTGTGTATGCTCACTTAATGTCTGGTCTGATTAAAGCCAGCAGTATTCCATATCTTGGGTTCAGTTTGGCATTAAATGGCTCGTGCTGAAGTGTGTGGGTGCGTTGGCACTGGCTCAGTTCTCTAGTGGCGTGCTTGGCCAACTGCTTTTCTCTTTAATCCTAATTTGTAGGGATGCACCGATCCACTGTTTTTAGTTCCGATCCGATTCCGATATCTGGGTTTTGGATATCGGCCGATACTGTCCGATATGATATCATAATTATTATAATTTTTTTTGTTGGTGGTGATGTTATGTGTAAGGCTAGGAATGCTTAAGCAATTCTAATTTAAAAGAGCAATATATATACACAAATGCATATAGGTTTATCTTAAAGGCAGACTATGCAATATTTTAATGAAAATATCAATTATAGAGTCACACAAAAATAATCCTTCTCAATGATCACTTCTGCCCCACTAGAATATGTGGTGGTGTGTTTGTCTGCACAGTCTTTCTCTCTCTGGCTGTATTTTACATAGTATTTGCACTCTCTCCACTTCCTTGACTTGGGTTAGCTTTGGTTAGCTCACTGGCTAACAAACTGATATGTACTGTATGTCTAACTAGAAAGTAGTGTCCTCTCTCCCTCCACCGAACGTCGGCGCATGCATCCTTTTTTTTTTTTTAATATCGGAGCTGACAGTCCGATATCAGATACGCAGATTTCGGCCATATCGGACCCGATACTGGATCGGATCGGCCCCATCCCTACTAATTTGCTGCCCTGTACTTTTGTCATTCAATCTTAAATGCGCTGTAACACAATGCGCAGGGTTCAACACAACTTTTTTTCCCACTGGCCCGATGGGCCAGTGGATCCGAGTTTTACTGGCCCCTTGTATATTTTTACTGGCCCTGCACACACTTTTTTTTTCTTCATAATTTAATGTCAATAATTATAATACCTGTATTAGAAAAATAACCAAATCTAAAGGGAATATCTACACTGTAACAGTATAGATATTCCCTTTAGATTTGGTTATTTTTCTTTTAGTTAATTATTTGAAATGTTGAGATTGCTCATACACATAATATAAAACCAGGCAAACATTGAATTTGAAGCCTACGATTGAAAGTATGTGGAAGGGGTGGGCCAGTATTTTAAAGTCCAGTAGTTTGATGATTGTTTTCATTCTTGGATTTGGGCAGTTTAATGAATAGTTCACCTGCAGAAGTCATGATCAAACATAGGGAAAAATAAGAGATGAAGGTCTGAACAGTATTGGTGGTGTGGTAGGCTGTTTTTATTACTTTTTTTATATGCATTAGGGATGTGAATGTGTCGACCGAATGACCGGTTTTCCACTTGCGCTCAAGTTGACTTTAAAAATAGAATAGAAATCCGAAAATCAGGGGCCGTTTTTTTAATGGGAGATTTCACCGTGTATGCGAGTTCTCGTCTGCTCGTGAGCGCGCTGCAGGAGCGTCACTTCAGCATGAAGTGTCAGCTTCACATAAGAGTCCGGTGTGGGACCATTTTTTCAAACTATTGATACAAAACAATGCAGTGCAAAATATGCAGCATTAGTTAAACGCTCGTCTAAGACTATGACGTTAAATCACCTTAGAAACACACAATGCCTTCGTCCGAGCATAGCAGCGTTTCACCGTGTGATCTCGCCAGTGAGTGAGTGAGCCGCCGCGCAGAAGAACTGTGGTTTGTGGCTAAAATAATAACCGGGGATATTCCCCCCGTTAGCGATTTCAATGGGAAAGACTTCCACGATCTAATTGTATGTCTCGAGCCTGAAAACACAAAGCCATGTCGGCAGACAAACTGCGCGACTAAGGAACTGTCCGTGATCCGAGTCCCTCCGTTAGTTTCTGTCTACAACCGACACAATCACCGGAGACGCATTCACATCGGTTAAAAAAAAGCCTCTCATTTGTATTACCATTACGGCTTTGATGCAAATACTGTAACATTACGGCGGCAGCTAAATGAAAAGCACAGTTTTCTCTTCATTTTCTGCACCTCAACCTCTGCTGTGGGAAGAAAGAAAGGGGGCAAAGTAAGTCGATTGATTTGTCGACTCGCAGGTGGACGGTAGGCAGCTCTGCCAACGTAGCGAGAGTGCGCCCGCTTGTTGCTCCGCCTGTCAAAACGCCCACGCATCGTTTGTCCACTGGCCTTTCATTAAAAAATATATTTTATATTAGGTTTAGGTTTATTAGGTTATATTATATTGAGTCTTAAATAAACCCTGCTTTCATTACGACTCTAAACGCGCATTTCAATGAACCATGATGTGGTCTATAAAAAGATACTGAACTGTGATTGGCCGTAACTGGCCAATCAACTTGCCCTGCATATGATCTTATTGGCCCCGGGCCAGCGGGCCGTTGGTTATGTCGAACCCTGCAATGGGTGAAGTATGCCAGTGGCACAGCAGTTCCTAAAAACAGAATCTTTTAGTAAAAGACATCCGTGGTTTTCATTCTGTACGGCTGGCACAAGTAACTGTTTGTCTGTCTGATGTTGATCTTTCTCCTGCTGTTGTAAAACACAAGAATGATGGTAGGTTACTGTGTGTTTGTCCACTCAGACCATTCCATTATAACCAGAGCTACTACAACACCAATCACTTCAACTATATCATCATGTAAAAATGTAATTTTTGTTCAACTCTTTGATGGTATTTGATATTTGAAGCGATTTTTGTCTCGAAATTTGAACGCTTGAGAGTTTTCAAAGTCCCGTGTTTATTCGCCCCAAACAGCCCCAGACTGACCTCAGAACTCGGGAAAACCGCAGCTCTCTCTCTCTCACTTTACTCCACTCTAGCTTCCTTTCCCTCCTCTGCACATTCATGAGTTGGTCTATCTCAATACATAAGAGTGAGGCCCTCCTGAAGCTTTTTGCTTATTTTAACCCTCACATCAACAATTTGTTTGGGCTACCTCCCTCGAAATCAAGCTAGCAACATAGAGCCTAGGCTGTGTTTTAACACCAGATTTTTTTCCTACACACACACACACACACACGCACACACACACACACACACACACACACACACACACACACACACACACACAGAGTGTACGTACAGGTAGCCGATTGTGAGGAGATATTCACTGATTTTGACAGTAATTGATAACAAGCATTCTTCAGAATCGTTGACTCCACCTTTTAAGTGATGGTACTTTAGCTAGAAAATGGGAGACATTTGGCGGTGTGGAGTTAGAAAGAAGTGAGATTACCAGCCCTCTGTAGCACTGTCCTCATCTCTGGTGGCCTGAGGCCACAAAACAACAGACTCAGCAGTCTGGCTCTATTTGCATTGTTTCACTCTCACACTCCCTCTGCCAGCCTAATTCAATTTACTGACTTTACTTAGTTCTGCCTACATGGTCCAAGTGTGGCATCGGAGGAACAACAGCCTCGGGTCCAGCTCTTTGGAAGAGGCTGAGAACAGATGGCAATCAAGCCTAGTGCTTTACCATGAACGTGTGGCACAGCTTTGAGAGTTTGACATACATGCTAAACCACAGTGGAAGACCAGATGAGACCAGTCCTAGGCCTGGAGCAGGGAGAACATAGACATTTTCCCATGGTGATAAGGACTTGGCCAGATGTTTGCAATGTATATTCACACTGTGTGTGAAGTGGCAGATCTAGAACCAGCAAATCTGGTAAGGCGTTTACTCCGCCAAATTATATATGACCCTTCCACCTCCTGATCATTTCTTACTGAAACACCAAGCAAAGGGGACAGTGAATGGTTCCCAACTTGATTTTTCCCTCTTTGAAGTTTGGCTGTGTGAATGGGAGAACAGCATAAGACACCACAGTGTTCTCTTTCATGTAGCAAGCTGAAAGGGATGCTATTGAGTGTTCGAGGGAGTCCTTTGATATGTGAGATGCGCTGTGCCTTGTGAAAAGGATCAAGCTTATGATTTGTGTGTGTGTGTGTGTGTGTGTGTGTGTGTGTGTGTGTTTGTGTGTGTGTATGTATGTGTATATGTGTGCTTTGATGCCTGCTCCTGCCATTTCAGTGTTTTGTCAGAAATGTTTGGTACAGCAGGCTTAGGGGATCAGTCATGATGGGTGTCCCTACAGATCTCATATGTGTGAAAAAGACACACACACACGCACACACACACACACGTGTTTTGGATAGCGTGATTAAAATACAGGGCAGGTCGGCTTGTCTTGATTATGTGTTTTTGTTAGCAGGCTTTTTGTCTTGTGGAGCCGATGATTGACATTTCTTATTTTCCCCCGACGCTCCAGAGTAGCCTTCCGCCTTTTAGTTGGCGTTTATGGGTTGGGCAAATAAAGATAGTACTGTTGTTAAACCCTTCCTATTGTTAAATTGTGTTTTCATGCCGCTGTTTTCAAACGTTTGAAGAAAAAGCTTCATTTAACAAGATTACAAATGCACTACAGAGCACTTCATGACAAAAATGATTTAAATGTGTGTGCGGCTGTGCACGCACACACAAGATTAAGCATATGTGGAGCATCATGGTGTGTGTGTGTGTGTGGTGGTGGTGGTGGTGGTTTATGCCTTCCTGTGTATGCTACTAGTTGGAGAAGGAGGGAGAGCCTTTGCCCTTCTCCTCTATCTTTCCCATCTGGTTTGAATAGCATTTGACTGAGGCGTTAATCATTGTGCCTTGGGGCCACTGCTCTGCTCTGGCAACAGCTGGAAAAGAGAGATGGACCTGTTGATGTGTGTGTGTGTCTGTCCGTCCTCTATATATACTGCTGTATTAACTGTACCCATGTAGCTGCTAGGTTCATGACCTTGGTCTTTCTATGTTTTTTTAACAGCTGGAAGGGCCTCCTAGCAAACACTTTCTTTGTCCTCAATGTCTCTCAGCACTCAACTTTCTATGCTTCTATTTCTTCCAAGTATTCAAGCGTGCCGACTTACCTTTTATTTTAAGGATTCATCCCAACACTGTGAAGGCCAATGCATGCTTGCCTCATCTGCATGGCATATTTGATCTGCTTGAACCCTACCCTGATGTTCCACACACACTAGAAGTGCAAGAACGGCAAACTGGATGCATGCTTGTTTCGTATACTGAATGCATGTTTGTAAGTGTACTGCATGCCCTGTCCCCGGTGCACACATCTTCTCTTTTTTTTGTATTCATTATAAATATGTCTTGTTGTAACCTCTGGTTTTCTTTGGCCCAGACTTAACCTAGTGGCAGGGGCGCAACTACCCACTTTCTGGGGGGTATGCAGACACTTACCAGGCCCCCCCCCCGAATTACAGACTTCCATTTTAAGTTACATATTAGAGCAGGTGATCGGCTCAACCATGTCATGTCTGCCTGCACTGATTAAAAGTAAAGGACACAGTGAAGAACAGGTTGGTCAGCAAAAATTAAAACCATACTGGGCATTTCGGTTTTTGTGGCCTCACTAGTGTCAGGCATGCATACTCATAAGTAGGGATGGGAATTGATAAAAATTTAACGATTCCGATTCCGGTTCCAATTCTTCTTATCGATTCGATTCCTTATCGATTCTCTTATCGATTCTCATTGGGTGAGAGAATAAGTACAAATTAGTTTGTTTGTATTATCTCTCTTTAATATCTGATTAGAGGTGTGTCTAGTCTGTGCCTTGAAAGATTATCAAGAGTAGGCTTCTTTAGAATTAGGAAATTGTCAATTTTCACATTAATTGGTCCAAACAAAAAAATAAATGTTTGGCTTTTAAGCCTAAATGCCTTTATGTGCCCTAAAAACTAAAAACACAGACTGAAAACAGTCAAGGAAGAGCTTGTGCCTTTTGGAATATTAACTGTGCTCATTTGCACTTGAAACAAAATTCAACTGACATAATAAATATAAACAAGTATTTTGAAAAGATAAGACCAACTATCAACTTTGGCAAATCAACCATTTTTATGCAGAAAAATCATCATGTTTGCCCTCTCAGGAAGGATACGAGATATTTAATTAATGTTCAGTGTTATTATTATATGATTATTGCGCCCTTAGTCTGAAAGGGCAACGTGATGATGTCACTACGTTCACGTGAAGGAACCCTTTCTTTATAGGTCCGTGGAAGGAACGCCTCAGGTCAAACTGTCACATTGTTGTTGTCATGTAGGCTATTCAAGAAGAGAATAAATACGCCATAAAGGCTAAAAGAGAATGTATCGCTTTGCTTATTCTTCACCATGCCAGCGACGAGGAGTCACCGCTCCATCTCACAATGTAGCTGTTCTTATGTGCAGCGCGCTGTTTATTATTAATATAATGGCCCGTCATCAGTAGAGCTGCAACGATTAATCGACAAATCGATTGTTAATCGATTATTAAAATAATCGCCAACTATTTTGATAATCGATTAATCGTTTTGAGTAATTTTTATATAAAATATTTCCAAATTCTCTGATTTCAGCTTCTCAAATGTAAATATTTTCTGGTTTCTTTAATCCTATTATGACAGCAAACTGAAATATCTGTGTGTTTTGGACTTAACAATACATTTGAGGACGTCAACATGGGCTTTGGAAAATTGATCAACATTTTTCACAATTTTCTGACATTTTACGGACCAAAACACTAACCGATTAATAATCGATTAATCGAGAAAATAATCGACAGATTAATCGATTATCAAAATAATTGTTAGTTGCAGCCCCAGTCGTCAGACACACGTATAGCGGATGGGTTTATACATCGATCGCTGCATCAACTAAATCCAAGGCAGAGCTTTTTCTTTTGTGAGAGCGTAATTTTAAGTGTGTCTTTCTGTCTTTATAAAGTGTCTTCTTGTTAAACGTTTTCTTATCAACGGACCGCCGAGTCCCGCTGTGTGTTAAAGGCAGCATTTTAACAGCTGATGAATGAGAGTAAACAGCGGGCCTTTGGCAGCGGTTAAGAAATCCTTTTTTCTTTGCTTTATGCTGCTCTCGTCTTTTTATGTAGGCCTATCTCCCCCTTTCACTTGCCCACACCTAGGCTTACACACACGTTAATTCTCACACATTTTATGTTCAAATCCAAGTGATGGGCAATTCTGGTGCCGACTAGTAAGGCGGCGGACGTTTCAACGTTTAACCGTCAGGTTCGCAGTCTGCGCGCTTGCTTGTGCTCGTGCTTGTGCATGAGTCGTTTGATGAAATGGAAACTTTACAATTGTTGCAAGTGGCCGTATTGTCGCCTTTTCGTGTGAAATACAACCACACTTTAGAGTGCTTCTGCCTCGACGTCATGTTTGCTGCGTCCTGAACCAAAACAAAGCAGCGCGTGTCTGAAGTCATGACACATTTGCAACGAGCGGAACCGATAAGCGGCATCGTTAATCAGGCATGTTAACGATTCCAAGGAATTGGTTGACTCGGCACCGGTTCTGAACAAGAACAAGAACCGGTTCTCGATTCCCATCCCTACTCATAAGCCATGAAAAAGGTGACATGTCCGAAAACAAACCCCTGTAGGGGGGTCTGGGGTTTTCCCCCCCAGAATTTTTTGTGATTTGAACATGTAAAATGGGCAATTTGGTGAACTCTGGGGAAGAGAATTAAAGACAAAGAAAACTTTTATTTCTGTTCAAATGAACAGTAAAATGAGCCAAACAAGTTAGTCAGCCAACCTCCTTGACTTTACCCATGCAACGTGTGAAGGTATTTACTAAGAAAAACGTTAAAAAAACAGCTCAGAAAAACGGTTAAATTGGAAAAACCAGCTTGTTGATAAAACTTTTTTTCTAGTGAATGAGAGAGAAAAGGCATTAAATAAGACAAAAGAAACTTAGAGCCACCAATCTATCGCACCAAATTCCCTTCTCTCTCTCTCTCTCTCTCTCTCTCTCTCTCTCTCTCTCTCTCTCTCTCTCTCTCTGTGTCACACAATGGTGCAAAATATGATAATAGTGGGAAACAGGTGTGTTGTTTTGGCGCTGACCTGCTATAGGCTAATCACTACACTACCATTCAAAAACTGTGAAAACAGATAGTCAAAAACTTGAGGTGACACGTATATCTGCAGTGATAATCAGTGAGCATTAATCAATACAATCGGCCATATAAAACAAAAGCTTTTCTGTTTTGTGCTCCCGAGAGCTTTCTTTTCTGCTTCTCCAACTTTAGGTCCCTGTCATCAGATGAAAACACGATTCAAATGAAAGCTCTCGCGAACCAGCGCGTGCTCGAGGGGGCGTGCACTGGAGCGCTTATAGTGTGGGGAGGAGGAGGCGAATGAGCGGGGGGCGCCTTATCACCGACGTGCCTCTGTTATTGATCATATCATTTACACAAACGCTGTTAAATACAGAAAACACTTTCCCCCCGATCGCTTTGGCGCCCCTCTACGTAGTGCGGCGCATAGGGGCGTATATAGTGCATACCCACTTTTTGCGCCACTGCCTAGTGGTGTATATGAGACCATGATGTTGTGTCACTATTGTTCCTGAATATATAATAGCCAATAGGTCAAAACAAGGTAATGTATTTCACTATCAAAATTGCAATTTTCACAATGCAAAGGATGTCACACACTAAGGCAAGTAAAGTCTGTCATGGCACACTGAATAGAACATTAAACTGTTTTTTATATTTTCTACATTGCTTATCCGAAAGACAGGATCTAGACGGCCTGATAATAGGGCTGGCCCGAATTATTCAAATATTCGAATACTCGTTCGGAAAATTAGTATTCGAAGCTTAAATTAGTATTTGGAGCTTAGTTTTTTTTTTTTTTTTTTTCAAATTTTTTTTTGCAAGAAGCTAGTACTGCAATATAATGTCATCAAATAATTTTATATTTGGATATAAAAGTTGGTAATATTGTAGTAGTAGTAGTAGTATTGCTCATTTAGGAGGATATTACATCACTAAGTCATAGCGCATCCATTACTTCACCTCCGAGCGCGTAAATCTTCAACAAAATATGCAGATACTGTCAAAATCGGTTCCAGGGAGTATATAAGGATTATTAACGTTTTTTTTTTCTTCGAATATTCGCTCGGAAAAACTAACGAATATTCGAAGCCTGAAAAATGGCATTCGGGCCAGCCCTACTTGATAAATACTGTTTCCTGGACAGCGCCTTACAACTGTGGCCTCAACAATTTTTTTAAAGATATTTTTTGGGTATTTTTATGCTTTATTGATAGTGCAGAGAGACAGAGGTGAACCCGGGTCTGCTGCTGGGCCCGGCCCAGGGGGGCACGCCCTACCAACTGTGCTAAGGGCGCCCCTGCTACAGCTCATTCTTGACACACTATCCCAATACTTTAGTTCACAGCCATAATATGTTGAGTTAAAAGCCAGAGCAACATGTCAACTTACAGGGCAAACATATCTTTTGATATTTTGGTTCCAGAAAGATTGTCCCTCTGAAAACATCACAAATGTATATTGTTCTCAGGTTGCCAGCACATAACTTACCAGTATGCCAGTTGAAAGTCAAAACAACAGTATCACATTTACCTTGACTTTCATAAATGGCCAGTGTCCCTGGACAAAATAAAAACCACAAGAAAACACACAATACTGGTAAGTGTTGGAGATGTAGCAGCCCCAACCTAACTGCTCAAATAACTAACATGTTCTCCTGCAATCTTTCTTTTCCTGTTAGCTGCTATGAAGAACTTCAGATTGAAAGTTCCTCCAAAAGACAAATAATGCGTTTCTGACAGTATCTTAAGTAATAGTTCCTCAATGGACGTTTTGAAGGCAAATTTTTCCTAGATGTTTTACAATAGCCCATACTGTGGGGACACTGTGCCTGTAAGGACACTACTTTTTCTCAGTAGTACAACACGTCCTACAGAAAGACTCCCTCTCAGGAAAGATCCTTCCAGCTCTCATTGTCCTGATACAGCGGGTGAAATAAGTACTGAACACGTCACCATTTTCCTCAGTACATATATTTCCCAAGGTTCTATTGACTTGAAATGTTCACCAGGTGTTAGTAACAACCCAAACAATCCATACATACAAATAAACCACAACAAATACGTTCACAAATTATTTATATGTAATAATGTGAAACAAATGACACAGGGAAAAAGTATTGAACACATTAAGAAAGGGAGGTGCAAAAAGGCATGGAGAGCCAAGACAACAATTGAAGTGTATCAGTGATTAAAAAGCAATCCAGCCCCTTGTCAGTGCAAATAATATCAGCTGGTTCAGTCCCAACTGATGGCCTACAAAAAGGTATAATTTCCAAAGTGTCACACAAGACACATCTCATGATGGTTCAAAGCAAAGAGCTGTCTCAAGACCTTCGCAACCTAATTGTTGCAAGACATAACGATGGCATTGGTTACAGGCGCATTTCTAAGCATCTGAATGTTCCAGTGAGGACTGCTGGGGCCATAATACGGAAGTGGAAAGACTATCATTTCACCATAAATGTGCCTCGATCAGGTGCTTCTCACAAGATTTCTGACAGAGGAGTTAAACAAATTATCAGAAAAGTTGTCCAAGAGCCAAGGACCACATGTGGAGAGCTTCAAAAAGACCTGGAATTAGCAGCTACTGTTGTCTCAAAGAAAACAGTAAGTAATGCACTCCACCACCATGGCCTGTATGCACGCTCACCACGCAAGACTCCAATGCTGAAAAAAAAGCATGTTGAAGCTTGTTTTTGCTGCACAACATTTTGAAAAGCCAGTGAAATACTGGGAGAATATAGTGTGGTCAGATGAGAGCAAAATAAGAGTTTAGATGCCATAATACACACCATGTTTGGAGGAGAAATAGCACTGCACATCACTCTAAAAACACTATACCAACAGTGAAGTTTTGAGGTTCGGAACATAATGTTGTGGAGCTGCTTTTCAGCAAATGGTACAGGCAATCTTATCGAGACATTCTTGACCAAAATCTGATGCCATCTCTACCAGGATGATGGAAGATGAAACGAGTGTGGACATTTCACCAAGACAATGATCCCAAACACACAGCCAAGGAAACTCTCAATTGGTTTCAAAAAAAGAAAATAAAGCTGCCAGAATGGCCCAGTTAATCACATGACTTAAATCCCACTAAAATCTATGGAAAGAACTGAAGATCAAGATTCATAAAAGAGGCCCACGGAACCTTTTAGATTTGAAGACTGTTTGTGTGGAAGAATGGGCCTAAATCACACCAGAGCAATGCATGCGACTAGTTTCTCCATACCGGAGGCGTCTTGAAGCTGTCATTACCAACAAAGGCTTTTGTACAAAGTATTAAATAAATATCAGTGAGTGTTTTCAATACTTTTTCCCTGGTGAAAATATCATGTCAATAGCACCTTGGGAAATATATGTACTGAGGAAAATGGTGACGTGTTCAATACTTATTTCATCCTCTGTATTAGTCCAGCTAATGTATATTTTATGAACGTCATTTCTAGGAAAAGAAAGGATGCATGCATACTTTTTCCACTTGGTGTGTTTTATTTGCTCCAAATCTGGTGTTTCTATGTCTCGGTTCGGTGGCAGACTTATTACATTAAAAGCAGTTAAAGAGGAAAACTAAATGTGTTCCCAGAAGAGGCCTTTCAGACAGTCTATATAAGGTTTCCGTTATTGATGTTGCCGTTGGTCAAGACATTTTAATAAATGTATACATTAGAGGTGGAACTGAATGTGGCAGTAATTATTTGAAAGAGCAGATGTGTTGCGGACTGGGGTAAATCTGAGTTTTTTTTCTTCCTTAAATCCAAAGCATGTGATTATACTTGATGGTGGTGCACTCCGAGCACAGCGGAAACTACATTCATTGGGGAAAACCCTGCATTATCGCCGACACATGGCAGATTTCTTTTAATAAAGGGTGGAAACGGTGTCTGTCCTGAAATTTGGTATGTCTGGGGTGAAAACCATATTTAAGTTAACTTGCTGCTTTGAGTTCATCTCCTCTTCTCACAATGCAGTATTGTACAAGGTAGGCTTGATCCTAGAGGGGGATGTAACTTCATAGGTGCCTTTGCTGCAGTTTTATGGATTGATTCATAATTGAATTTTCATTATTTATGACACCATGGCAGCTGTGGGAGTTCTGTGGCTGTGTGCAACAGATGGCACTGAGTAAGTCTGATGGGATTCTTGAGTCGTAGGGGACTGTATATAGGCGTCTTGGACTATCTATGATATTTCATAGTATAGATAGCTCCTGGAGAATGTTAACTGTCTGAGATTGTCATTGGAGTACATGTGCTAATCCTGGAGGTGTTACATGCTATTAGGGATGTATAGAAGCACTGTGTTTAAGCATCAGCATCACGTATTTCCTTAAAGGTTAATTTGCTGTGGAGGCACACAATGAGTGATTGATCCTTCCCATCCCAACCTCTGTGCTATGTATAATGTGGGTGACATAAGGCTTTATGGGTCCCTGCTGATATGCCAAGAGAGTAGTGGCTCTTGAGTGCTATTTCTTAGACACTGTTTTGGTCCTCTTGGTTTTATCAAATCAGAGAGCAGTGTGTTAGCTTATCATGGCCATGTTGGGTTTGGCCAGCACAGGAGAAGCTGGTTTTTGTGGAAAAGGCCTACCATGCAATTAAAACCTTTAGCCAAGGCTGTAGTCAAGCACACACCCCATGTAAACAATAGAAGAGCCATTGCTGCATAACAAAAAGAGTAAAGATGTAGAGTAAGGTCATTTTATGTTTTAACAAACAGAGCTGTTTGTAGGAGGGCTGTCATTTGGTTGGGGAAAGAAAGGGTCTGGTATGTTTGGAACTAGGGTTGCAAAGGGATGGAAAGTTTCCGGTAAATTTCCGGCAACTTTCCGGAAACTTTCCACGGGAACTTTCGCTCGGGAATTTTGGGAATATTCAAAATTAGGAATTATAGGAATTAACTAAATGGCGGTCATTTAAAAAAAAAAAATCATATCCAAAAATTAATCTAAACATATAAACATTATGTTTTGGCATAGGCAGACATCCATGCAAAATAATATAATTAAAAAAAAACATCACATTTGAACAGATTTATTTGTAAGTTGAACTTTATCAAGTTTTGATTATTTTGTGAACAATCAATAATTTCACTGAAAAGAAAAGGATGAAGGTTGAGTAAAATATAACTCATCTGTCTGACCCCACCCATTCAATAAATTAAGTAAAATGCCTCCCCACCATGTGATGGAGGAATGCACAGTGCATGTAGGGGGCGTGGCCTCAGTACCCCTGCAGTAAGCAGCGTGCTATGTGCAACTTGCCAAGTGTACTTGCATGAAATCTGGTTGTTTTAGTCAAGATTATGCTAAAATATATTTTCCCAACTATATTTAAAATCACTGTTTAAGCCTCTGTAAACCTGGTCTAGTAAAAATCAATATATGATATCAAGTTGGATGTCTCAATAAGCTTTAAAAAAAATCTGATTTGAAGTTAAATGTTCATAAATATTATAAAACATAGTTGAAAAAACTGACTTTTACAGAACATTTGCCAGGACTGAACTAACACAGTTGGAAGGATTTAGTGCATTTGGGTTGCTTTAAATTTAGTAAATTCCCAATTATTCCCGTTAATTCCCAAAATTCCCGTTAATTCCCATAAATTCCCATGGAAAGTTTCCAACTTTGAAAATTCCTGCAACCCTATTTGGAACTTGAGTTTTTTTTAGCAAATGTGTTGGGGGGGGGGGGGGGGGTTGTCTACAGCCTCTGTTTTGTTTTACTATACCTCACCATTCTTGCTTCCATACAGTTCTACTGGACTGACACAATGAAAACATTTAAGGTGTTTGTTTTCAATCCCTAGTTAATTATTAGGTCATTAGGAGGGTGTGCATTCTAGACATGTTTGTATTTGGGTTGCAAAACAATGAGAAAATGCTTCTTTTATCTAATGAAGGGCGTTGTTGGGTTTTCCTTTTGCTTATTGTGTTCCAAGTTAATCAGAACAAAAGATTTCTTTAGAGATAGGGCATATTTGGGAGGGACACAGAGGTGCAAGCTTATGTGAGTCAGGCCCGGCCTTTCTCCAGAATGGGTTTTCATAATTATTCTTAATTCCTGTTGCAGAGGGGAAGTGCTGCCAGCAGCCATTCTCCGCACTCTGTCATCATATTGATCTGCCCCCATGCTCCAGAAATGGAGATTCCTTAAAGCCAGCCGTAGTCTAATGACATTACTCAACACCCACCCACCACTAACAGCCCTTCCACATTTTAGATCTCCCACTGCTCCACTTTTAGTTTTTTCTTCCTCTCACTGTTATCTAATTAAATGCCTTTCAATAGAGGGTTGGTCTTGGCCTCCAGGCGTGGGGTACAGACATGGCAGCCAGCCGGGGCCGGAGTGATTTTCTGTGTGTGTGTGTGTGTGCGTGTGTGTGTGCGTGCGTGCGTGCGTCTGCGCAAGGATTTGTGGGTGCATGTCTGCGCGTGTGTAGATGTAGGCGTCTACTCAAATAGGCTTATTGCTGGTGAACCTGGAAAAGGGTTAAGGCAGTCCACGAACAAGAAGCGGTCATGCAGGAGTGTGAGCTTAACTAAGACTGGCCTGGAAGAATGGAGGTAATGAGAGAGGGTGGGAGAGCCTGATTGGCACAGGGTTACCAGCAGCTGGGTTCTTTAAGCATTTAAAGCATTGGATTAAATATTCTCAAAATAAGGCCTTAAAAGTGGTACATTTGACTCACAAAGTATTGCACTTCCTTTACAAAGATCTTACATTTGTTGATTGCCCTTTTGTAGGATAAATGAAATACTTGGAGAGAGGTAGTTATGTGACAAGTACACACACTATTGATTATTTGATTGTTATTGAGAGTATGTACACACAATACACTAAGCTATTGATACGGTGAAATATCAATGTGAGTTTATTAATGTGAGTTTATAATAGATGTTCTTTATTAAAAGCACCCTTTAAAATGTGTCAGAATTTCCATTATATCCATGCTACCTTTGCCAGTATGGCCTTGACTTTGGCATTACATTTAATTTTAAGTGGCATGGAAAATCATATTTAAAAAGTCTTCCATTTAAATTGGATATCCCTGAGGGTACCCTGTAGGCAGCTGAACGTGATACTGGGTCAGGGGGGTATAACAGAACTCTGAGGGAGTGGTTATATAGATAATGAGAGAGAAGGGATGAGGGGAGTGGCCTCAGTTTGGTGTTTTTAGATGATATCTATTCCATTCTTTGTTTCCTTACTGCCTATTGTGCTTTTTTTTACACATTTACACACACACATTTACACACACACATTTACACACACACACACACAGGTGAGAGTGCGTCTCTGTACCACTTTGTCAGGTTTTCGCTTGGGTCGCTTTTCTGACCAAATCTTGGGAGTATAGGGCAGAAACGCATCACTATTTGAGACCGACACAGACAGACAGGAGAGCGACAGGACTCAAGTGCTTTTGGGATTTTCCCAATTCCCACCTTCCAGGCCTCGGCACAGATGAGGGAGGGAGGTAGAATAATGGGAGGGACGCAAAGGAGGTGGGTTGAACCAAAGAGGAGGGAACAGGAGACACAAAAAGCAGCAGGATTTAAAAAAAAAGTCAGTCTGGAGCACAGAGCTGAAGCAGGTGGTTAACGGAGTCAGATAATATGCTCTGCAAGTGAGTTGATTGGATAAGAGCGTGAGCAGCGTTTAAGATAGATTTTATGCTTAATTTTCAGCAGTGCAAGTCTGTAGATGGACCTTTTTTGAGCTTTGCTTCTTTGGCTGGTGAGTATTTTGCCAAATAACATAACTCATCATATTGTTTTGCAACTATCAGACTTACCACATTGTGTGAATGTCCAGAGGTGCAACAAGTTAATGTACTGGATTGAATCAACATCATTAAATGCATGTCTTTGTAATAGCGAAAGGGCACACTTTTAATCATGCATTTGGAATATTTAAAAGCTTTAGTTCAGCCATGCACGCTGATGGGATGAGCTCATTGTAGCGTATGAAATGAAATTGTGCTACTGTATTGTGTGCGCTAATAGCAGTGAAAGGTCTTTTTTAAAATTATGTCGTACTATGTCGTCTTATCTGAGCTGTGTTTTTGACTAAGAAGCTCTGATGTGCTTTACAAGAATGTTCTATTATTAAATAGTACATCTGGGTGAGGGATGTAAACCAAGCCACATTTCGATTGATGCCTAAACAGGCTGATATAACGGAGTGATGATTCCATGAATCCTTCTAATATGTTTTTTATAATCATTTGGCCTAAAATACATATTCATGTTTGAAGTTAGGTCAAGCAATTCGTAAACATCTTCTGACAGTAACTGAGCATTGCTTTCTGATGTGCGACTGTGGCTCAGGTGGTTAAGCGGGTTGGCCAACAATCCAAGGGTTGGCGGTTCGATCCCCGCCCGGCCACCATGTGTCATGGTTGTTGTGTCCTTGGGCAAGACACCTCACCCACCTTGCCTTGTGTGAATGTGTATGATTGCTGTATGTTTGAGGTGGTGGTCGGAGGGGCCGATAGCGCGGAATGGCAGCCTCACTTCCGTCAGTCTGCCCCAGGGCAGCTGTGGCTACTATCGTAGTTTACCACCGGTATGACTGCGTGTGAACCTGGAACCCTGTAAGCGCTTTGAGTCAACAACAGCGAAATAAAGCGCTATATAAATCCAATCAATTATTATTAATTATTTATTATTGATGTGCCATTAGGTAGTTTGCAAAAAAACACACATTGTCAGTGCAAAGACAAAATAATATAAATCACATCTGTGTAATTGAGAAATGAATGTCCTCATTTTTATTTCCTGCGTCCTGCATTTTATGCTTGAATGTTACAAAAGGGGGCTGATCAGGCAATATTTTACAGCAATTACGTGGTTGTTGATTAACCCTAATTAAAAAGTTGACTGCTCTATTAGTTAAATGTAAATACACCTGATCACGGTTGAATGAAAACACATTAGCATTGCCTCCTATTAGTCCTTTCACCGTGACACAATAGGTTTTCAGTGACTGGAAAGCCACAGTGCGTTGGGAGACACGTTATCGGCCACATTGACTCACAAGAGGCTACGTGGCCCTACTCTGCTTCACTCTATTGTTGCACTATTTGCATGGGCCGGTATGATAACGGTCACCTCCCTGAACTGTATCTGGCCTCATTCTCTTGTATGGACAGTGGTGCATGCTTCCTGCACGCACACACACTAATGCCTCGTTTCCACCGAGTAGAGCGGGTCGGGTCGGAGCGGCTCAGAGCGGGACAGCTCACTTTTTCGCCAAAACTCTCTTCACTCTAGCCGAGGTGACTACAAACGGCGGAAATGATTCAAACCAGCCGCTTCTTTATTTATTCCCCCCGTGTTGTTGTGAGCGTGTATTTACTACTATCTATGGCGTAAACACACAGAGACGGCTCGGCGCAACTCATAGAGACAGTGAGCGAACAGCGCTGGCTGCGGCAGCTACGTGACTATGGGACACAGTAGGCTATAACCAACTGATTAAATTATTGACGAGGAAAAACACCACACAATAAAAAGAGCTGTGCTCACATTTTCGCCAAAACACAAGACTATCTTCACTCTTGCCGAGATGACTACACATGGCGGAAATGATTCTTTCGACCAATCAAATGACGGCAGTGTGTAGCTCGGCCTTTTCGGCACCCTTTCAGGCGGCTAGTACCCCTACAGAGGAGTACTGAGATTTGGAGCGGCTCAGAGCGGTTAGGTGCGCTTAAACCGTACCCTACCCAACTTTTGGCAAATGAAAAGCCAAACTACCCGGACCGAACCGCTCCGATCCGACCCGCTCTACTCGGTTGAAACGAGGCAAAAGAATCTCGGTGTTGTTTCCACCGCCGACCCTACCCTTACTGGTAGGGCGGGGTTTAGGCTGGACTGCGATAGCCGCCGCCAGAATGTGGGTCAAACTATCGGGCTGTGGAACAACTGTGGTCAAGCCAGCGGTCTCTTGTTTTTGCATGGTCAAACCAGCCGCTTCTTTATTTATTCCCCCCCTGTTGTTGAGAGCACAGAGACGGCTCGGTGCAACTGATAGAGACAGTGAGCGAACAGCGCTGGCTGCGGCAGCTACGTGACATCGTAGCAGTGGGACAAAGTGTAGCCAACTGATTCATTTAATGACGAGGAAAAACACCACACAATAAACAGTGCCGCGCTCACATTTTCGCCAAAACACACTGACTCTCTTCACTCTAGCCGAGGTGACTAAACAAGGCGGAAATGATTCTTTCGTCCAACTGTGGTCAAGCCAGCGGTCTCTCGTTTTTGCTCGGTCAAACCAGCCGCTTTTTTATTTATTCCCCCCCGTGTTGTTGTGAGCGTGTATTTACTAGGCCTACTATCTAGGCTATGGCGTAAACACACAGAGACGGCTCGGTGCAACTCATAGAAACAGTGAGCGAACAGTGCTGGCTGTGGCAGCTACGCAGCGGGACACAGTGTAGCCAACTGATTAATTTATTGACGAGGAAAAACACCACACAATAAACAGTACTGTGCTCACATTTTCGCCAAAACACGAGCTCTTGCCGAGGTGACTACACATGGCGGAAATGATTCTTTCGGCCAATCAAATGACGGCAGTGTGTAGCTCCGCATTTTCGGCACCCTTTCAGGCGGCTAGTACCCCTATGGAGGAGTACTGAGATTTGGAGCGGCTCAGAGCGGTTAGGTGCGCTTAAACCGTACCCTACCCAACTTTTGGCAAATGAAAAGCCAAACTACCCGGACCAAACCGCTCCGATCCGACCCGCTCTACTCGGTGGAAACGAGGCATAATAATACACCAGGCAACCCTAACTAGCCTGCATTCCTCGCAGCTCATCTGATAAGTTTGTGTGTTTGTATCCTCTCAGATAATCACTGACACTTTTCTTTTCTTCCACTTACTTTTCCAATGCTGTCGGTTTTTGTGTTTTATAAGAGCATTGGAGTAATTCTGTATCGGTTATGAATGAATAACTTAATGGAATGCATTGTTAATACATTTGCAACCAGGACGAGGATGTTCATTCTCTTACTAAAATAATTCTCAAAGACACTGGTATCACTGGTCTCACATGAGCCATGAACTATTAGTGTCTTGTCTTCTTTTTGGGATTTTCAAACCTAAGGGACTTTTCCTTAGTCATTGTCCTAATTATGTTCAGAGATGGAAAGAGCACTTCGCATTTTGCCAAGATTGCCATTAGACCCTCCAGAAATAAGACACGGTCGTCTTGCCTGCCCAATCTTAAGATGTATTTCCGTCCGTCGTGTCTTCTCTGAGAAGCACTACTTCACAATAACTGGTGACAGGTTGACTTTAAGTTCCACTAGGCAGCACAGCACATGAGAAGAATATTTGCAGCAGACAGCTTTGAAATGTTAGGTTGGTCACATGTTTTGTGGTGAAAGGCAGGGTCAGGGGGTCACAGTGACGGATGTGGGCTTAAGATTACAGGCTGGGGGGTAGGGTCAGCAAAGTCAGAGCTGCCTTTTAAGTGAGCAGAGACAGAACACAAATCAAACTCAATTTTTTTATATTGAAGTAAGTTAAACAAGGTCCAGGTTATTTTCCAGTTGTCGTGACAGAAGGAAACTGTTTGTTTGGGGAGAAGGGTGCCAGAGGTCTCACAAAACGAGTTAGAACACCTGGTAGAGATGAACATAAAGAGAGAGAAAGAGGTGGAGGAAAGAGTGGCCTTGAAGAATGCTCAAATGTCTATAAATTAGAAAAGGGTAATGAAGAAACTTTGGTGCTCGCTTGTTCTGAAAATTGCAGGTTAAATGTCCTTTTATTAATTGTCTCTATCCGAATCTTCCCCATAAGCATACAGCAGCAAAAAGAAAAAAAGAAGAGCATTCCCACTTGTGGCTCCCTTGCTAACTAGCATATACTGTAGCTAACATACTGTTAATGAAATTTGGACACGCAACAGTCAAGTTAGCAAATGGGTGTGGAGTAGGGCTGTGCTAACGATCGATAAACCGATATATTGTGAATGTGATATTTATTTTTTTGATATCTGAATCAATTCCCCATAAAACTAAATTCATGTTTTAAACCGGTTGTGAACTGCAACCCCCACTCCTACAGTAGATGTAGCAATGCGGCTAGTGGCCTCTATTCTCTGAACTGGGCAAGAAGGCATTTCCTACGCTGCGCCTGCAACCTGGAACAAGCTCCAGCAGAGGCTGAAGCTGTCCAGTTTTATTTATTTAGGGGATTTTAGACTGCTAGTAGGAAGGCTGTTGAGACAGTCCGTTGGGGTCTGCACTTGTACATAACTTAACTTGTACTTAACTTGTTCTTTGCCCTTTGTACTGCATTATTTTACCGTTTGTGTTCTGTGTTGTGTCTCCTGTATGTTTAGTTAGTCTGTATCTTTGTGTTGCTGCTGATGTCTACCTGAACAGGTCTCTCTTGTAAATGAGACCCTGAGTCTCAATGAGATTTTACCTGTATAAATAAAGGTTAATAAAAATAAAATAAAAATTCGCCGGGCACCATTCCTCGTGTTGTGGAAAAGTGAAAGCTGGTAGGAATGGCTTTACATTGTTAATGTGTACTTTAAAACGGTTGTGGAATGCAAAATAATAGAATTTTAAACATGAGCAAAAGAATGTGATATATTTTGATTTGAATTGCAAAATTAATTGCGATTAAAAAAAAAAAAGTTTGACAGCCCTAATTGTGATATATCGAATCGTTAGGTCCTTGCCAATAACCCATCCCTAGTGTGGAGAGTGACTGGAAGAGGTAACATTGGGTACAAACCCTGGCATTATCCCTGAGGGCATGTTAAGAACTGTGTCCAGGAGGAAGCTGTCTGGGGCTCTCTGAGCCTGGCTATTCCCATGACCCTCCAAGGCACTGTCAAGAAATGCCGAAGTGGTGATATTATGGCAGCATTTTACGCAGGACAGTGTTCATTGGAAGTTGCCCCAGCTTAACTTGTTTGTGTTATTCAGTGAGCAGAGGAAGAGGGCCACAGAGAAAAGGGTTTGCAGGAAGTGAGCCAGGGAAGCGGTCAGCAGAAACGCTGGCCCTGCTGTCCCTCCACGCAGGCATTAAATGTGCAGGAACTGGAGGGGAGGAAGGCCACAGTGCTGCAGCCATTCAGCCAGTGCCAAACACACCACCAGACCCTCCTGCTGAGGTTTGTGCAGCCATGGCCTCCACTGTGCTTCACCACTCTGATGTCATCACAGAGCCATTCCTTCCCCTCTCCTCTTCCAAACCCCTGCTGTCTGCTGGGAGACCCCCCATCCAACAACCCCTCACACACATTTTCTATAATCCTAGCATCTATACGAACACCACGTTAATAAAAGACTTGGAAATGGACTTGACACCTCACTATATCACATTACTCTCCCTGGCACAATGTACACAAAGCCTGTTTTGTATTGTAAGAATACCGCTCAGAGTCATTAAGAGCGTTTTTGGGGAGGCCTGTGGCTGAATGGAGCTTGGTAATGGAGCAATGGGAGAGCTGACAAAAGCCCCCCCCCCCTCACCCCCCGCCCCCTTCTCTCACCAGCCTGGCTCAGACTGTAGTGTTTAAACACGTAAGGCGACAAGGAGGGCTGTTTGTCTAACAGTGTGTGCGTGTGTTTGTGTCTCAGAGGCTATGGGAACACGATGAAGGGCATGACTGGAATACATTGTAGAGTCAGAGAAGATGTCATTAAGCAAGTGGTGGAATGACTGTGTGGGTTGCCTGTGTGTGTGTGTGTGTGTGCGTGGTTTTCTTTCTCTTTCGTCCCTTGAAACGCAACACAAGAGCTGTGTTCTGCTTTGTGCCAATTCCACAAACATAGAACTGGCTTATCAAGAGTACCATATTCAAACAAAGTTATTTTATTTTTACGGTTGACTCTGGGATCGATAAATGTACTGATAAATCTCAACACAGTCCTCCTCTCTCGCCCCTGTTCTGAACTCTTCCTTGCCAGTGCAGACCTAAGCAACCATTCAATCTCACAAAACCCCTGGAATCTGACTTGCATTTCGGGCCAGGCATTTCCAGACAAGCCGCGGCTGCTTGGGTGGACAAATCAGATTTCCATAGTCTTGCCACCAGGGGCCCTTCTGTTTTTCAGTGAGAACGTCTGACAGGGAGTCAGCTGGGGCGTCAATGGAAAGCATTCACACTGAGATTCAGAACCATAAAGGCATAACAAGTCGTGGGCAGACATGTCAAAAGGGTCCTCTCAAGAATGCAGGTCGGAGTGGAAGCTGACCTCGGGGGTTGAGGAAGGATAAGAAATAAATGCAGCCAGGAGAGGGAGGGGGAAGATTGTAAATACACACACGCAGACATACACACACACACACACACACGGATTATGTTGGTAGGGGGTTGTAGTGGCCAGACTGGCCGTAGGGCAAAGGCTGGTCCCCTGATGGGTGTCTTTTCAGCGTGCCCAGGCTGGGTGGGGAATGAAATCTGACGGGTGTGAAATGGTCCTCTTTCTCAGTGACCCAGGGCCCCTATGCTAGATTCAGGCCGCCGCTAACACAGTTGCTTTGTCCTTCAGATTCTCAAAGGGCCTGTATAATCAAAGGACTCATAATGCCAGAGTTGGGGATGTATTGAATGCTGTAGGAACACTTGATGGCCTCATTGATGACCTTCAGCGAAGATTTTTTGATTACTACGATGTGAATGGCACAAGAGGTTTTAGAAGGGCCTATTGTAAGTCTGGGATGCCTGAAGCGGTGTTCAACTGTGGCGTTTAAGGACATGAAACTCCTGAGTTGATAACAGAAATGGTTCTTGTAATGCACCAAGCAACACTCTAGTTCATCAAGAAAATTGTTCTTCTGTACGTCACATTTTTTTCAACCGCACAAAGTGAATTTCCTTGGAATGCTGCACGAATCTGATTTAGATCAAAGGTTATGTTATCAACCAAGTCTTGTTAGAGATGATGACATTCAATGTATTTGCTGGGAGATAACAGATGGGCAGCATTGGCAGAGAGAAATGTCACACCGAATGCAAAAATAGCACCTTGCCGTTTCTGTTTTTGCGACTGTTCTTGCTTCCCTTTTGCTGTAAAAGAACCAGACTTCATTCCCGTATGATAACGGCGATCTTTGTCTTTATCCACAGTTTTTTTCACTCTGGGAAACCGAGACATCTGTACACAGGTCTATGCACACATATTGTAGGCAGTGAGTGATATCTTAACCAAAGGCATGCTGCTTCATCAATCTGTTCCTCCTCAGCTTCAATCTCTTTGAGTTTGTATTTAGAATTGAAGTCACACCTCATTCCTTTCTTCAGAGGAATATCAGTCATTTTAAAACTACAATCACCTCGTGTTAAGGCCAGGACACACCAGCCCGATAATCGCCGTCGTCAAAAAAAAAGACGAATCTGTTTGGTGTGTGCCGTGACGTCGGCCGACGTAGAGGGCGTCGGGCTTGTTTTGAGCCTGTCGGCCGACCGTCTTTCATTTGGAGCAATTTGATTGGTGGAGGGCTAGCGAATCAGTGAAGCCAGGAAGTGAGGCGGGTAGCACAAACAGCTAACAACAGCTAGCCATCGTTTTAATGTGTTTGTTCGTTTCGTTTTGAGAGTACTCACATGCATCAACCCTTGTTGACTGCTCGACACCATGCTCGACACTCTCTGCTAAAAATTGTGCTCTTATGGTCCATAAATATAAATACGTATTTCTATCTATGTTTATGCTCTAGAGAGCTGTCCCATCATTTCCGTCTTTCGTATTTTTTCGGGCCACAATACAGATTAGCGCCGCCTGCTGTTGTGGAGACATTACGTCTTTGGGGCGGCAGTGGCGAAGTGGGTAGGGAGCGCGCCTCTGGTGTGCAGGGTCGGAGGTTCGATCCCCCATCTCCCCGCCTCATGTCGAAGTGTCCCTGGGCAAGACACTGAACCCCGAATTGCTCCCGATAGTTAGCTTAGTTAGCTTAGCACCGTAGTGCTAAGCCTACCCTGCGTGGTAGCTGCTGCTATCGGTGTATGAATGTGTGTGTGACTGGGTGAATGTGTACAAAAAACAATGTAAAGCGCTTTGAGTCTGTGATAAACGGAGATATAGCGCTATACAAGTCCATTTACCATTTACCATTACGTCCCGCGCAAGCGCAGAGCGTACGGAAAATAAGCAGTCGACTCGGTGTGTTCTTTGGCCGCGACGGGAAGACTGGAGCTTCCTGAAACGGCCGACTCCATTTTTTGCATAGTCGGAACAAGTCGGACTGGTGTGTCCTGGCCTTTACAGGACAGGTATAGGTGGACCCGTGGTATCTAGACATTTAAGCATGTGACGTAGAATGTCAGCTATTGTCACTGGTGTAATGATTCTTCAAGGTGTGGTTGACTTCCCTGTCAGTGTAATATGTTATACAAGAGACAGTCGTTGGGGTTGACCTTGTACATTTGTTAGTCTTGTCTTTATACACAAAGCATCATTTTGACAACACAGTTGATGACTTTGTTGTCGCTTTTCCTTCATCTGGAACAACTCCTCCGTCTGTCTATGGTGAAAAACACTGTGGGACTTCTCAGTGTCTTTGTAGTGGCACGTCTGTCTCATGCACACTCAGCTGAACAATGGTAGTAATCTGCTGAAACCTTCTGGAAGGTGGACTCTCCCATATGTGAATGGACTACGGTTAGAGTTTAATAATACAGATTATGACAGGGTCAGCCAAGGAAAGGCTCAATTTTTGATCTCTCCACTAATACTAGTCATTACGGAGAAGGGAAAGATTGGGAAATCATAACTTGGACATGCAGACCCTCTACCATGCTTGTTTTTAGACTTAAAGTCCAGCAAGGCGGCAGCAGGGGGATAAAGCAAGAATTCTCTCAGCAAATGGTTGGGTGTGTTTGCCACGTCGCTGCAGCTGACTCATCTGCTCTGTCTGCTTGGTGTTGCTCCTGTGGTGAAGCTGTTGTAGTGGAGCAGCTCAGGGAATACATTCATATCACAGGCTTCTGACTGGCCATTTCCTCGTTATGCTGCAATCTGTGTTGATTAGCCTCTGTTGTGACAAAGCTGTCACTCCCCCCCCCCCCCCCTCCTGTGCTACCTGAGGCCACTAACATCCAGGTGTAGTAACCTGAAAATGACCCGCCTAAGCAATGACTCACACTTTCTAATCGTCTGAAATAGCAGCACATTACGCATTATAAATTGTATGATATGCTGTGCAGAGATTGAGTGTGCGAAAGCTTTATTTTTATTTGTATGTCTCACGGCTCTCCTTCTGCTCTTTAGATCCAGAATGCTGAGGAGAGGATGAATTGTCATCAGAGACATCCACGTGTCTTTGCTGCTGTCCCTTCCCGACGGCCCTCTGGTCCCAGCGGGGTACCATCTGCCTCACCACGCTCGCCCCCTCACCCAGGGCCCTCCCCCTCCCCCTGCCCCCAGTAGTGGCTGTCCCAGAGGGGAGGAAAGGCGAGCCAGCCCCTGTAACTATGCTGGATGGATGGAGGTCTCAGTTGCGTCTTGTCCTGCTGAACTCCCTGACCTGTGGCCTGGAGATCTGTGTGGCAGCTGGGATCACATACGTGCCCCCACTACTGCTGGAGGCCGGAGTGGAGCAGCGCTACATGACCATGGTTCTAGGTAAGGGCAGGGTTCATACAGAGTCCGAAAAGTTTTGAGATTGCTTCTTTTTAAATCTTGTGTTTCCTCATATTATTCTTAATTATGATCAAATCAATTATTATTTTTAATTATCTTTTTTTCAACAAATATTTTATAAAAACAGGATGGATTTTTCTTAAATTTTACTCAGTGACTGATAATCAGCCACATAAATGAGATGCCTGTCAATATACAATACATTATATTTAAAGCATTGGGGTCTTGATAAAAGTTATTTTTATATTTTAAAGTGCTGGAAAAGTGCTTGAATTTGACTCTCAAAAAGCTGTATTAACCCTGTAACGGCTTGGTAATGCCTGGAAAGGGGCGGGGGCTCTGGTCTCTAGGCCTCCCTGCTTCACTATAGTGTCTTGTTTTGCTTTAGTCTGA
Source organism: Hyperoplus immaculatus (assembly GCA_949357725.1). Classification (NCBI taxonomy): domain Eukaryota; kingdom Metazoa; phylum Chordata; class Actinopteri; order Uranoscopiformes; family Ammodytidae; genus Hyperoplus; species Hyperoplus immaculatus. The sequence continues at coordinate 29,757,830 of OX442354.1, read as the reverse complement.
TTCTTTTTTACTTATTCATAGTCTCATTAGTCCCTCTCTGTTCCTTTCTGGTGAAGTATTCATTTATCATGAAAGGCACTTACTCATACTCTCAAAAGATGGACAACCTCGTGGATCCGCCTCCTCGTGGCTTGTTTATTGACCACATGAGTGATTGTTTCATGGCCACTGTTTCAATTACATTTTTATAGCTCTCGAGTGCCATTTATTCACTTAGACATTACTTTGTATACTGTCAAGGGGCTACAATTGTATTGTTATTCATTTGTTTTCCTTGGTTAGATTAAAGCCATAATACAATTGGGAAAACTATTTGATTAGTTGCAATTGACGTCATGAGAAATATTGAGATGGTTCAGCCATGAGACAGGCTGAACCATCCAAGGACTGTATGCTTAGCTGTTGAAAAATGAGTTTGATTGATGGATAAAGTTGTGAGCTTGTCCGGTGGAGGAGGGGGGAGGGGCTGTTGTATGGAGACTATGCCCCCAGGCTCTTATCTTCTTTCCCATTCAGGTCATAAAGACATAATTAAGGCTATTACACTAATCCGTGGCCAAATCACCATTGTCTTTGGATGGTGTTAATTTAAAGGCATCAGGAGGGCAAACTACTGGAGGAAGAGCCACATACTCTGTAGACAGACTTACGGACTTCATTGAATTCCCTTCACATTCCACAATGTAAACAAGGATCAACTGTAAATTCACCAAATTCATTCTAAGGGATTTTCTATGTCAAGCTCTTTTTTACATGTTATGTTAGGATCATAACATCATTGTCACAGTCTGAGTAGATCAAGCATTTTTTTTTCATTTATTTTAAGGGCAACAAATGTATATATAATATAATCAGTCTAAGTTACTTTGCAATGCTTATAGTTATGTTTATTTATCCCCAAAAAATACATACACACTTTGGCCTTCTTGGTTATTTGTATTGTCCTACACATTACAGCTGCACAGTGCACAATGCTTAACAGCTGATTAGCTCTACATTGTATCAAAGCTTTCCTATGTTTTTTGTGGAATTTGATGTGGTGTCTTTATACTTGTGTCAGTCTTGAAGTAGTATTGGCAGAAAGGTTTGGGACAGTATTAGGACAGCCAAATACTGAAATTCAAAACCAGTGTTCACAATAGCTACACTATAAAGATGCATTGTAACCCTGTAAACAATCCCACTCTATAGGGAGCTGAACAATTCAGCTGGGGTGTAAACATTGATTTAACTGTGAAACAAAAGTTTGAAAATGTTTTCATCATGCAAGCAGCGTGTGTTTTTTTTAAATCCAAATTTGCCCATCTTCTGTTTTGTCCTTTGGGAAGCTGTTAAAACAGTTTCAGCATCTCACAGTTACTTAACTACAACTAAGTTTCCAGCTGCTGTAGTGTCAACATGCTGCTGGACGAAAGAAACCTGATTATCAACAGAAGTGGCAACATATACAGGCTTTGGTGCAATTGACGCAACTTCGAGACCACACATAACCTTAAAATACAATCCAGCTTTGCAATAAACACTGCATTTGTGAAGTTCATAATATAACATGTTGTAGAGAAGGTGCAAGAGTGTCATTGATTTAACTATATTGTCATTTTTGAGCCCGACGTTTGTGGTAGTTTTTCAGACCTTTTCTTGAAGCTCTATCCAACACTTCATAACATAAATTAGCAGACTGTAGAGGGGGAATCAATGTAAACAAAACATCGTAAACCTCCAATCATTAGGTGTTTTATCTCTCACTAAACATAGAGATACTGTACTTCCCTGATTAAAAAAAAAAAATTGTGCACCATCACACCCAAGAATTCTGAGAAAAGCCATGTATAGTAGCTAATTCTGCCGTGCGCTACATTGCATTGTGTGACAGCAGATATACACACCAGAGACAGAAGCTGAAGGCTGCATCATTAAGGCTAACGTATAATCCAGTGTTGCCTCTGGTTGTGTATTTATGGCTACAGTTGCCTTGAACCTATCAATCTAAGAACAGTCTGTAAGAAAATGAACTTGGACTATTTGAATTCTTTCTAATTCAAACATTTTTTTAAAGTCGGCTGACTAGGTGCCCACAAGTTAGTGGAATGACTGTACATACCCGCAATTAGCATCATCCATATGGTATACATTTGCACACTGTCTGTAACTGAGTTTACTTGTAAGGGATGTGCATAGTTGCATTATCTTGCCATCTCAAATGGCATTTACATGGTCTTCACTAAAGCCAACTGTCTCTTTGAGATATTGTCTTGTGACTGTACAGATGATACAATTTCAGCAAACCAAGAGGTTCTGTGTTGATGAGTGGAGAGACTGTTCACGTATCCAGATGGAACAAGTACACTTTCCGTTTCTGTAACAGCTGCCGGTGATATGATGAAAAATTATTTCATTGTGGGGTTCCTCCCAACCAGCCTGCACTGTAAGCCAATCTGGAAATGGCACTCAACCTAATTCCCATTCCCCTGTATTAAAATGGAGTGCCTGAGTGTTATTTGAATGAAGATGGATATTGTGTCTTGAGAGGGGTGAAGCTCATTTCCGTACGCAGTAGTGTCGGGTTCTCCCATGGCTGCAATCTACGTTATCTAATAGCCTTTTCTTTTGGCTACTTCATCCTCCAGTTGTTACTTGCTTTCTCTAGTTTCATCTCTGTTAGTGGAGAAGATGTCCATTGCTCTTGTTATTTTAAACATATTTAGGTGTCTATTTAAGTAACACAGCACATTGTAGAATGTGACGGGTCTGATGAGGTATTTCATGGTTAGACACCACACAGATAAACGTGTGCTTCTGTAAACAGATCTGTAATGCAGCTTGCATTGTATTGTGTGTATGTGTTTGATTTATACTATATAGCAGCAGTGAGTAGTGAGCAGCTACTGAGCGGGGAGGGTGTGTGAGAGACACTTAGTCTTACAGCTGTAGATGGCAAGGATTGTTATGATGGGCCTCCACAGCTGCAGCCAGTAGACATGTGGTGGAGGGGTCGAGGGGATGACTGCGTGGCTACAGTCCACATATCCATATCTCTCAAATTGCCTGCCTGTCTCTTTGTCTGTGTCCGTCTGCTTCTGGAAGGGTTTTATATGGTTCTTTACAGACACCAGAAACACATATGTCTCTCTTTTTCTGAGTTTCAGTTTCTTAACCAAGATCCATTTGTAATCTTTGGACAAGTTCCAGTTATGCTTTTTTGCTTTGGTTTTGACCCCCTAGTGGCGCTGAGAGCAATGTCTCAATGCAGAGGTCCCCATAGTCTGTACTTTGTTTTACGAGCATTTTTACGAGGACTGACATGAATTCTCAATATGGTCTTACACAAAGTGCCTTTTTTAAAAACCCTAGACCACTATGGTATTTTCATTTGGATCACCAGAACTAATGTCGGGTATATTTTAACCGATATAATATACCCAATAAAAAAATTGTTCTCATCAAAATATATTAAAGTCAACAATACATGGAACATTGAAGTACTCATCTTTTATTTATTTCCCCCTAAACAACGTCTCATAAAACGAAAAAAAGGTATCATGAGAGGACTCTATAAGAATGTGTGTAAAGCGAATACAATTGCCTGATTTAATACACAAAGACTAACGTCGGGTGGAATCCACCTGAAAAAGAATTATAGATATTTTACTCTCAAATGTTGGGTGAAAATCACCCGAACACGTGCGTGTTGAAAGAAACAGGGATGGGGGCAGGGAAACACGCCTACCTTCGATGACATCAGTGAGCAAACTGAAGCTACCCAAGGACCCACGCAACTCAGACAGCAGCAACACAATGAAAATCATGTGACCACAATCGCGTGGGTGAAAATGACCTGATGTTAGTGTTCAAGGATTTTTTTGTGGTATTTTTCATCTTTATTGATAGTTGAGTGGAGAGTTGAAAAGGCGAGAGAGGGAAGACAAGCAGTCTTGCAACTGCAACCATGGGTCCGCTGCAACAGGTCCTTATCCTTAATGGTACTCCACCGGGGTGCCCCCACATAAAGTGCTTTTTGATGAAAAATGCTGGATGTAAACAGAAAAAAAACTGGGCTTGTCAATCCTATAATTAAAACTCCACAGGTGAACTTTTTGATGTCAAACTGTAGCCCCAAGACGGGGCTGTATGCAAACATCCCATGTACCAGCGTGTATTGTTATTAGCCAGACCCGATCACATGTGGAGAATGAGCTGAGGTGGTGGTGGGTTACCTTCAGGCAACAGGCCATCTGTAGGAGCCATCAGCAGCAGACGGAGATGATGGCAGAGGGGGGCAAGTAGTTCACCCCTGGTAGGGCAGCAGCAAGGAGAGTCTGCAGGCTGAAACCCAGTGTGTCAGTCATATAGTAGCTGTTGTAAGACACCAAAGCTGAAAAGAGATTTTACAGGCACAGTATGGGATATTGTAAGAAATCTACTTGACAAATATAATTGTAAAACATTTTTTAATTTAAAGGCGGTGTCAGCTATTCTGGAGAATGCTTGTTGACACAATCACTTTTCAAAATCAGCAAATTTCTCCTCACGATCCGATACCTGTCCCTACTGTGTGTGTGCTGAGAGGAAACCCAATGTTAATACACAGTCTAGGCTCTGTAAAATGTATGTAACAACATGCCCGTTTACAGAGCCTGGGCTGTGAATTGACACTGGATTTTTTTTCAGTGCCCACACAGTACGGACAGCTACATGCTTGTTGACAAATGTATTTTGTCAACAAGCATGTTCCAGAATCACTGACTCCACCTTTAAGGATTTCACGTTGTGCACAAATAAAATATGTACTTAACTAATGTTGTCTCTGACTTCTTCTGCGCGTGCCTGGTTCTGTCCACAGGTATTGGTCCAGTGTTTGGCCTCCTGTTCATCCCTCTGATTGGCTCAGCCAGTGACCACTGCAACAGCAGTTATGGCAGACGACGGCCGTTCATCTGGCTGCTGTCTATGGGAGTCCTTCTAGCACTTATCATCATTCCCAACGCCGATGTTCTGTCAGCGCGCTTCGCCTGGGGTGGGCGCAGTTTCCAGGTAGGATAACTGTTTATTGTTTGTCATTCACATTTTGATGAATTTTACCTACAAGGCACCAAAGCCAAGAAATTAAATTGTGTTACGGTGTTGTTTTTTAGTGGCCGTAAATGTAATTGCAGGCGCTTATGGACCAGGGTTTCTTTCAAAACTAAACATTATATACTGTATGAAGTCAATATATTGGCAGTTCTTACCTGTGTAACGCTTTCTCTCTGTGTTCTGATCCAACATTGTGACCCAGAAGTTATGAGAAGTACAGACAGAGAGTATGTATCAGTAGCGTCGCCAAGGTGACACTCGCCCAGGCATGCCTGCTGCATTCAATTGTATGTGGAAAATCGGTAACTTCAGACACAGCAGCACACACAGTGTGCAGAATGACCTTTTCATCAGTTTTGAAAATGTGGGACCTAGGACCATGTCTTATTGAAACCATACACTGTATATAAAAGATAAAAACTACATTTTAAAACTGAGCATATATCCACACTATATTTCTGTCTACAGTAACGTGACTTCACACACTGTGTGTATGTGTAGGCCTATGTCTGAATAGCAGAGCACTGCAGAGTTCTGTAGTGGGTCATATGCTCAATCACCATTGTTTTAACTCACTATTTGATAGATAGGAACTTGACAGACAATAAACTAGATGGTAATTATACAGAGTCTGTATATATCACTATAATTTTACAACACAACTGTTTCTTAATGTCATTGTTTCCTTGCTTACAGGTGGGCTTCCTTATCTTAGGGGTAGTGCTCCTTGACTTTTGTGGACAAGTGTGCTACACGCCTCTGGAGGCCCTTTTGTCGGACCTGTATCGTGAAGAGGAGGAGTGCGGACAAGCCTTTGCCATGTTCTCCTTCATGGTGAGCCTGGGAGGCTGTGTGGGTTACCTGCTGCCTGCACTGGACTGGAGTAACGGCATGCTCTCAGTTTACCTGGGAGGCCAGGCAGAGTGCCTCTTCTCCCTCCTCATCTTCATCTTCATCTCCAGTGTGCTCATCACCATGAAAGTGTCTGAGGAACCCTCGTGTGCCAGCAGTAGCTCTGTGGGTTCTGGAGCGTTACTAGAGTCCCCGGGTGTTGCGCTGGAGGCCGGTCGGTGCGGCGTGCCACGCTCCTGCTGCTACCTGATCAAGTTCAAGCTGCGGCTGCTGAAGTCTGGCTCGCTGCTGTGCCTGCTGAGAACGTGCTGGGCCATGACCCCGGCCATCTACAGGAGCTACTGCCACGTACCGCGGGTCATGAGGCAGCTGTGTCTGGCTCAGCTCTGCAGCTGGATGGCTCTCATGTCTTTTATGCTCTTCTACACAGACTTTGTGGGGGAAGGCCTGTACGAGGGCGTGCCCAGCGCGTTACCCGGAAGTGTGTCCAGGCAGAGATACGATGAAGGTCAGATTTCTTCTTTATTACAGTGTATTGAAGATTTGATGTGTTACGTGATTTTTTTATGTTGCCTTCAAACAATATCTTTCTAAATATCCATCTATAGCTCATTGTGATAAAAATACACTAGATATCATAAAACAGGGCCTTCATAAGTCCCTCATTGAAGTTCCAACAGCATTTAACAATATGACGTCACATCACCAAGAACAATCTCCATAACAAGGGATGCACGTAGCAACTCATTTTTCCCAACATTTAAACTGACATTTTATTTTCAACCCCATCCATATCCATAACTTAAAGCATGTTATTAGACAAACGTCCATACTACCTTTGTGTCATCATGACTTTACCTCGGCGTTCAACATAAACTGGCTTTGGTTCCATCTCGGCTGTGCGGTCGGCTCTGTAACAGCTGGGCAGGAGGCACTAACATTCCTCAGGCACAGGTGGAGGACAGAGACGAGGCCTGTGTTCCTGCATGCCCACATGCCTTCCTACTGCCCTCACTTTGTCTCTCGTCATTGTAGTGGACATATATAGCATATATAACATAGACCATTCGTACAAGAGATGGTGAAGATTTATTTGAAGTAGTTTAGTAGTAGTTTAGTTGCCACTGAACAAGTTACAAATCTGTTGTACGCGTAAACCAAGCTCAAGCCAACTCAAGGGATTACAAGTATTACTTTCCACCACTGCACTCAAAATGTAAACAATGACACAAAAGCTTAAGCTTCTGTTCCTGCTCTGTAAATCCTAGAGTTGTCAGTACTCTTGCCAAACAGTTGTATGCCTAATATGTCCTTATGGCCAGTCTGCTGTATGCCTATATGACTCTTTTGTCCACTATGAATTTTTTCAGCTTCCTATCTCACTTCACCCGTTCTTTCCCACTCCTGTCCACCTGTTTACTCATTTAATTCTTGTCTTCAACCATTCTCCCTCTTTTGTTTGCCATTTTCATCCATCCACATTCTTTTTCTCGTCCATCTTGTCTCCCTCCATACTTTGTTTACCTTTTACTTTTCCTCTGCCTCTCCTTCCTGTACTTTCCAGGCCACGGCGAATGTCACACTCACAAAGAAATAATTTCAATTAATCAGCAAACAAAGGACTTGTTCATTCAAGTCAGGTAGCGGCCAAAGCACACAATTCTGAAGTCTGTCCAAGTTGCCTTGTTTAATCTGAAACACAGCGTGTGTTATTAAACTACATCATTCAGCCTGCATCAAGGTTATCTCCAGTAGTCGATACCTGTGAAGTACAGATTTTTCCTCATACTGCAGCAGCTCTCCTTTGTACAGATTCTGTAGCATTCTGGCATGGTCCACTATCTCTGAGGGCTTGGAGTTTCATCCTCATCATATTCTGTGGTGCTTGTAAAGTAGAGTAACATGGTCCGCTCACTTCTTTCACAGTAGTGATTCTTCGCTCTGCTGTTGAACTTCTGACCCACGCCGTTCCCTGAGAACAAGCGGAGAGATCTGGCTGACATAAATAAGAGTCCAGACATGCAGCCAGTCTAGCTTCCTCACATTAGTACTAAAACTGAAAAATGGTGGATGAGCACGGGACATTATTAGAAACACAAACATTTTCCCACAGACAACAAAATCCCATAGTTTACTTAAATTTAAAAGTAAGACGTTTTGTCATTGTCAAAAGCTGCTATGCATTCAATGATTCTGTTTACATTGTTTAAGTTAAAAGGCAATGTGATGAATGCAGATGCTCTTAAGTTGGAACTGTAAAAAATGATTACGTTTATTTCTTCATAAATAGCACCCTTTCATATGAATTTCGTCTGTTTCAAATACCTAATATGGTAGTTATTTTAAGTGTCAAAAACATGTCAAAACTAGCCTTTTGCTTTTTATGAGTAAGGATTGTTTTTTTTTATCAGAGCACACGATACATCACAAGATTTCAATTTGTTCTCAATTGTTCATTAAGGCCGCAACTGACTGAATGTAGCCATATCATGACGGCAAACGGCAGGGAACATGAATGAATCTAATTTTGGCCATGGAGTTTTCATCTCTGCTTCTGTTCTTCTAACCTAAAATTCAGCCTTAGTCATTTGACGAGTCCTCTTCCAAATGCTTGTTGTCTTGCTGACCTATGGCCTAGAGGATCAGTGCCTCAGTAAACCAGGAACCAGACTGTGTGCTGTTAAAAGGCAGTCATCATTACAGCTGGGTCTCCTACAGAAGATGTCTGAAAGAAGATATAAGCACCATGGACTCCACTGGTTGTATTTCAAGTAACATTTGTCTTTCAGGTATCCGTATGGGCAGTCTGGGTCTGTTCCTGCAGTGTGCTACCTCAACCTTCTTCTCCCTGGTCATGAGGCGTTTAGTTCGGCGTTTTGGCTCCCGGCTGGTCTACCTGAGCAGTATGGTGAGCTTCACCTTTTCCGCTTCCGTCATCTGCCTGTCCAAAAGTGTGGTCTTGGTCACGGCAATGGCTGCACTCACTGGCTTTGCGTACGCCACACTGCAGACCCTGCCCTACACGCTCACCTGCCACTACCACAAGGAGAAAGAGGTCAGCAAAGAACTAATAACCATAAGCCTTGTTTCCACTGAGCGGTTTGGTGCGGCTCTGCACGCTTTGATTGGTGTTTCCACTGTGAAGTTGGGAAGGGTCGGCAGTGGAAACACAAGCCAGATCCAGCGTTATCGTGCTGACCCCAACTCAGTGGAAACAAGGCATAATACACAAAGATGCAGTGTTGACATAATCAGAATGATTGACTGAGTCGACTCTTTTCTTTTCTTTTCATTTCAGATCTATATGCCAAAAAGGAAAACCAAAATAATGCATAAAAACGGTGTTACAATCAAGCGGGACTCTGTGTATTTGACTCCTGCGGAGGAAAAAGAGGCGGATCTGAACCACAAAACTGGGACTCCATACGAACATGCCATCTTCAGCCAGAACGGCTCATCTCCCGACTCCGGTAGAGCCGAACAGGACGAGGCTGAGTCAGGGTTTGAGAAACGTGGTGTGGGTTTGGACTTTGCCCTCTTGGACAGCACCTTCCTCCTCTCTCAGGTTATCCCCACCTTCTTCATGGGCATGTTCGTTCACTTCGCACAGTCCGTCACTGCCTATATCGCCAGCTCTGCCATCTTTGGTGCTGTCGCCATATATTTGGCCACTCGAATCGTCTTTGACCACAAGGACCTCAAATGCTGAGACCGGGGAGCTAGAGATGTGGGTGAGGTGAAATGACAGATAATCAATGAGACTTTCAGGTTCCATGGGTGGAACTCAACAATGCACTACTGTTTCCAGGATGCCTTGCTCCAGTGCCGTGTTTTTTACTTTTACATTGGGGAAGTGTTTGTTTGTGTGTGACAGGTTATGAGAGAAAGTGTCACAAGAGGTGTTATTGTACACATTATATGATGTTTCTTTCTAAGAGCATTGGTACATTAACACCTGAAGAGTCAACACCAGCTGTGTGCACAGGTGTCAGGTGTGATGCTCGCTGTACTGAATTCAATTGAATTCTAGAGAAAACCTCTCTGAAGACTTTTTGCCGTGACATATTTTCTTTCCCATCATCTTTTTCCTCAGGTACCGCACACTGATTTACTGTAGAACTTGTCAACCTCAGATACAAAGATATTAACACATTTTGTTCATGGTCTTCTCCTGAGCTTTACACAGCTTTTAAAAGTGCATTCTGTTTTATCCTTGAAATAACATGTCAAACGCAGCATTGGCTTGTACAGACTCATCTGACGCATCACAAAGCCAGTCTGAAAACTGGTCAATATCTTATTATGATAGGCCTGTCTTTCTTCACAACGACAGAATGGATAGATAAATGCATTCTTGTCTCTACCAGAAGAAATAAGTGGGACCATTGGATCAGTCCTTCTAAGATGAAAAACACATTAAAAGGGGGTACTCCAGATTTAGTATTGCTAAAAGGCCTCATCTTATGTGTTTCCAACCGTCTAGTGTCAACTATGAATTACTGAACAGTTCTACTGTAAATATTTTTATACAAGTTTATGTATATCCCTATGGGAATTTAGTTATGCAACCTGTCGGGAGGTGAGGTTATCACCTGTGGTTTGAGAATGAAGCTGTTTACTGGAACTGGAAATATTGCATCACACGTCCTCTTTCTAGATAACCAAGATTAATCTAGTGGACTGCTCGGTTTGCCCAACTATGCTTCTGATGAGGACAGTCATCTCAGGTTAGTCCCTTGTTTTAGTGCCACATCCTGTCCTCATGCCACAGATAAAACACTTTCTCTACTGCCCAAAATACTCATGTTTAACTGCATTTTCAATTGACAATCTAGGACATCCAGATGGGCTTTATGTAATGCTGCATGTAAACGTGTGTGGTGGATGACTCATGGAAGCCCACTTCATAGCACCCATTCCTGAACGACCTCAAAAAGTCGCTCAGAGTAGGGAAATATTCGGTTAATGAAAATGATGTAGTAGGCACTACATATTGTCGGGCGATAGCGTGTGTGTGTGTGTGTGTGTGCCTGTGCGCAAAATGCACAAGGAGAGAAAAAAACGTCTAGCAGAAGCCGAAGTGTGAGAAAAGGTTGTTTGAAGTGCCTGTACATTTTGTCGAACTTTTCTTTTTGTACATATGTATTTATTTATTATGCTTTTATTACAAAATAGCACCTATTAAACTATTGGCTTATTTGGCATCTTTCATAGGTGCAAGGGTGAAGGCTTCTGTGAAAAGAAAGATAAGTTATTTGTATAGATGTGGTATAGAAGCATTGTCAAAGCTATAATTTATTTTAACATTACTTACTTTACCCTTAAGCTTTGATAACATCACAGAGTCAAATGGCGTCGATGTCTGCTGTCAGTACGCAACAAATTAGCTGCAGATGAGAATCCAAATACCTTTCTGTGGTCATTATCCATATAGCCTTTAACAGCTGAATTTTTTTTTTCCTGTCAAACAACTGAGGGGCTTTGGTTCATGTTGCATATTATGAAGCTCATCATTTTGCCAGTACTGCTTTATCTGGGTCTTTTGTAACCACTTTGTTTCTTCTCCCCAGAGATTTGTTTTCTCAATGATATCTTCAACTGAATGGGAGGAGCTGTTTTCACTCCCTATTGCTCTCACCAAATCTCCTGTTTCATTTAAGACAAAGTGCCAATGGGACTACTATGGTTGGACTGGAAGTTGAATTCTGATGTGATCTGGGTTTCTTTTTAATCAGTTTTTATGAAGAGATAACAATGTCGAATTTTATCATTTGTGTCATCCTCGTGAATGCACACTGCCATAACAAGTTGTATGTCATTTTCATGATACATCCATCAAATTGTGTATGAATATGCAGTTACCAAATCGATTTTATACAAAATAAAAGTACTGCTTTGTTAAAAAGAGGTTGTCCTGGAGTCATTTTATGAAATACATTATTCTCAATATTATAAACAAACATGATTTGTTATGGTACCACAACATATTTAAACTTCACATATTACATATTATGGGATAGAGCAGCCATTTAGTTTATAGGTTTTACTATTGGAATTAATTTGATGTTAGGGCATTTTTATCATTGCTTTAGCCAGTGCTTGGTAGTATACCATTTCAGTACATTTCTGCAGTTAGGTGAAGAGACGCTGTATACTAAAGCCTGTGGAGGATCGGAGGAGAGGTTGAAATTAACATGGAAATGGTGCCATCCTTTGGAAATCTTTGGGAACTGACGTACTGTAGGAGAGGCCGCTGGTGCGCAACTGCACTGGCTTTCACTGACGCATGGACAAGCTGCTGTTGGCATTATCTGTTACATGGAAAAGACGATAGGCTTTCATGTTGCTGGGAATGGCATGCTGACAATGTGTGCCATTTCATGACGGGCCTCTTCTCTTTACTCCTCATACCTCTCTCACGAATGCATCATGGGAAACGCACGGGTTATGTTGTGCTTATAAAAATCTGATACTTAAGTTTAAAATACCATTATTGGCCTCCGTTACCCAACCGTGGTGATTTAGAGTCGAGGAGGTAGTCGAGTCGGTGTCTTGCTCAAGGACACGTCAGCAGGGCGGATGCTGGCCCACACTGAGGTCTTGAACCCTGATCTTAGCGGTCTGCACCCCGCTGTCCCTCTGCTCCAGGCTGTGATTTAAGACCCAGAAAAACGTAGATTTGCTGGGGGCAAAGTTCTTTGAACGGCGCAACAGAAGACTTGGGACCACAAGAGTCCTGTCATTGCTCTCCGGTGACAAGTGGGCCTGTTTTTACACCTTCCTTCTAAATAAGGAAGCGGCCTGACAGACATATGACCACCGACCCAATTTGGGAGCAGCCCGAGTGCCCCATCGCGTCCCACGGCCCTCTGAACACCACCAATAAGCTTCTTTGCCCTTCCAGTGCAGCAGTGTGACAGTATAGGCTATTCCCCTCAACTCTCCTCAGACTTGGGGTCTTTTTCCCCTACCGTCAGCACTATCTTCTCTACCCTTGTATTGTCCAATCGGTGAAGTCAGCATGATGTCATCCAGGGATGCGATAGCCCTGGCAAGGTTGAAACCGGGTTTTCGGTGAGAGGATTTGTTCCGAATTCTTACCAGGAGGGAGACTGAGTGGACGAAGAGAGAGAAAGAGAGAGAGAGAGGCAGTGCGTTTGTGTGTGTGAGGGAGAGAGAGAGGCGCGGAGGAGCTGCAAAACATGGTAATCACCACCACCAACATCACCACCATCACCCACACCATCACCTCCAGCTCTGCCGCGCGCTCTCCCGTCTCCTCTCCTCCTCTGCGCCGGGGCTTGTGTTTCATGCCCAAAGCCCTGACCTGCGCTCCCGAAATAGGCCTAACCCTCAGCCAGCATGCCGAAGGAAGCAAAACAAGAAGAGCGGTATTTTTAGGGTCATTAATTTGGACCACGTGGCCCGAAGGTAAACCGGATGGCTGTTGCGCAAAGGCTCCTCGTCAGTATGTCCTGCGAGGCCGGTGGCACGCCGCACTGGACGCTGACCGCGGTAGTTCTCCTGCTGGGCTTTCTGCTGGGGATCGTGTCGGCGTACCCGATACCAAGCGGCGGCGGCAGCAGGACGAACGCAACTTTGCTGGAGAAGCGATGGGAGACCCTGTTCTCCCGCTCGGTGCTGGGGATCTCCGGGGAGAAACCGGAGCAGAACTGGGAGAGTGACTATCTGCTGGGCATCAAGAGAGTGCGGAGGCTCTACTGCAACGTGGGCATCGGGTTTCACCTTCAGGTCCTCCCCGACGGCAGGATAAACGGTGCACATAATGAGAACCAGTACAGTGAGTTATTATACCTCCACCAATGTAATGCAATAGACATAAAAGAGAGAGAGAGGCAGAGGAGTCAATAAGCATGGATCTGTGATGAGGGGGCTAGTCTACAGTATTTCCCCTCTATTCATTTGCATGATCATATGTCATCCGACCCTTGAGGGAGAATTGAATTTCTTCCAAGGCAAAGACAGATCTATTAAAAAATAAATAAGTATCCATCATTGCTGAGCACCCCCTTCCTCCCCCCACTCCCCCGCCGAGCTCAAACATGACATGAATGTATGGACGCTTTTAGACACAACTTATTTTTACGCAGCTCAGTGTGAGGGCGGCCCACAGACCAATGGCCGTGCACGTCAATGCAATTACTGCAATAAACCAGAATGCGCTTTATTGACACGCTCCTGGATGCAAGCGTTAGATGGGGTGAAAGATGCAGAACAAAGGCTCGGCATGCTGCGCAGCAATCTGCAAGGTTACACCCATAGACGCAGAGAGAGAGAGAGAGAGAGAGAGAGAGAAAAAGAAAGAGAGAGAGAGAGCACAATGCCACAGTCACAATGATATAACGCTCAATCAGCCAGGATCGAATGGTATTTCATTACTATTATTATCAATAGGCATATTATTATTACTCTAATGTGAATATTCTTTGTCTTCATATCAGGTCTAATAGAGATCTCCACGGTGGAGAGAGGAGTGGTGAGCCTGTATGGGGTGAAGAGTGAGTTGTTTGTCGCAATGAACAGCCGTGGGAGGTTATACGGAACGGTAGGTATGCATAGTATTTCATAATATTGTCCAGCAGTGTTAATTAACGGGGTCCCGGTCATAGGACGCACTTGCAGCTTCACATTGTGGGATGGGACAGACTGCTCCATCTGCCTGCACGGGGACCGCTCGTTATGTGTTGTGAAATCAATATATTTGAATTTCATCAAGAATTTAAAAAATCTCTATCAAAAGCAAGAGTGCCGGGTTGCCTTTTGGTAAATAATGATGAGGTTAACAGATGCAGGATTGAGCCCACGCACCTGTAATGTGGACGTGTGTGTGAGGAGCAGGGAAAACCCCCTGACGCAACCTGTCAGCTGAGCTGGAAATCGATTTGAACGGCAAAGCGCTATTGCATGGGAGTGCAAAGGCTTAACTAACCCACTATTACAATCACCAACAGCACTTTCTCCTATCTCTAATATTGCAAAAATATGTTAATTTATAGTTTATATTCAGAAGATATTTAATTTACACAATTATGTGTTTAAACATTAGTCTTAAAAAAAACCCTGTCTCAGAAGGGGCGTTTCCTGAACAGGTTGTTGCTATTCTCACCAAATGGCAAACTGCAGTTAGGCTTCATTTCTAAGAAGCAGTGAATACAAAAGAACATCCTCCAGCATGTATATTTGGCTCTCCAAATGTATGGCACCTTTTGAGTTTTTTCATTTATGTTGATGCATTGCATCCTCAACGCCTGTATTTGTTAAAGGCCCAGCTTTTTCTCTGCCAGTTTTATGTCAGCTTTTCAAGAATGGCTGAAGCACACAGTGTGTGGAATACTTTGACAATGGTTTGATCAAGAAACATAAAGACATCAAATACCTGCTAGCAATAAGAGATCTGAGTTTGAAATTAATGAAATGCACTCGGCAGCAAGAGTTTTTTCATTTATAGTCAACCTTAAGGTGGAGTCAGCGATTCTGGAGTGATGCTGGACCTTTTTTCAGCCTGCACACAGTAAGGACAGGTAGCAGATCGTGAGAAGATAATGTACTACAGAAGAAACGTTCTCCAGAAGTGCTAACTCACCTTTAAACCTCTTCTGATTGGGGCGTGTAGCTTTTTGAGACCGGCATTATCCCACAGGCTTTAAAGGTGAGTTAGCGCTTCTGGAGTACATTATCTCCTCACGATCTGCTACCTGTCCTTACTGTGTGCAGGCTGAAAAAAGGTCCAGCATCACTCCAGAATCGCTGACTCCACCTTAAGGTTGACTATAAATGAAAAAAAGTTATTGCTCTCCTTACTGTATAGGCTATATCTTTCATGTATTTATTGTACAGATGCTATGTGTATACACACCATGTAGATATGTTTAATCTTTTACTCTTGCTGCCGAGTGCATTTCATTAATTTCAAACTCAGATCTCTTATTGCTAGCAGGTATTTGATGTCTTTATGTTTCAGTTGTAATTCCGTTCATAAAACAATTACATTAAACCTGACCTCAAACCTTGCATCCTCATCAGACAGATGACATGTTCTTGAAAAATACAGGATATAACCTTTAGAGGCTGACACAGATTCTAGAACAGTGGCAGCTTTGAATATATAAACGTCAGCAGTGGTGGGGGACACATTGTTTGTAGTAGAGGCCTGCTGACACATGGCTGCTGGTTTGCTCGTGCTGGCCAACAAGTTTGACAGATAGAATGTGAGTCCGTTATCTGGTAATGAGTGATGAAGCGTTAGTTTGCGAGCAGGCTGAGGATCTGATAAGAGATTGAATTAGGCCACATGGCTTCTGATGGGCAGTCATGCACTGTCAGCTCAGCGTAGCAGAGCAGTCCCATTGTTCTACAGAGTGACGGGTCAAACATTTAGAGATTATTTTCCATAGCGGAACTTTATGTGGAAAATAGTTATCAGGGTTACCCTCTTACCTAGAATCTCCCTGATTTTGTTTGATTTGTAATGTATGCAAAGTTAACTGATGGTTTCATTTCTTTATTATATTGTTTAAATATGTCCTTGAGAAAAAGTTAGTGTTTTCTTGCTGAGAGTTAAACAATAAGCTAAGCTTAGCTTGAAAAATGGAAAAAAGTTCTCCCGTGAGTTTAGAATTTGTTTCTCTCCCGGCCTTTCTCCAAACTTCGTGGGGAGGTGCCTGGTCAAAAAATGACCGAGCCAATTGGACTTGCGTTTTGACCTAACGTTCTTCCCTTATACCGGAATGCAGCTTCTGATTGGGTCCTGTACCGGTCAATCTAGCTTTTTGAGACCGGCATTATCCCACAGGCTTCACATTTGTCGATCTTTGTTGACATCAACGACTACAAGAACCAATCAGCGGCTGCCTTCCACTAATCGATGGAGATTGGAGAAAGGCGTGAATGACGCGGGAGAGAAACAATTGTGAAGCACGCGCAAAATCAAGCTGGTCTCGCCAGGCAAATCTTCAAGCACCTTTAAAGGTCACAGACGATGTTGTGCTTTTGAACCGAAAAACAAAGTAAAAAATTGTGGTCCCTTATTGCAAGATTAAACAAGCTAGATATGATGTGTCAATTAATGAGCTTTTTATGTTTATCTCATCATACAACTCTCAGCAAGAAAGTGAATGAACAAATCCCCCAAAATGTAAAATTATTCCTTCAAGTTCAGTATTTCAGTTATTTTCTGTGAATAGGCCATCACTATAGGATTTAATTGTGTGTAATATATGAAACCAATATCTATATGTAAATGCACAAAATCAGAACATTTTAAAGAGCTATTGGTGCAAGTAAGGTGCACAATGAAAACTGTACATTGTCAATATGTGAATGTTCATTATTTATTCCTATTGCTGTGTCTAAATGTATCCATATATTTTTGAGCATTGCTCAGATCCTTTTCAAAGACCATTTAAATATTTGTAGCCGTTGTAGCTTCTATCTGCCGTATCTTGAACAGATAATTAAAGTGCACACGGTATGTGTCTTTGTCCTCCCCAGACAGTCTTCCATGACGAGTGCAAGTTCAAGGAGAGCATGCTCGCAAACAACTACAACGCCTACGAGTCTCTGGTCTACAGGGGCTCCTACATAGCACTCAGCAAGCATGGCCGCGTGAAAAGGGGCAACAAGGCCACCACTGCCATGACTGTAACGCACTTCCTACCCCGAATATGACGAGCGAAAACTGGCAATAACAAACTTCTTTGCACATGTGGATTAATTCCCAGGTAACATAGATACCGTATACGTACGTACAAACACAAAAGACAAAATGGACTGTAAAAGAAAGAAATACCACTATATCTGATAGTATTTATTCAAACTTTATATGTATATTTGGGTAGATTACTTTGTATTAGAGATGATGGAAATGCCATTATTTGCTGCTTTTATGTTTGTCATCATTTCGTGATATGAAGGGGATGGAGAGGTATCACTTATCCCCTTGGTTTCTATGGGTGCTTGCTGGGATTGGTTGAGTCAGGAAATGAAATGGATACGTTATTACCTCAAAGCACCATATCCCGAGAAGAAGAGGAGGAAGAAGAAAAAGAGGAATGTGTGCATGACATTTTTTTTTAAAGAGAAGAATGTCTGTTTACTTCAAATGTTTTTTTTGCTGTCATCTGTCGAGGACGTGGACTCTTCTAATCCTGTACGTTCGAATGCCTCTGTCACTGTCAGGGCAACTAGAGCACTTGCAAAAAAGGCGATGGTTTGTCTTGCTTCGTCATGAGGTGGCGGTGCCTTGAATTCCTACTTGGGGCCCTCCTTACCCTTGCATGCGAGAAATGCGGTGCAGAAATAGGAATGAAACACAAGTCAGCACTCCCTCAGACACCGCGGGGAGGGGGGAGGGGGGTGGCACAGGTTCTTCCACTTTACTTTCTTTCCATTATTAGATCAATTAAGTAATTGAGACTGTATGCTGCACAGGGCCCAGTGGAGCCTCTTGTTAAAATGGAAAGTTAGATTTAGAGTAAGGACTCATCCCCCCATCATCAAGGGAGCTTTGACAATCCCAGGTTTTACTTTCAGTTTTTTTGTAGCCGGATCATCAGGCTAGATTGAGTGCGTTGAGTGTGCACTTTATGTGTGGCCATGCATTTAATTTAAGTATGTATGTGGAATTGCTCTTTTTGAGGGCTGTTTATTTTGAAATAGTTTATTTTCTCCTCTCATTGCGGGAGGTGTCAAGGAAGATGTCTTTGTAAACAGAGTATCATCGATCTGACATTATGAAGCAAATGTGTCCTCAATTTCTGTCTGCTGTTTGTTAAA
Source organism: Hyperoplus immaculatus (assembly GCA_949357725.1). Classification (NCBI taxonomy): domain Eukaryota; kingdom Metazoa; phylum Chordata; class Actinopteri; order Uranoscopiformes; family Ammodytidae; genus Hyperoplus; species Hyperoplus immaculatus. Next base: position 29,739,110 of record OX442354.1, on the reverse strand, counting down.
GTTCCCACAAGTTCAAATTTAGTTAGTACGAGCTGTTGCGTTTGGCCTGTAGATTTGAATTTTTATTGTTGAAGTCTCACACTCATTTATTTTTTAAGCAAACGTAACGATGGGAGCCGTTTTACTTTCACACTGGTTTGATGATATTTGGACAACGGAGTAGTTGATTCACTGTAAACATGATGGTCCACTGCATTGATTTTAGAACTGGAGCTACTTCTTAGTTCACAATTCTGGGATTCGTGAACAACACTTCTGGTAACTTAGTCTTTCCGTCATTTAGATGATGTGGATGGCGCTTATGATCCCAGATTTAAAGCTATTTATGCATTATTCAGCTTGGCCACTGTGTCACAGTACGGCTTCTTGTGAAAAAGTAGTGAACCGAAGGGTTGTATAAGCTCTGTCTATCCAGGCTTTCTGTATGCAGCATACCATACTTGAATTCAACAACTGCTCATGCTCCTCTTTCAGATACTTTAGTTTTACATTGTGGAGATGAGGGCGAGTGGGGGTAGGCAAAGAGCAAGCGAAGTTGAAGATAGCAATGAAGTAGAGAGGACTTGTATGGGACTCTGCATGTTGCACTGATTGTTTGTTTAACTTGGTGAGGGTGTGGACAATGCGGTAAAATAGAGTAGTGGGCCCGTGGGACAGTCAGTGCAGCGCCCTGGCATTCTTGTCCCATTCATGTGAGCCATTTTTGTACCAAGGTCGAAGATGTGAGCTTTGTGTTCTTTGTGTTACTGATGTCGGCATGCTTTTCCTGCTCCATCTCAACGACTTTAACCATGTTGTTTTACGCAGCTCTACACCTGTCGGGCTATTTCTTGATCAAGGCTAAAATGGTTGTCCTGTCATGTGCAACAATGATATGAATGATTCTGCACATTTCTCGTACGTCTTTCGCAGAATCTGTTAAATGTTGAAGAGGAGGTAAGACTAAGTTCGATTCCTAATGATTTCAAGGTCATATATTATATTTTGGTACTTGACCTGCAATATTCTGTAAGCAGCCAACCACCAGTCTGGGCAGTCTGGTGAAACGTGAGTTAAAGAAAGAAGCAAAGCTCTTATAGATATATGTTATCATGTTTTACCTCATGCCCTTTCTAACATTACTTTAACGCACTGACAGAGAGTCTGTGAACGACGGTTTTTGTTCTCTTTAAGCTTGAGCCTATGTCGAGTAGCAGAGAGACGAATGTGCAGTGTCTGGTGAGAATGAGTGTGCATGTAAGTGTGTGTGTGTGTGTGTGTGTGTGTGTGTGTGTGTGTGTGTGTGTGTGTGTGTGTGTGTCCAACTGAGCACACTCCTCTCATGTTCTGTTTCTGTCAAAGTGACAGTATAGATGGTATCAGATCGATTTACCTAGAGTCAGGAATAACAGGGCATTGTGCACTGTGCAAGCTGATGGAGTGTAGTCTCCTCACAGTGGAGGTTAAATATGACAGAGGATTGTTGAAGGCAACACAGAGGCCACTGAGGGAGACACCAACTGGTTTGAACTTGTAGTTATGTAGCAAAAGGACACAATCAAATGCAGAATCAAATGCTTCCAGGATGAAAGGGACACTTGAGTTAAACAGGCTGTCTGATGGACTGAATACTGTGACCCAAGAGCGCAACTTGACACTCCTAGGACGTCATGTTTAATGTATTTTGAATATTGACACCATTGATAATTGTGTAATATTCACAATGACTGATCAGCCTTCATCACATAACTATGATCAGAAAATGATCACCTGTAGCTTTTTCGGGATTGATTAAGCAAAAGTGAGGAGTTGTATGAAGAGGTATTTTAGCTAATTTGCCAAAAGAATACAAAAGGTGCAAATGTCCTTTTTTCTTTAGGGAGTGCAATTAACTGAGCAGATGTACATGTGGTTTTCCCTTTGCTACACTTGTATCAAAACAATGTTACTTACATGATCAAAAGTACTTTTCATTGATGCCAACATTGTGTTAGTTACTGTGTTTTATTTTCTTATTTATTCTGGGGAAACTTTCAGCACAACAAGCAATGATTTGAAGGGCAGAATGCGAATTGTTAAGTTACGATGGCTCCTGAAGTAGCATTGTAAGGGACACCTATTAATTTGATCATATTTACACCAAATACAACTTGGCTTGGTGTCTGATTTTCAAAGCTTGAGGATTGTAAGTTTAAAGAAAAGTTACATGTCCTACAACTTTTGCATGACATTGTATTTGGAGACAAAAATGTTGTATGATTTAGCAGTAACTGAGAGAAGAAAACCTATTATCTTTCAACATTAATGCTTACTTCCTAAATTCCTTTATTATGCATATATATATATTTGAATGGACTAGGTACCCCCCTCCCTTACATTAAGGATCCATTGTCTGGATTTTGCCATTGTGCTTATCAGGCCTGCTCAGCTATGTTGGTTCACAGGGAACTGAAGGTCTGTGTAAGGATCTAGGATCAGACTTGTGTGTATGTGTGTGTTGTGTGTCCCTGTGTGCCAGCAGCCTTTGTGTTTCTCTCTCAGTTTTTTCTATTCCTGCACTGAGGGGAGAGTGCGTCCTCTGAGTCCCCCTCCTCTTTTTTAACATATACCTCACCTTCTGCCTTAGTTCCGATTATTGAAATGATTGTAAATTAGTTTGAAACAACAGACTTCTCCAATCATTTGTTTCTGAAAAATATGATGACGAGTAAGTAAAATACTATATTACAAATGGTTTTCCTTTTATTTTTGTACGTATGTGCTGTGCACAGCAGTCAACTGTATTCCTGAGATGATAATAAAATACGTTTTGTAAAAGCCGTTGTGATTTAATGTTTGTTGCGTCATGCTTCTTGACTCCTGAAGGACATTATCATAGCAAACTATGGGAGACAGTGAAAATGTTAAAGTCATGGTCAATTAACCAAGAGTCAGAGTGCGGTGCCCACTTCTGATAGTTTGACAACAGATGTGAATGTAAATTTAGGAAGAGAAATTTGCAAATTGCAGTAACCTTTTCTCTCTCTTTATATCTTAACACACCATAATAACAATATAGAACTCAGAAATACAAGAACTAGGGTTAGGGTAAGTAAGTAAAGTTTCTGTACATAACTGTAAAATATAGATAAAATAGAGACTGTCTTTTAAATGTACATGTTTAAAGTCTTGACGTCAGTGCATATCAGGTTGCCTTAATGTACAAACATATCAAATCTGTTCCTGATAATAAATGAATGGTGAATTAGATGACCTAGTTTTAAATTGAACAGCTTCTACAAGAACCTCCTGTGACAACAAAATAACTGCTTTTACAACACACCACAGTGATCCAAAATAACTCAGGCCATAGTCTCTATTAGTCCTGAATCACATACTTTCTCCAGGGCTGTTTCGAAAGACTTATTTGGAAAATAAGTGATGCCCGATATCGCCCAATAATTTGTTTGTTTTCCTTGCAGGCATTCAACTTTAGGTAGTTCTAAATATTAATTACAGCTTCGACTTTCAAAACAACCGTCAAGTTACCTGCAATACTTTCTATTAACATTTTAAATATTATATAACGATGCTATGTTTGAAGGGTGAAAACTTCCATCTCTAAAATGTCACCTTTTCTTTAAAAATGCTTAAGATTATCAAAATGTATGAAGGAACAGTGAATTTGCTCATTTATATGAAATCAACAGAGGTTGGGAATGAACCATAATGTAATAATAATAATAAAAAAAAACATAATGTAATAACTGTTGGAAAATGTAACCAAATACAGAGCCCATTTTACTTTTATCATAATGTGACAATTCATTTATTACAGTTTATTCTGCATTTTGTTACATTATAGTCCAGTTATAACATAATGGGGTTTATTACATTTATTTTAATACAATATAGTCGTTGTTACATTATAGGATCTTACAAGGCTACAATGCGGTCTAACAACAGTTGATAAGCCAGAAGAGTCACACTGTGACACAACAGAATACAATCCTCATTAAGCATTTATACCTAAACTGTATGGTATTATTTACAAGGGTTGAGAATTAGATATTTGTTCTTCATTAAGCAGGTTTAAATGGATTTGTAAAGCTTTAATAAGTGTTTGCCAGAAGCCCTCTTGTAATGTTACTCTAACCAGAGGAAATACATTTGAATCAAACTTTAACGAATAAAGTCAAACAACAATAATACAAATATTCTTACCTCAATTCTTTTTCTTTGGCACCAATGAGTATTGTCACTCCACTCTCTTCATCATCTTTTCATATCTTCGGCTGCCTTTCCATCCTCATTCCTCTCTTCCAGCCTCTGGAGTTACAGGGTTAATCTTTGTGTTAGATTTTCTTTAGGTGTGAACAAAGAGCACATATATGAGTAAATGATGTTTCCCATTTAATCCAGAAACATTTGTCATTTTGAACCGAAGTATTTCCTGTTGTAGCAATGCTCTATGCTCTTTCCTAAATAAAAGATAAATAAAATGGTGTTTGACCAGTTAGAGCCTGCAGGAATTCCACTTTGGCAACCCCTAACCACGGATCAACAGTCAGGTTCTTAGTCATTGTGGTAAATGAGTTAGCCGCTTTATCGACCCCCTGTTTAAATAGACCTGTTGGACTTTCTCCTCCTCCAGTAGCTGCCCACAGACCAAACTGAACATTTGTGCCGTTAGCATAAAGACTGAGAGCCCGAGAACCCCATCGATCATGCAACCGGCTTTCTTCCCACTCATCCTGATTGCTGTACATGTGTCTGTACCGGTGGATTGTGCACCGATGGTCCAGGACCCAGAGCAACTGTTAGGACATCAGGAGGGCAACTTCAACACAGGGGCACATACAGATACATCCGCTGGCACGGGACGTTTTTACTTGGAGCTGAGTGGATCAATGAGAAAAGGCATTCAGAGACACTTTCTGGGTAAGTCTGCCTTAAGGCATAGCAGCATAACTTTGATTCATTACAAATTATTGGATTAATTTCAGAGAAATAATGGCCTTTTGAATAACAAATGCAACTTTTTCTTTGTCCGGCTTTGTTAATTTAATTTCTAAAAGGGCAAGTAGCATACTTACATATATTTCATAAAATAAATGGACAATGTATTTGCACAAAGAAGTTCGTAAATACAATTGCCTTGCCTTAAATATTTCTCAATAAGTATATGTTGTAATTTAGGTGTCGGGTTTTGCTTTTCATTTGTAGAAACTAACAAGATTTCTGAAAGCCAGTCTTTGTTATTCAAATCACACAGTACATGATTTTGTCTTTTCAATATGAGATTTATTTTGATGATGGCATGTTTAAACCTGTTCTCTTACAGTTGTTTTGCCAACGAGAACAGACACAGGCAACTATGTGTCAATACTTGATTTGAGGAGAAGGCGGTTCATCTGCATGGACTCAGAGGGAGAGCTGTACAACTCTGTGAGTATCTTTGACAGCACAATTTGAGTTAAGTCAGGAAAGGAGTGCACACAAATATATTGTATGCGTTTGCTTTTCTCTGCCAAACAGAGGCAAAAGGACAGAGAAGATTGTCTCTTCCAGCGCATTTGGTTAGATGTGGTGAACCGCCGCGACGTGTTTTACTCTACAAGCGGGGGCCGGCTGCTCAAACTGGAGGGAGCTGAGCTAAGAGTACTTCACCAGGAGACACCTGAACCCTCGTCAGGCCTGCGGAAGAGGTTACTGGGTCCTTTAATGAGACAGAGGAGGAGTGAAGCAGTCAACCCCTCTGATCCATTAAGATCAGAGTCACATCCCACCACAGATCACAAGGATGCAGACCACCTGCAGCCCGACCAGGACCAGGCCGGCGCTGTGTCCAAAGAGACTATCACCTCCTGTGATGACCCTCTGAGGGTCTTACAGCCCAACGGGCCCGTCAGTCCTGTCAAGACTAATATTGCTGACCGGAAAGAACAAGAGTAAGAAACTGGACATTGGTTTAATATGTGACGTCTTTATGTTTGTTCTAAAAACGTGACTGCATAGTGGGAGTAAATACTTCTTAAAACACATTTTCCTGGGTTTGTGGACTGCATATCAGTGACAGCCACAGAATGACTTACAAAGGGCTGGTAGAGTCCAGACACTAGAGGGTGGTTTTAGATGGCAAGTTTAAATCATTATATATTTGACAACTTCTGAGATAAGACACTTGTATTTTATAAAAAGACGAGATCAGTTTTTATGGAACTGTTACGCTTGACAACATCACAAACTGTGTTACATCACAGCTGCTTGTACACATCTCCTGTTTGAATAGCATCGAAGGATGAGTTTGGCAACATTTGACATAATCATGCGGCTAGTTTGGTCCGGTGTCCTGTTGTCCTTTAACCTCTACTGTCAGTTAAATTTTAAACCCAGTGCCAGATGTGGCAATGTATGTTTTGCATATGCAAAAATGTGTAATCTGTAAGTAATTACAAATGTGTATCTGGGCATGCTGTTTTTAGTGAAAATGTATCTGCTTTAGCTATACATGAAAAGGATCAAATTATATCAGGTGCTGGACACCCAATAGTCACAGCAATGAAATGGTATTTATTTATTGAAATGTCTTAAATGACTTCTTTGCTAACCTACTGTTTTATTATTTATATATTTCACGTAGTGTTATTTCTGATGTGGAAAAATAAACGGTAATAATTCGGTGCACTTTGTGTTGTAGCTTGGGGTCCAGCAAGTTATTTCACAGTAAATGTATGAAACCTGTTTAGGGAAATTAGCAATGAATGAAGGAATGACCTGAGAGAGACACACAGGTACAGCAGCCATTGCTTCCATGTTCACTTTTTCATTGGGTTGCATTATAACTATTGTGTGAGATAACAATTACCAATGTATCATTGAGTATATGCCATTAACTGAACTTTTAAATTGTTCCCAAAATGCACCAAACAAACTATTGCAAAAAATAAATAGCTGCTTACCAACCAATCCTTTTCCAAGGAAAAGCTACACAATTGGTTATGTAACTGGCTAATATAAGAGTTAAGGGATGCATTTCAAATTCATGTAGAGTATACCACCAATTAATGTAAATGAAAAAGCATACTTTGTGAGATGAAAACGTTGTAGGCTTGATATGAAAATATATGAGTAAAATCAAAGACATCACACAAAGACAAATAAATAAGATTCTGCATGGACTGAATGCATTCTTTAGGGAGTTTTATCATAAAATCTTCTGTTGCTGTTGGCAAGTTTCCACAGATATCACTGCCATACAAGAACAGGTGAAAGCTACATTTTCTGATTCCAATACTAAACTGCTTAAGTCAAACAGCTTTCATACATTGAAGAGTGTTTTACAGAATCCCAGTAAAGGCAGCCATTGAATCTATCAAAATGAGACTGACACTGAGAACTTAATCAAAAGTAGATAGACAGGGCATACCTCCTACAGTACAACACGTAGCATGTATGCTGTTTCTTGGCACACATTTGTCGTTGCTGACCGAATTGTTAATTCACAACAATGAAAAAGTCACTGATTTCCAATGAGTCAACAGTGTGGCAGTTCCGCTCTGGACTTCTACGTAGGATCTATGAACTCCCAGAGAATAAAAATAGAAACACAGAGTCATTAGAGCACAACGATGCCCACATTTACATTAATGAACAGCCAGACAGTATCAAAGGGATGATGACATTGACCTTTAGCGACACAAAGTGTCTTTCTGAGTTTAAATACAGGTTAGCCACTCGTGGAGATACATATATTTTGTTCTTGGCCAAGGTAAAAAAATAACAAAGATGCATTTTATGCGATATCCATGTCTTGGTAATTTAAACAGGATTTCTTTATTAAATTACATTTTGACACATTTTTCCTTTAAGATACTGCCACAATTGAATGATAGAATATTTAACATTGAACAATTCCATTGTTAAAACATGCTTGCAATAAACAAAAAAAAAAACTTTTGTCCAGCATTCATTGATTTTCAAATTTTAAATATCAGTTTTGGCAGATACTGTGCACCAAATTAAAAATACATCCACAATCTATAAACAAAATGATTTCATCCAGGTCCTACTGTTTTACATGGTCCCCTCTGTGAATGAACACACAGTGGATCCCCGATAATTTGAAACTGCCCTCCTCTTTTCTCATGGTAAGTATAAACCGACACACACCTGTGTTAGGACTTAAAGAAAACATATGTGCTTTGTCACAACCCAGAGGCAAGGTGCAAAGTAATTCCTCCACAAAGTAGCGCACTGCCATACACATGTAGGCCCCATGGGTGACAACCAAAGCATGGACGGGGACACCCCTGACCCCATCGTCTGCCTTCCCCTCCACAGGAGATGTTTCTGCTGGAGTGGACAAGGAGGTCTCATCCAACCCTCCGTCATGCCAATGTCTGGCCCCAATTTGCTGAAGCATTTTCTCCAAAAACTCCTTGACCCGATTCTTCACCTGAACAGAGCAAAACTTCTGTAAATAAAACTCACCGTGCATCTTTCACATTTTCTTTCTATGGCATATTTTAAGGAAATGTGGAAACATGCAACTGTAAAGGGTACAAGTTAAAGGTTGTTATATTTGAAAACAACAAAGTCACAACCGTTTCCCATCAAAACACACAAGTGCTAACTCCAGTTTCATCCTGACACAACAACTTGTAACCCGTTAAGGAAAGCTGGGAGGGAGGACTGTAGCCGCCACTGATTGGGGCGCTCGCTGCTTACGTCAAATCTTTTTTTGTATATCTGCATCATCATCATGATGTGCTGGTCACACACTGGGTTGGACCAGAGTTAACGTCCAAGCCAAGATCTAATACATGAAGCCTGACGGAGTACCTTTGAAATAGGACATCCATCCTTCCAACACCCCCCGCCCACACACTGTCCTCCCACAGCTTCTAACATACATAAGACAAAGTGGTGACTTTTTAATCAGGGGCAGTGACGAACGCTCGGCAATGAAAGGTTATGTACTTTGATCCTCCTCATACACAACAAGTCCTCTGGCAGATACAAAAGAAATACAATTATGTAGATGCAAAGAAGCCCTGCCATTACATGTTACTTCTATGCAGGTAGCACTCGACTGAGGAGATGAGTGTTAGCTGCCACCTAGTGGTAGTGTGTTTGTATTGTTTGATGGTATTCAGGTCGGATCCATATCTAGACTAAAATATGGATAAAGATTATCATTTGATTATAGTAAGGAAAACAGATTTCAAAGCACCTTAAGGCCAAGAAGATCCTTCCTATTGTAAGTCTATAGGTTAAAATAATTTTAGCGTTAAGGTTAGGTAGTCCCACAGAAGAAATTATGTATACATGATAAAAGGTTTTCATACAGCCTGTGGTATTTGGCCATGCAGAATATTTTCCTTTTATGTGGCTTAGAAACTCCTGCTACCACCCAGACACAATGGAGATGAATGAGCAAACAAGCAACATGCTGTCCAAGAGACAATGGCCCTCATTTACTAATAAGTGCATGGAAACGTTCTTACTTGCTGCAAAAAAATAATTGAGTAGGCCTACGCAATTTCACCGTCGTTTACGAAACTTGTGTATCAGCTGATTTTGTTCCTACCACCGTGTGTATGTAAATCAGAACACATCTACATTGAAGGGCACGTGCCTGTTTTCTGCAATCAGCCTACAGAAGCGCATTCATTTCTCTATATAAGGAAACCAGTTTGCCAAGGTGTTGAGAGGAGCGCATGCCTGAAGTAAAAAAGAAGCATTTCATGTCTGAAGAAATAGACCCAGCTGTGTCCAAGGTGGGAGACAGAAAAGGCTGAACTTTTCCAAAGCGTTTCTGCGGGGATGATGATGGGGGTCAAGGGGGTTCATAACGGAGATGGTAAACGTTAAACTTTGTATCGCCTGAGACACATGGCTCAGGTGAAAAATAAATGGTTTTAATATCAAAGCCAACAAATTAAACCAGTGAATGACAAAGGCCATCTGATCTGTCAATCCAATATGAAAGAATGACTGGAATTATTTGACAAACGTCCATCAGTGGCCTTTTGCCAACACATGAGGAAGAAAATGATGAATTCCAGCAAGGACTGTCACTTAAAAGTAATTTTTTTCATAATCCTAAAATTAGATTTTTCAATTGCTTTCTTTATTCTTATAATGAACAAATACAATGAAATCAGTACACTCACATTTTTTTGGAGAAAAAAAAATAGCAACGCAAACAATTAAAACACTAAACTAAAATGTTATATTTTAATGTGAAAATTATAATAATGCTGCAATGCAATCTTGGACTGGGAACTCAACTTTTATTTTAATATTTTAATTATGCCAAATAGTACTACAATCATTTATGGAGATGAAATCGCATCAATTTAATAGTAATCGTCTTTTTTAAATTAGTGTTGTTTTAATATGCTATTCATTTAGTTAAAAAGTGTGTATTTATATTTTCTAAGACTGTCAAACATGTGTTTGTGTGGGTATGCATGGTCTGAGGAGGTTTTCATTTGTTCTCAGAATACAAAGAAATTCAGGTATGAAAATAATTATAAATCACCAATTTGTGCATGAAACGTTCATAAGCACGGTTAAAGCACACAATCTTTGCGTACAAAATGAGGGCCAACGTCCTTGTAAAAGGCTTTTGAATATTATTATCGTATATTATTTGTAAATTAATAAAAAGCCACATCATTTTATATTCAATTTCTGATTTCAATTACATTAGATGCTGTAAGACAATAAAATAGGACGACTATGAACTAAAAGACAGTGAACAATTTGCTGAAAGGGACAAAGATCATTGTTGCTGATATGTACACTGAATGACTGGTATGGAGCGATAGGCTTTATTTTCAAAAAGTCAGCTTAGTAATAGTTAGCTTGGCTGATTATTCAGCCTATTAATATGCCAACATCACAGCAGTATGTTAAGTTAAGTAAATACATACAAAGTTACTAGTTCTAGCACAGTATCTTTGGTGCCCTGTGCAGTAGATGACATGCGCTATCTTAGGCCAATCAATTTATATTGATATCTAAACTAGCTATGAGCCAACAGGAAAGAGGAAGCGAAAGAGAGAAACTTACTAATATAAATGGTAACAGACTCATACCATCAAAAATGTACAAATAACAAAGAAACAGATACAGTATATATAATACTAACTGGGCCGTTACTGCCCCAGCCTCACCTGCTCTCCAGTCTCCCCCTTAGGAGGGGTGAAGTCAAAAAGCGACTGACCGGCTGCCTTGGCCATCTCCCTGTAGTCCTCCATCCGTCCCCCCTCTGCTATCCCAAAGCTCTGAAAAATAACAAGTAATAATAAGTAATTTAGTTGAACACCCAGGCATGTTATTGTGACAAAATAGCCTTTTTATCAGATCGTAAAATCAGTCACAGAAAATAAATGTTACTCACTTTCTCTTTAAGCAAAGGGTCACACGCCATTTGTAGGCCGGGACAAGTGCTGCTGTTCTTCATTATTGATTCAGCAGTCTGTCAGAAACAATTCACAATCATCTCGTAACGTATGATTTGAACACCAGAGAAGGTGAGGTAATCATACAGTATAATAAATATATCCTGCAGTGTTTTGATTAATTTTATTTTGAGATTCATGCTCTCAGTGTTAATTTCAATTGCAATTCCATTGCACCTGCCGGGCCCGAAGCATATCACTGACAAACAGGTCGCTAAACTTGACATCTTTCAGGTAACGGCCTGCAGCCTCAGCCTGCTGCAGCCCCACCTCAGACAACGGTGCATCTATGGCCTGGCCTGTGTGGAGGAAGAGGGAAGGATGAAAATAAGATATTAGAAAGCATGAAGGGGGAGTGTGTAACTGATCTTATTTTTTTATAAGTAGAGATATCTACCATTATACTGTACCTTGAAGCAGGCCTTCTTTATTGTACTGGGTTTCCCCACTGTAGGAAATAAATGACTTATTTATGTCACAGATATAATATCGTTTCACAGAGTAGCTAAAAGGAACTACTGTTTAGCTACTGTTCAATAATCATTGATTTCATGTCATGCCTATTGTCACACATAGGCAAGTGTTATGATTTTTCATAATTAATATATCACTTATTTGACATGATGCTTAGATTAACTAACTGTTTGGTCTATAACACATCAGAAAACGGTTCAAATTCCTTTCACAATCATAAAGAACCTTCATAGTTAGGCATTCATGTATTTTTCTGACCCACAATCCAATATATGCAGTTTATTTATATATAAAAAAAGAAAAAAAAGCAGTGGACAAATTAATTAATCAAATATTAACTTTATTGCTAAACAATTTTTACCTGCAATGTGTAATGGATTCTGGATTGTTTGGCAACATTTCTCTCTACAGGAACATGTCTGATATGCTATAGGCCTACTATAAATAATTCCACCTTGATTATGCCTATACATGGTTTATTTATTTCGAATGTTTATTATTTTAACATTCAAACTGTGATCATGTCAAACCAAATATGTTACTTTCCAGGCTGAGGGGCATCAGTTCACTCGTTCATTAATTGCGACCTCTGGTGGTTATGAGGAGCTACTGCAGTATGAACAGGACTACACACTGAAGGCTTTGAATGGGACACAGAAGTGGACAGCTGAATGTGATTAATCTTTGCTACTAGTTAACTGTCCTTGCTCACAGCTAAAACTATGGCTCTCCATTGACTGCCCCGTGTAGGCTAACGCACAAAAAAACTCAGTAGGTTATTGTAGCCTACACCGTCCCCGAGTGTAAACTTTATAATTAGCACCTGTCTAGCTAAAGCTAAATAAATGTACAGTACAGACTTGTGCCATTTTACCTAACTAGTTTTAAAGCAGCCTTCTTATAGTAGGCTATAAGCTAAAAGACGACACATGTTTGCAAAAACTTCAACACAATTAGGCGAGCTTATAGAGTGAACATATTATAAGGGCTATAGCCTAAACAATAATACACACATAGCCCAGGCTACGAAATAGGTTATAGCTTTTATTAGGCTTTTTTAATCAAAACTAGCTAACAACGCGCGTGCAACTTTGGCTGTGAACAGTAGCCTCTATAGGCTATTTATCCCCACAATGTAGGTTACTTACTGTCGAACAAGAGTTAGCCCAAATCGTAGCGCTTTCATGGCCGGTGGGTTAATGACGGAGTAATATCGCATTACCGTTGCTGCTCCGAGGAATACTAAAAGTAGCTTAACTTACAGTAGGGGCTTGCACCTCCACAGTAAAGGAAGTCGACGCACAGAAATGTTGATTACTCCTGTCTACATTGTGGGGAGAAACCAAAACACACTAGGCCTACAAAATTATTGTCTACAAGTGGCCAAATTTACAGGTAGGCTAGGCCAAATATAAATTATTAGCCTACTGCAATAAACCTGAAACGTTTAGAAATGTAATTACCGACCACACAGCCACCTAATGGACCCCTTATAAGAGGAGCCACCTGCTAATAAGAATGAAGGTTACTGGGCTACATACCCTGCTCTGATTGGCTGATTTTTGTTGTTGTTGATTATGAAAGACTATTAACCTTTCTTTATATGTCCATGCATTTAACCCACGCTATTAACATGTATGCCCACCGCTGGACAGATGTTTACAGTGACTTAAATCTTTACATTTTAATTTAGTTTTATCTTGCCAATCAGAAGGTTATACCTTCACATCTGGCTAGTGGCTACAACACATGTTTTGTTATTTTCCAATTGCCTACATTGCTACAAGACATATATTATTTATTTAACAGAAATGCAATGAAATAATTGCTTTAGGCTAAACCTCTTGACACACATGCATCAGCCTCTTAAGTCAGAGTAGGCTATTAGCGTCTCCTAAAATATATTGTGTATATCCTAATTAAACTGATAGGCCCAGGTGATCATTCGACAAGTCACAAATATTCTGCTCATAGTCGTTTATTTAGTTTTATTTAGTTTTTTGCTCTGATTTTTGCAGTCTGCTGTAGTACATTTTGTTGTGCACATTTCCATCTCTCAGTAGGCATAGGGACTTTAAGATGCGATGTCAGTGGTGGAGAGTCCTATTCTCTGACCAGTATGTTTCTTTAACTATTGATGGCAGTTATATTGGACTGAGCTAATATATTAAAATATCTTATTTCTTCTGTCTTGTACACACTTGTTTATAACTGGTCTTCCAGGTGCCAGGTATCCATATTTTGGCTAGAGGAAAATGTATTGTCCAATGTTCGTCATTACTGCTTTGTGTTGCTTTCCTCAACTTCTCTCTGCAATATCATGGCTGACACACACACACACACACACACACACATACACACACACACACACACCTATTGATCATGAAACTATTACACACAGTAGAGCTTTAAAGGAACACAGGCGTGGGAAATAGTGAGCTGATGTGGTGTCACACCCTTTAAAGCAGAAGTTTATTGAACAGAGGTTGTGCAACAGACATTTGAGGTACATGATATGAGTTATAGTGGAGGGGGGGGGGGTCAACTCAAAGGGAAATCTGCACCATTGAAACTTCCAGATATCAGAATATTTATGGGTGGACATGATAGGTGTAGCTTAACCCATTATGATGTGGCAGTTACAATGGTGCGCGCAGACACAATATTTCAGACCAAGACGTATCTTTCTCACATACAGAATCAATTTTTTTTTACTGACATTCAGAATGATTGGGTATAAAGCAAGTACTGTACTTTGGCCATCATAGGAATGTGTTTTCTCCTCTCTAGCACACAACAGGTCAGATGTAGCACCAACATGAACAGAAATTAACATGCTTGAACTATCTATGGTATAACCCCTCCCCCCTCCAATGTTGCAATGCTGTTGAGCCCCCCAACCCCCTCTCCAAAATAAGTTAAGTCCAAGTGGAAGCCTTGCATATTTCCTGTTCTCCATCTCACTGAGCAAGTTGTTTCCCACTAAAACAGTGGGAATCCTCCACTTAAAAATTCTAATTTATAACTGCTTCCCCCCCTTACCCAACCATATTCTTTCTCCTCCGTTCCAGGCTCCCTAACTGCAGAGGTATAGGTGATGGATTTGTTTGTATTTTATTATGTCCAGTAATCCTGAGGTATAGGAAATACCACTGATGCAGAATGTGACTGAAGGAGAGCAAAATAGATAAAAAAGGGGGAAAGGAGACATTCTATCTAAGCAAACTTTCAAACTGTACAAAGAACATTTCCAGTCGAATACTCATTCCATGTTCTTCTATCACCATCTACTTCGTTTTTATGAATGTATCTCTTAAGCAGTAAAATAATTATATTATAATACAAATGTTTATAAAATAGCAGCACACTCAAGTGACACATCACAACTAGGTAATGTTATTTTTTGTATAAATGAAACAAATTCATAGCTTTTAGCAGCGCAAATAGACAACAATAACTCAATAAAAATATTGACACTTTTTTTTCTTGATGTCTTCACACCTCCTCCTCCTCTGTCCTCTCTTCACTTTGGAATACAGTATCTCTAAATCTTAGAAAAACCCTTTTGCGGGTCTGGTCACCCCATAAAATATAGCAAACACAAATTGAAAAGGTGGTCTCAATATATAACACATGCAACAATACATTGCAGGACAGAAAAATCACAACCATTAAGTTTGGGAGAGAGCTTACATCAGGCAAACAGAGGCAAAATGAAGGGGCCGTATCAAATATTCAGACGGGGATGTTTTGGCAAATGTGTCATTAAATTGCCCAGGTTTGCGGGAAAACACCACTGAAACATTAGATCCCGGCATTTTTCTTCAGTCTGACAAACATACACTCAGCAAAGTCACATACTGTCATTAAAAAAAAAGAAAGAAAGAAAAAAAAAAAAAAAACTCAAGCATTAAGTCGAGGACACCTTGCTGTGGCAAAGCCTTGTGTCCCATTAAAACAAAACACAACGAAAACAAATCATCAGTCTCTTGTTTTTGTGCTAATGTCCGTCTGGCTGATGAGCCCCCCTTGCCAATGATTTGAAGCAGCAAAGCTCACAGGGGACAGATGTCTTCACTGACAGACAATCAGGCCTGAACGCCACAAGCCAGCACCATAGAAAAACTGACCAACCACTTCGACGCACATCAGTTAAGGTGGTTTACGAACAAAGGCTCTGGTCGGTCTTAAAAAAAATGCAAACCTCATTGCTCTCTGAAGAACATGTGCAAATATTGGATTTGACCACCTCCCTTTCTCGTAGCTCGTCGCCGCCCTGTCTTACTATATGTGGCTGTGATGCAGATAAATATGAAAGAAAAAGAAATTCAAGTAAAAACAAATATTTAATTTCTTGACAATATAAAAGAAAACAAAAACAGAACCCATGGATCAGTGAACTCTGTGTGTAGGCATTTTCCAATTCATATGGTCGTTTTCTGTTTAAATTCTCGGACACGGTCAGACTCCCCTTTAACTCACACGTTGTTTGAATAGGAATGTTTTTTGTTTGTTTTGTTTTTGTTTTTTTTAATCGGAATGTCCTCTCGTCAAAAGCCGTGGAAAGCCTTTTGTAATTTGACTCTTGCTTGACAAGGGTATGTCTGATGATTGGGAAACCAGCCCTACAAAGTAAACCAAAGAAAAAGCTAACAAGGAAAAAAAAAAAAGAAAACCATTCACCTCCAATCACCACGCAACACATTTTCATTTTACTTATCTCCTGGGGAGCATGTTCTCAAAGTGCTTTGCCATTGAAATCATATGGGGAGCTAAAAACAGCCCCCTATGTGGGACTCCAGATGCATTGGCAGTATATCATCATCCTGTACTCGTTTAACCCCGGCTTTAAGAAAGTTCATCCTCACATGATCTGGCAGCGTATACAGTCTTGGTTCCTCATTTCATATCTATGTAAATGGAAACTCAGAATGCTTTTGTTCACTCAGTTGTGTCATTGTAGATGTCCATTAACAGTACTTACTGTTGATTCCATCCAAATATGCAGATATAAAAAGGTTTTGTTAACGCGAGGCCCCCTCCCCTTTACACAGCAGCATGCTCCTGCATCACTAAACATCCTCTCTGTCCTAGCATCCTGTGCTGAGCACCCATGTGCCTTCCACAGCTCCACAGTGACTTCTTAGTTGTCCCTGTCTTTCGAAGTCTTTCCACGGCACGCCCCTTCCCCTCCCTGCGTATGAATACAGAGGAGTCTTACGTCCTCCAGACTTTATACAGAATAGCCTTACTTTCTTCAAGACATTGTCCTTTCCTGTTTTTTACACATGAGAGAGACAATTACTACTCTGTCTAGACTCAAAGCAGCCTTTCACAACCAAGGAAACACCATATCGTAACAACGTGAACAAAGGACAAGGTATCTGTAATATTTCATTAGCAGAATGGCAGTAATAAACAAACACCTCTCCTGACCTGTGCGTCCGAGGTGAATTGCTCATAGAAAGATAAGGGGCTCTAAGTTAAAGTCCCTTCGCCCATATATCCTCCTTCGCTAAATCTTTTTTTCTGGTCTCACTCATCGCCCCATGCACATGAGTTAATTGTTGGCCAACAATGAACCATGATACAATGTTAATGCAGGAAGGCAGTGATA
The DNA here is from genome assembly GCA_949357725.1 of Hyperoplus immaculatus. Classification (NCBI taxonomy): domain Eukaryota; kingdom Metazoa; phylum Chordata; class Actinopteri; order Uranoscopiformes; family Ammodytidae; genus Hyperoplus; species Hyperoplus immaculatus. The sequence goes on along the minus strand of OX442354.1, from coordinate 29,721,587 downwards.
TAGCATGGATGCCCTGTTATACTGACGGACAAAATATGCGTAGCCTCGGCTTGTTCCAAAGTCTTTTTTTTAACATAGAGCCGTAAGTCCACGACTTGACTTAGCTCAAGTGCCTCACGCCATAGAATGCACGCTGCTAATATTGATAGAGGATCACAAATAGCATTCACATACCACACACACACATACACACACACACACACACACACACACACACACACACACACACACACACACACACACACACACACACACACACACACACACACACACACACACAGGTATGCATGCAAACTGGCATACTCGCATACAAACTGACGCACACAAGCAGCCTGAAAAAAGGAGCTTATTGATTTCTACTACTGAGTTCCAAAAATATGTTCAAAAATAATATTAATAATTATAATTACTAATACTAATAATAATTGTTATCATACCGTCTCATCCCTGGAATTAGGACCCAGCAACTTTTAGCATAATGTTCTCCTGGCTTTCTCTGTCTGGCTTTCTCCTCGACACTAGATGTGGACCATATGGCGGTTGAGGAGCTCAAACGTGTGTCCCCTCTTACACCGGCCACGAATGTAATAGTGATAATACACACATAAAACTAAAGAGAAAGAGAAAAACAAAACAAAACTGAGGCCTTGCTGTGATCCCAAGTATGTCATTTCTGAAGGGTTTCCACAACTCCTACCATAAACAGCCTCATTATCAAGCTATGGTTAAATATAACTTAAAAAGATCACACTTATACAATCAAAGGCAGAATGCAAGTATGATTGGCTTCCCTTCTGTATATCCGAGGCACCACAGAGCTTCATCATTGTATTAAATTGGATGCTTTTAGACTAGAACATCGTAGAAAATCTATTTCGTGGGCAGGTGTGTTTGAACAGAAAATCTAAAAAAAAAAAAAAAAAACTAGCAAGCATTGTTCTTTTTCTTTTAAAGGGCTTGTGTTTTTTTAACCTTTTTTTTTGTTCTTTTTTTTTCTGCTTTTAAGAAAATGGAGTCTTTTTTCATGATGCTTTTTTCGTTTTTTTTTTTTTTTTTTTCCATTTTTTTGTCGTTGTAAATCATGTGCAATGATGCCCTCTGGTGGTTCACAAGTTGACATCGCGGACGTCTGTCGGGGTGGAGGACTGGTCCAGCTCGTCCAGGCCTTTCCCGCTGGGGCCTCTCTGTGTCTGTTGCTGCTGCTGCTGTTGCTGCTGCCGGCCCTCGCGCAGGCTGCTCACCAACACGCGCTCAATCTGCTCCTGGCACTCTTTCAGAACATCCTGCGATTTAAGAAGAGAGGGAAGAACAACGTGTTTAAAAATATAAGTTTTAATCTGCTTATATGGGGGCAGGAAGTATCTTAGCTAGAATGCTAAGGATGGAGGATAAATTGCCCTTTTCCCCCAATTGCTTAACACTTTCATACATCATTTTTTTTTCTGATTTAAAGGTGGAGTCAGTGATTCTGGAGAATCCTTGTGGTCAAAATCAGTTTTATTCAAAATCAGTGAATATCTCCTCACAATTCGCATGCAACCTGTCCTTACTGTGTGTGCGTGCTGAAAAATAAATTTGGTTTTAATACACAGCATAGGCTCTGTAAAGTGGTATGCAAACAAAGGGTATGTAAACAAAGGGGCCAACCATGTAGCTATAAACATGCCCCCTACTAAGAAAAGATAAAGCACAACGGTTTCTCAGTGTAGACATTGGTTTCGGCAACTATCCTCTCCAAGTAACAAGAGAAATCTGATTTTTTTTAAGTCAATGCATGCATGAGAAACAAGGGGCCCTTGGTGTGGCAGCAGAGGGGCCCCTGGCCTGCGTAGGGTTTTTTTTTAAATGACCAGCGACTTTCTGGCAGCTCCGGCTACTGCCAAGGCTGAGCAAAGATACGGACCAGTCCCAAGCATTACATCAGCCCACCACGGCTGTGCAGGGAACACCACCCCTTTGGTGCTCATGTGCAAATAAACACATATGCAACACACACACACACACACACACACACACACACACACACACACACACACACACACACACACACACACACACACACACACACACACACACACAACACTTCCCCTATCCCCATCCCCATCCAACCGCCCACCCACCCACCTATCCCATGCCAAACCCAAACAGAAGTATAGCCTTGACAACGGCGGCTGAAAACACAGGTAGTACTAAAGCTATGTTAATTACATCCAACTCCTGTGGGAACACAAAGGTGGTGCTTTTTTAACGAGAGCCAGTCTGTGTGCCTGCCTGCCTGCAGGGGATCCATCTGAGACCTGGCCGGCTCGCCTTTCACCATCAAAGGCCGCCGCTGCAACCTGAGAATCCACCTGGGAGAGGAGCCTCTCAACAGCACTGAGCCCTCATATCCTTCCCTGACGGAGGGTTGACAGAGGGGACAGCGTAGCAAGGGGGAGATGTAGGGGTAGGTAGAGGAAGAGGGCTGCTAAATGGGTTGTTAGCATAAGCGCCGGAGAAAAGGTCAAACTGTTTTTGGGTGAGGAACGCTAAAGATATTGAGTGTTAAGAGCAGATTGTTGCAACAGAACAAACTAATGTAAAAGTTCTGCATGAAAGAGCTGATAAGAGTGTTAACACTGCTCTCTGGTGGTGGTAATAGAATAACACAGCCAAAGCCATGTTGCTTGCGTTGAGCTCCACACACACACACACACACACACACACACACACACACACACACACACACAAACACACACACACACACACACACACACACACACTCTCACACACACACACACACACACACACACACACACACACACACACACAACCCCCTGCGTTAAAGCACCAGGCGTCTGTGGGAAACATGACTGAGAGCGCCCCATGGCCGGAGGGATGGGTGAAAGTGTACTTCTTGTGGAGCAGGGGGTGGGGGGGCATTCTTTAGAAATTTACAGCTAATTTAAACCTGATGGGCCACAGTTTGAGCCTGTTGCAGCTCCCGGTGCCGTTGTTTGGCCTTGATGAAAGGAGACCTGAGAGCTTGCGCGCATCAGAATCACTCTTCAGGAGCTGTGAGCACGGGTGAGTTACGAAAGGTCACAGTGTCAAGGGTCAGACAGTGTGACACTTTACAGGGTGAGACATGTTACCATGTTGTCAAAGGGAAACTACACTTTTCTGACTTCTAACCCAACTTTCAAGACCGGCAATTCCTTGAAAATTCTCTACATGTGGACACAGTTATGGAGGATTTCTTTACAAGTAGTATCTGGTGAAGACAACAGCACTGACAAAATAACTCCTAGAGGGCTTTCTGCTGATATCTGGAGTCTGCACGAAGTAATTCCTGCCTTGACATCTCTTTTATTTTGACTTCTCCGGGATCTACCGATGATTAGCAGGAGAGAGTTTCTTGGGTCGCGATGCACGAGGAATGGTTTGATGTTGAAGAGGTTGGACTGATCTGGGCTGGGTGCCTCTGGGAGAACGTTTTCCCCCAGCAATGGTTCTGACGTGGAGGAAACCCGACCGGCGTCTGTCCCTTAATCTCCTCCAGAGGTTCTGGCCGCTATAACGCGGGCGTGTGTGCGCTCTCAAACACACACAAAATCTTCCCACCGACATGTGCCCCATTGGTCATAAAAATCTCAATTCCTGTGAGAAAATTAAGTTAAGCGTAGAACATGCGAAGGAACTGCCTGTGTCTTACCGCAAGAATGCATGCCCTTCCCTTCTTAAAAGACATACTCCCCCTCTCTTAAGAGCAGCAAATCGGATCCCATGGGCTTTATTCGAGAAATTTTAATGACTTCAATGTGTGACTGCTGGAAACGCCAGGTTCTGCTTTCAGAGAAGGTACTTGGTTACTGCAAGGGCCAAAAAGCACTGAATTAAAGTTGGCCATGGGAGGTATAGTGCTACACTGAAGCATCTTATTTTGCAGCCCTCAACCAGGAAAACACATAACCACCACGGATCCTCCCATGTCGTTATATGGCCCTCCCTCTGCCCAACCTCAAACACACATCATACTGCAACAAGCTGTCTCTCTGACAAATCAAGGCATGCACATTATCCCCCAGGCACTCTTTGTGACACTGGCGGTATGGGGGGAAGTTGTGCAGACAGACAAAACCAAAAGGAAGAAATGTGTGAAGCCGTGGAATGCGTTTTAACTGCCGACTGTACCACACAAGACCGTGTTAGCTACTCTGGGAGGACGCTGTGGTCAGACAGCTGAAACAAACACACAAGCAGTAACACACATACTGACGACACACACTACTGATCCCAGGGAATCTTAAGGCAAAATATCCAGAAGGCTGACACGGGAAATAAAGAGTCACCACATGACTTGAATTTCCACAAGTTACAATAGAAAATGTGACCTTTCTCTCTCTATGGCTTGCATGCCGAAACACCACAAAGTGGTGACGCCACAGGCTGGGTTAATAATAGAGATAATCTTTCCTAATAAGTGCATCTTTGTTGCAAGCCTTTTTGGCTACAACACATGACTGTCCAGCCCCACAATCTTCCCCCCAATCTCAGAAAATAGTTAGGCTCCATTGGAAATCACAGTGAAATATATAGAAGAAAAAAAAATAGAAAAATGTGTTTCCGGGGTCTTAGTGTGTGACCCTGACAGAACAAAAAGATGAATGTGAGAAAAATTTGTGTCAATGATAAAACCTAGGAAGTGGTGGTCTTGGCGGCTTGCACGCCTCTAGCCTCGATTTCCTGTTTTAATCATTCAAGAATAAAGGCAAGCTGTACACACTTGGCCTTCATGTACTAACTATTTGTCTCCATTTTGTGTTGCAGCGTATATCAAAGCTCTTTTGCAGTTGATACAGTTTACCCCAGTCTCCCGCTTGAAACTCACACATTTCATATTTTCTCACTCATTAGGACCCTGCTCTCAGGCACACAGCCCAGTGGGCTGTCCCTAACAGGGAGCCCCCTCTTGGCCACACCGGGCGCATGTGAGGCTGCACACACATTCTTCCAGCGGCCCAACATGGTGACTTGGCCCTATCACATTTCCACTGGAAAACCTCAGCTTCTGGATACCACAGATGCCAGCAGGGTGCCAGGGGGGTGGCGTTGTCCATGATGCTGTTGGCAGCAGCAGCAGCTGCAGAGGTTGGCCAAACTTGCTTTGCCTTCATATTTTACCTGGCTCTTTGGGCCGGCTGGCTACGAGACGCCACTTTACCATCACAACCCTCTCTACGCTGACAGCCAAAACCAAATACAGTATGTTATGTGTACACATTTAGACTCAGGTTCACACCACCTGATGACTGCAGCCCAACCTGAGGTTGAGTTGACCCTGGGTGTTGAATTGACGTATAATGTGGTTAAGATTTTGGGAAGAGAAGGTATGGTAGCTGTTCAAATGACTCGGCCAATGACCACCATTTCCTCTTTTCTCTGTGTTAAAAGCTTCAACGCTCAAACAGTGACAAATGTCTGAAGCCACTTAAAAATGCTGACAACTACTTCTGCATATCTGTCATGCTGTGTTTTTTTCCGTTCTATCACGAGTGGTGCACAAGTCTGATGCAAGCTCTTAAGTACCTTTATAAAGCAAAAGATATTCTATGTGTTTAGCTTCGACTGGTTTCTTGGCACGTTGTGCTAAAGCCGCTAATATATGTTGAATTAGGAAGGATGCCCTCTGCTTTGCCTCCAGTGTGTACTGCGAGCCGCGGCTTGTCTGAATGCAGGAATGCGAGGACTCGATGGTAGAGAGACACAGAGCGACTTAATTCCCTCAAGTCTAAAAGACCTCGCAGCCTAAACACACTGAGGCCCTGTGCTGCTGAGGTCAGCTATTTGTTTTTCCTCAGCTGCTGAGCGAGACTTCACACAGCTCGCACCAGAGGGAGCCCTGCTCTCCAGCAGTGATGCATGATGGACCATAGGAGGAGACGAGAGAGGGCCGATTGTTGGGAGGGAGGCATGACACCCTCCCCACCCCCAGTGTCCTTTTCACACTTTAACAGCTTTCTTCCACCTCCTCCTCCTCCTCCTACTTTGCCTCCTTTTGGGGGTTTGAATTGAACATACCAGGGCTGAGGGTTTGGGATCCGTGTCACGCCCTTTGATCTGCTCCCTGCATAGCGAGCACACAAGAACTCCAAATGTTCACGTTTAAAGGAAGTCTGCTATTACTAACCAAAAAGCCCTTTTCATCATGTTTAGTATTAACAGTACTCTTGCCAAGGCAGTGGCCTCGGAACTGAAAGCACTGCACTGTTGCCGCATTCCTTCTGAATAGTTAGGAATGGGTCAAATACAGAAATCTAATTTCCCTATAGCACTAATACAAACTCAAAGCTTATAATTTATAATCTCACAGCCTCACTTTCCTTGCCCTCTGCAGCTTTGCCCACCTACTCACCCCTTACAGTGAGCTATAGCAAGCTCCCATCTGCGTGATGAAAGCCAGGCATCTCAGAGTCAGTAAGAGGCCCTGCCTGTGTTTGGACTCAACTCACCCACCACCGCAACATTCGCTGTACCCAGACAGCCACACAACGGCCTGGCCAGCATTCCTGTCATCGACAGAGCATACTGTATATATGCTCTCATCCAGGCTAGATTTAGAGGATCCTTTATATGAGGGGGCCTGACCCGACTGATGGAGGGGAAAGAGAAACCTGCCAAATGCTACCTCTAAGTCCAGTCAAATGTATGACACACTGAATATAAATGGCGTGCATTTCAGGATTTCTTTTGATGAAGACATTTTTGGTTGTAGTTTGACGCTCATTTACAATTTTCTTTTTCTTATGACAATTATTGGCAGTAAACCCCCCCCCCCCCAAAAAAAATTGGTTTTGTGGCAAAACCGAATCCCAGAGAAGAAGCCAAATCTGACATTTCAACATTTCAGCTCCTGTCTGTTGCAAACACACAGCCTCAAAAAACACGTGACGTTTCTTAACTTTTGACATAAATAACAGAGATATTTTCGCTCTGAGAAGTAGCAAGTCTGGTAGAGAAAAACTGTATTTGCTTGTTAAGAGTAACAGACTGTAAAGCATAGTGTTTCAGCTGTAATAAGATGAATACATTGTGGCATTTCACTGGAAATGTTAACTCTGTTTAAGAGATTAAAAGCTTCAAACAGCAGCGGCGGCTGATTCAGCTTTGAATCAAAGAGTTATACTGATACAATTGTACCTAGATGAATACCAGTGGACAGTCAAGTGAGGTCAGCAGAGATATAAACATTTACTCCTCCTCGTTCAGATATTACTCAAAAACAACACCCCCCAACATTTTCCAGACCCATGTATTAATATTTTAGCTAACAAGACCACACTGTAATTCGGTGTCTTAAACTCAGCTCATGTTTTAGTAAAATCATGTGTGTCTGTGTATTCTGGATGTGACAAATAGGCAAACAAAACCAACTCACCACTTCTGTGTTTGTGATTTTGGCCAACAAGTCTGTCAGACTGTCTCCCCACTGAGACTGGTCAGCTGAATCCAGCTGTAGGCCGCAGATCGCTGCGCCCACACTTCCTGTGGCAATCATGGAGGGAGGGTACATGGCGAATCCAAAATCTGTTACAAGAAGAAATACCAATTGAGTAACATGTCTCTGCAGTTTGTAGATGACATGTATATATAGGCACACAATGTTATGTTGTAATGTAAAGTGAGGAGATCAAATCTTTAGTTCAGCGGAAAAATGGCTAAAAAAGTTCATTTAGACCGGATTCTTTATTCACCTGGTAGGAGTTTCTACACTGAAAGGGCACAGATACGTCCCTCCCACCAGGGACAATGTGATTTGGTAATCTAGCAGTCACCTAATAAATAATCCTTCTATTGCAGCGGGTCTGAACGCAGCGCTCACTAATGACCAGGGGCTTGGATAATGAGGGTTCACTTGGCTTGTAAAGGAGCTGAAAAGCAACCACCCTCACCCGCTCCCCGCCCAAGTCCCCCTTTCCCCCAGCCCGGCCCCTTTTCTTCCATCTCCTGAGTAAATCGTGTGCTTGCTGAAAAAAGCCCCATAGCGCTTGGAAAGGGAGGAATAAAGAGGCTCAGTGCCTCTGCCAATGCTCACTGCTGTAGGTCCTTTTTCCACGTGTGGTCACAGGCGTGCGTCTCAAAGACCAATAACCTTGTTAGCTCCCCTCACTGTCATTCATAATGCAAATGAGACAGCTTGTGAACGGGCCAGAAGCCCGAAAAGGCAAGGCAACTGGCATAGAGGGAGGGAGAGAGAGAGAGCAAGCGAGACAGACAGACAGGAGGAGAGAGTTTTTCTCTTCACAAACAGAGACGCACACACACACACACACACACACACACACATACACACACACACACACACACACACACACTTGCTCGCTCCTTTCTCTATTCTCTCTTTATGTCTTGCTCAACTTCTACCTCTCTTTTTGGACACATGGCCCGCTTAGATGGGGGGCCAGTGAATGGCACACATGCCCCACTCTTTGTTGCTACAACAGGCAGCGGTTTGCGTTGGCGGCCCTCCTATCTTTTAGCATATTAATAGAGTGGCGGGCCAGAGAGAGGGAAAGGCAGAAGAGTGTGACTCTATTGTCCGGAGTCATCACCTCATTTCACCCAATTGAGAGACACAGCATCCAAGCCCCGCTCTCTGCTGATAGCAATTCAGCTAGACAGGCTGGACAAAGAGCATGGCTGGACAGGGGGGGGACAGGGGTCGGCAGTGGGGGGAGGGAGGAAGATGAAGAAGGAGGGATGGACGGCATGGCGACAAGGCAACCAGGAGAAAAGGAGGGGAAGGTGCTGGGCTTGGCGGGAGAGGAGAGGGGGGTAGACAACTCCCATTGCACATCACTCTCAAGTCTCTGTCCAGACTCTTGTGAGGTTTTGGAAGAAGAAAAGAGTCCCCCTGCCTCCGGCAACCCTCACCTCCTGCCTCCCCATCCACCCCCACAAGTATGCCTCTGTTCCTGGGCCACCTATGGGCTAGAGGAGTGGGCAGTGGGGGCACAGAGACAGCCTGCACATTAACATATTGCCATATTCAATTGAAAAACAAACTGCGTGCGATGGCTCTGAAGGAGATTTTTCTTCTTCTTCCATTTCTCTCTTCTTTTTTTTAAAAAATAAAATCTGGAATCAAAGAGGTGGGCCCTTTGATAGCTGGAAAGGCAGCCCCTCACTGCCTTTTTAACATGCACAGCCAGGCGCTTTCTCATCTTGTGGGCTCAGTGTTGACAAATAAATGAACTTATTATACACCCCTGTGTTAGCCGCTGGGCCTCTGCCAAGGGGCGATTTATTAAAGGCTACCTCGAGCCAAGAGGAAAGAGCACACAAAGCCCCCTCGGCATTACATCACTGCTGCGAGAGCACAACTTTCTATAGAGGGCTAAAAGGACAAAGGCATACACGGATTTACTGTACGTGTGTAGTGAGCGCGGACTGACAGGCGAAGGAGGCAGACACCAAGACACAGGCAAGGAACAATGAGCTGATGCCTGCATGCTTTAGGACGCGAGCATGGGCACACACACCACACACACGCACGCACGCACGCACGCACGCACGCACGCACGCACGCACGCACGCACACACACACACTCACACACGCGCACACACACAGACAGACAGACGTAGGTTTGTGGGGGAGCTGAGTGGCGGGCAGTGGGCAGCAAGCTGATTTTTCGCACTCAAGACAAGACAGGTCTGTAGCAGAACAAGGACTCGCGCGCGTGCAGCCGATGCGGGGCTGACACTCCGGCCTGGTGGCTGCTGCATGTGGGGGGAAGAATGGCCGTATTTTAGGAGGCCCTCATTGATATTCATGTTGAGGATAAACAGTGTATGTAGCTGAGTGGGGACGCCTGCGATGGAAAGCTCCCTATGAGCAGCAGCGGCTGGCTGGCCCCGGCCTGCACGCCTCTCACCCCCTTCAATGGCCCTTTCTCCTCACTTTGCCCCCTCATCTCCATTCCTCCGTCTTCCTAGCCCCCTGAAAGCCCATCCTCAGGCCTCTCTGGTCACACACAGTCTGCTGCCCTACATGGCCCAGCTCCTTCTGGGTGGCTGCTGCTATGCACAGTATGCACATTAAACTTGTAAATTAATTAAAAAGTATGGAAAGTTGAACAACGGCCAAAAGAAGAAAGAAAAAAAAGCAGAAGCAAACCAAAACTACTCTCCCTTTCACCCTCTCTCCTCTCTTTCCAGCGCTATAAATCAGGGTCTTGTATTCCATACGTGTAGCGCTTAGTGACCTTGTTTATTAAAGGAGTTGCATTACGAGGACCCAGGGCCTGTTGACTGATTAAGGCCAAAAACAAACATCATTTTGGGATTGGCATGACAGTACGTTTCACCGCTAATGCAACACCGGCCTGGTAGTCAAAACAGGGTCTGTAGAGAGCTACTCAGACGGTACACACACACACACACACACACACACACACACACACACACACACACACACACACACACACACACACACACACACACACACACACACACACACACACACACACACACACACACACACACACACACACACACACACACACACAACAACAACTCCCCCAACTGGGCTTGAGGAGTTCTTCCAGCATGTAACAAGGGGAGAAATCTCTGGTTAAGAAATGATTACCTGCTGCTGCTATATGTCATGTTCCATTACCTCTTGTTCCAGACTGTAAGTTTAGAGTTAAACAGAAAACAAAACGCGCGAGAGAGTCTGAGTCACTGATTTCAAGTCATTTGCCAGAAAACAGAATTCCTCTTTAATTGTAGCATCTTGTGACAGCATACTTCAGCCTTGTACCATCATCCAGCTGTGTCCTCGAGGCGACAGTAAGGTCAGGGGTTGAGGGGCGGGCAGATTTCAATCAGTTTAAAGGTGGGATGCAGGACAGGAGTTCACTTTTCTGCCCATTAAAGCACAAATTGGTAGCTGTACTGCCTGGTTGAAATATTCAAAAACCCTCTGTGTAACTATCTCTGTCTATCTCTGTAGCTGATGTCGTTTGGACAGAATAAGCTTATCAGAAGTAATTAAAGGTGGAGTCAGCGATTGTGTAGAATGCTTGTTGTTAATACACAGCCTAGGCTCTTTAAACCTGAATGTAAACAAAGGGTATAAAAACACAGGGGACCAACTGCTGCTGGCAACATGCCCAGATTACAGAGCCTAGGCTGATTTTTTTCAGCATACACACTGTACGTACAGGTAGCGGATCGCAACAAGATCCGCATTCTCCAAGCATTCTCCATAATTGCTGACTTCACCTTTAAACACTTGAGTTGGAAACAAAAAGTAAGAGGACAGTCAGGGGTAAGGACCCAAAAATGTCCCAGGTCAAACACTAACATTTACACCACTTTAAATCACAAATATTAGCCTTTGTGGTTACCGTGACCTCCGAATATGTAAACTTCAAAACATTTGGATTTCTAAATATTTTCTTTGGGGGCGGGGTTGGATAATTGCAGCATTCTAAGCAAAGCAATATAATTCTTTGTGTTTCCCTGTGTGACTCAGCTGGCCACAATATTTATAGTGTGGTGTTGATTACACCAACGAGGTGAAAGGGTGGGGGGGGGGGGGGTGAGCTCAGGACGTGCCACTCCATGATTCACTCGAGTGTCACATTTTTGGGTGCATACTGTCAGGAAGCTTCTCCTGCCCGGCCGGACATGACTCCACACATCAGTGGAGCGTGTGGAGAGTGGGTCATTTGTCGGTGGAGGAGGTGGCTAATTTGTTGGGGTTCTGACTCATCAAACATGAATGGGGGTTTGTATGTAAACAAACACCAGTAATGACCAATTCACTGACCACATCTGAGATGAATCACTCATCTCTAGAATGCAGAGCAGGCCCGGGCCTGGAGGGGACTCTCCACGCAACAGCCGCTTGGAGAGGAAGCTACAAGGAGCATTCCTACCTACGGACCCGTGAGTGTTATCGGCAAAGATGAAAAAGGAGTCATTACTTGTGAGTCATTATTTGAATACTTGACTGCATAAAAATGGCCATGTTTGAAGTGTCCTTCCTGTGTACACAAAAAGCCTACAGAATTGGAGGCACACAGCATGGAGACCTGTGTACGATACAGACAAATCAGGATCTAAGTTGGACAGGCTTTGATTAATGTAAGAAATATACATGAAATTACTATAGAGGAAATGCATAGCAAGTATACAAAGTGGATTATTCTGTGTTCTTTTGTAGTGTGCACAGTATATGATCCAACTGTCTGAGTAAAACACAAAAGTACAGGGTTTATATGCAGCACTTTTACTACAACTGGATAGTTAAAAAGTGATCTGGAGCTATACAAGGAGGTAAGTGAACCCACGCAACAAAGCTTGACTTTCTCTTTCATGTTCTTTGTCTAGTGAATCATTAGTTTGTCTCACGGCCACTAACCAGTTAATCATCAAATCACTTTGAGACACTTCCACACACCAGAAAAAAGCAATCCAAAACTCTTCTATAAAAAACAAGAAGCGACTATCTTAAACCCCTTATTATTCACCTCCCTTACTTGTAGCAAAATTGTCATTGTCTCCTCCAGCACAATTGACTGTCTCTTGTGACAGCACTGCTGGTCCTGATCCAGAATTTTCTTTTGATCAACTTCTACGACTATTGTCAGTATTTCATCCATACCATTACAGAGAGGGGCTATTGGAGTCGGTATAAAAAAACAAAAAAATTAACTATAATCCCTTGCCAATATGGCAAGAAGACGGAGCTCAATAACCGTATAAGCAGAAGAGGTTTGGGGGGTTGCATCTGTCTGCCCCATGCACCCCGTCCTTTCTCCCCACTTTGCCTCAATTGAATAAGAATGGAAGAGGAAGCGAGGAGTGCTTGGTGTCTGTGTGGAGGAATGGAGGTTGATAATCTCCCTTAATGAGCTTGTTTCTGGGCTATTATCCGGCGGCCTGCCTCGGGGAAACGCTGGTGTGTGCTATCAAGTGGCCCTGCGGCGCTGACCCTCCGCAATGGCTCTGCATATGAAATGTAAGGGCCGGGCCTTTTGTCTCCTTTCTCCCAGCCCCTAGCCGAGCTCCCGAAATGCCATTTGCATAGCCCTGAATGGACCGGCCAATGTTATTAATTAATACAGAGCCAGCCTGCGCCACCTGACAAAATCCCACCGAGTGAGTGGCTCCGAACGGAACTGTTTCATCAAAAGAGAAGGAGCCATTAGGAATGAGAGGCCTTATTCTCCACTTTCTACTCTTCTATTCCTTGTTCCCCTTGAAAACATTGAGTTTTTATGCGTGTTTTCCTTTTCAGCACTAGGCGCAGGCAGTGGTGGGAGTAGGAGTGGGTTGTGGGTTTGAATGAGACTGTATGACAGAGAGAAGGGCCACAGGTGACCCGTTGTCAACCGCCTTGCAAAATGTAAATCCTCCTGAGAGATCTCCTCCTTCTTTACCTTCTCGACACCGCTCGGAGGACGTCTCGAGGAGGGATTCTCACCCTATAACAACCCCCCCCCCCCCAAAAAAAAAAAAAATAAATAAAAGATTTACGGCTGGGAACGTTCCACCAATTGGGGTTTCAAATTCCCAGAGATCTTTCAGATGCAACCAAACTGTTGACTCACTCACTCACTCACTCACTCACATCTCGCGCGCTCTCCCGTTCTCCCCTGTCTAGCTCTCTCTGTTTGCCTGGATACAAGTCTGAGGAAAGCGTATACACAGATAAACGGACGGTTGCTAATCCGGCGCTATCTCCAGAAAGTCTCTCTCTCCTAAAACACAATGTCAGGAGGAGGACGACGACTCCAGGAGGCTCGTAAATGTATTTCCACTGCCTCATTGAAGCAATTAAGGACAAAGTGCACGCCGAGCCTTTCACAATGCTGCTTTGGGAATTAGGTCTGATCACTGACATGCTGTCATTCCACACATGAACCCGTTGGCACAAAATACAGGGTTAAGATACGTGAGGGCCGGGGGAGCGGGAGATAGTAAAGAGAGAGAGAGAGAGAGAGAACGAATGAAAGAGAGAAAACAGCCATATCTTCACCGGAACATTGCGGGAAGGAACGGGAACTTTTGTTGCTCGCAAACATTCTTCTCACTCACCCGCTGATCATGTCCATTGCACAATCAGCACAGGGGATTCCATCACTTAAGTTGTAAATACCTGTCACCTCCCTTGTATCTATTCATCTAACCGAACACACACACACACACACACACACACACACACACACACACACACACACACACACACACACACACACACACACACACACACACACACACACACACACACACACACACACACACACACCTCTGAGTGACGTCAGCATGCAAAGGAGTTGTTTCCCATGAGGGGGTGTAATTAGCATTCCTGCTTGAGGCCTGCAGAAAAGGAAGCTACTGGTGGTGGGGTTTACCCTACCCAGAAATGAGAGAGAGAAGCAGCCGTACTGTGGCTTAATTGTGCAATTTTCCTGCAATTTAATGTTAAGATGTTAAAGATAAATCCTTAAGGATGTTTAGGACTAATAAAAAAGGCCAGTTTCCTTTGATGTTCCTATGACTGGTTTTGCTGATTTGGATTTGGATTGGCTCTATGTCGATTTGTACCGACATAGAGCTGACGCAAAACAGGAGAAACCTGCCATGTGGAGCTTCACGACATGGGAAAGCTATCATGTCCTCCAGCTGTAGGGCGGGAAGGCGTGAGAAGTATAATAAAAGGGGGGGGGAGAGAAAGAGGGAAGGAAGGCGGCAGGGGAAAGAGATATGAAAACATGACATGGCTAAGAATTGGCAGTGCACAAACAATACAGTCCTCTGGCTCCCCTCGCTCCCTCCTGCATCTTCTCCTCCACCGTCTCCGAACCTGTCCGTCTCTCCACATCGTGTTAAAGCCCCCCCGGACCCTCCCACGACTCTCTGGATGTTTGATCTTGAGGGAAGCATTCACCTCAAGAGCAGGGAGACAATGGGCTCGCCTGCCTACAACCCCCTGTCCATTCCTCTTCTCGACCCCGTGCGACATGGGAATGCCCCCCAACCCAAACTAGATGGGCTTTGAAGTGTCACTGGATGCTCAGGAAGCCACCGATACGGCTCCAGAACATGACCACATACCAGCCAGGGGAGAAGAAGAAGACAAATGATGCACGTCAAGGCCCTATGAGAGTTGGAACGCTGAAATGTCTGCCCCATGACACATGCTTTTCTTTGGGAAAAAAGAATATTTTCCCATCGTAGGTAATGTATCACACTTGTGTTACTGCGGGCCGCGACTGCACACCTCTGAGTAGAGTTGTTTTGCCTCTTGTCATTGAGAGACCCTGGGCTTTGATACGGCGCTGAAGGAATGTGCATAAAAAAAGATTTTGCAACCCGAGAGAGTCTGTTGATGCAAGCCATTATCACTTGGTTTGACTTGGCAGCCTGTCCACGAGCAGTTTCACTTGCAACACCAAAAAGAAAGAAAAAAAAGAGAGAAGAAAGAAGAAAAAAGATATGATATTGAGATGATATCGCTCCACATGGTCATCCTTTTGGGTCAGGTTTATCCAGTAAAACATCTGCTTGTAACACAGGACATTAAGACGCGTCTGGTCAGGCAATAAGCGCCCCTGTTGTGTCTTACCTGTGGCACAGAGGGCGATGAAGGTCTGGACATGTTTGCGTATCAGTGCCAGCTTGTCCTCTGGCAGAGGCAGCCTCCTCACGATGTGCTCGATGAAGTCGTTGGGCGTTACTGCTGCCAGGTTCCACTTCAACTTCCCCAACACCACCAGTTCCCATTCCTGGAGACAGGTAGACAGACAGAAAGAATTGCAGAGAGCAGAGAGAGAGAGAGAGAGAGAGACAGCCCAAAAGTGAGTGAAATACAAGTGACACAAGATTTACCAATCACAGCTTTAACACGCTACACTGCAGCTTCACTCGACGGTGCCTCTGTATAGCCCCCCCCCCCCTCCCCTGGCCCCCTACATTAGAATATGTGGAGGTTTAGCATTATTGTTATTACTTTAGGCCCTGCTTGGCTGGGCCTGTGGCAGAGAAACACCAGCAGCGCCACCAACCCAGGTGACCTCACAACACTGTCTCCCTCCCCATCTGTCTGTCTGGCATCTGGGGACTTTCCTAAAGAGGCCCACCAGAGGCTCTGCTGTGTGTGTGTGTGTGTGTGTGTGTGTGTGTGTGTGTGTGTGTGTGTGTGTGTGTGTGTGTGTGTGTGTGTGTGTGTGCGTGCGAGCGATTGTTGTAGAGTGAAAATGGATAGGAAGGCTCCGCTTGTTGAGCAGGACCAGCAATGAGCGTGTTTTACGTTAAAACAGTTTAACGTTTTGAAGAGTCTTATCTCATCATTTAAACTGGTTGCAACAGGTAACGGGAGCATTTTCTTCATTGCAACTGCTGTTTTTTTGTTGCCAATTCTGTCAAAGTCATCTGACACTTGTCAATAAATCACCATTAAAATGGTGTTATTCTTCATATGTTAGGTGTCAAACATTGTTCAGGGCCTTATTTTGGAATAACGTTCATGCACATGTATCTGGCTCACAGGAAACTTGAACCTTGTGCGGTTTGACGTGAGCGACTTTGAATCAATGAACCGCTCTGAACTTCACAAATCATTTAATATGGATCTCTTGGCAAAATGTGATGACGCATGCTGGCTTAGATGAGTGTCTGTTTGTGTGCGTGTGTGTGTGTGTGTGTGTGAAGGGGAGGAGGAGGGAGGGAGGGGGGGGGGGCCTAGGTGTGGTGTGCTCTTCTCTTAAGAGTGCATTGTTGCTTTTACTTCCTAAAGGAGGAGGTGATTAACAGAAGAGTTGGTGACTAATTTGGGAAAATATTTAGTGGTTTGTTTCCGGACATGAAGCCTTGTGACCGGGACCACGGATGCTCTTCATTTTCCCTTTTTCAGAGAGAAAGAGAGAGAGACCACATGGACATAGTCATGAGACAATTCAACATGGCTGCCACTAGCCCTGTTACCAGCCTGCAACTTTCTAATCAAAGTGACCTTTTTGATGCCTTGTAATGTTTATGTAATGACCTCCAAGATGCCAGGAACACTGACAGAGGGGAGGACATGCTTTCATTTTTATGTCTGTACAAAAAAGGATTTTGTTTTCTCTAATAATGTGTGAGAAAATCTGAAAATAAAGCACCTGTGATTTATAAGGTGACATAAAGGCATCTTGCTTGGAGATGTGTAACCATCAGCATATGAGAGATTCAATGGTTTGATCTCATGCTGAATCAAAATGAAAAGCAGCACTCGAGTGTCGATTGTGTCTGCTCTGCTGTTTGCATTGCAACATGGCTGTCTCTCGCAAAAGGCCTTTCCATCAGTGCCGGCATGCGAGATTCAAGCCTATAGAGCGAGGGCCGTGATAAAACCTTGCAACACAGGCGCTATGCTATGCTGACAGAGTGGCAGGCAGGCAGGCAGGCAGGCAGGCAGGCAGGCACCACTTCCTTCTGCTACTGCCTTCCTCTGGTCACACCTTCTTTGTAACATTGCGGTTCTCTTTACAAGAAATTGTTACCAAAGACGAGGACAAAAAAAAAAAAAAAAAAATCACATGCCCCGAGCAGCTGATCTCTATTTCCTGTATCTGCATGTCAGCCAAAATACTGCCTTATACAGAGACACTGACAAGAGGCCCCGGCAAAGCAGTTCAAGAACTGAATGCTTTGTTTTCAAAGCGAGCACAAAGGTAGGACGGACTCCAAAAAAATAAAAATGATCCATGTAAAAAGCAGTATGGCACACTGTTTTGTATATGAGACCAACCCCAGGCCAACAATGCACAATGTTCGGCATATCGCGCATATTCTGCCCACTTGTCAAACCTTTAGATGTATAACACTGACCATTCAAGTCCAATGAAATAAATTCTGACACAAAATTGACAGGTAGGAAATACAGTCCAGGAAACGGGCCAGAGATCAGTGAGTCTAACAGCACCACCAGCAAGTCAGGAACTTGAAAATGTGCTGCAGCAATCAGCTGAGCGAGAGAAGCCGCCATTGCAGGCAGCAATACAACCATCAGCCTCTCTGAATCATAATATGTGGCCTCTTTCACAACATGGGTGGGATTGGCTGTTGTTTACTGAGGAATGTTTATGTAGCACCACAGAGCAGTGGGGAAACACTTTTCTGATGTGAAACGGAGTTAATTAATTGGTTTGCACTGGTGAAGGCAGCTGCTATTATCAGGCCAAGGAGGCCTCATCAAATACAGGACACAGAGTTGTTGTTTTTTTTTCTTAAACTCCAAGCACTTATATATTGTATCCTGAATCATCAGTTTGGAGCACAATTTGGTCTGCAAGCTACATTTGTGCATTGACAAAATAAAAAATGTGTGAGCGTCTCAAATAGGGCAGCATGACATAATATCAGAAATGTGTGCATCGCATGGGTTATTTTAGGATGAAAGCTCGACTGTAAAAGGCAAACTTGAATTTCTCTGCGTCTCTATCTCCCTCTCTCTAGCTGACAGGAACAGAGTCAGAACTTTGGCTGGAGTTCAAGCTGACCCCGTTGCTCTGCATGTGCAAATATCTGCCACCAGATGGCGATGGAGACCACTGCACATGCAGGACAGGCAGGCTGGATGGATACTGTAAAAGCCCACAGGGTCTTGTACAGTAAAGAGAGAGCCCTTGTGGAGCAACAGTTCATGTGAAGCTTTCGCTTTTCCGTGCACCTTTGATGAGATGACGGCACAGTCCAAAGTGAAGACTGGACAATGGATTCAGGGAAAGACCCCTGTGTCTATACTGTGTGATGCTTTGAGCCGACTGAATACAATGCAACATATTTTCAGTAAATAAATACCTTTAAACACCTCAAATAAAACCCTGCTTTTCAAAATCAAACATGATGAAGGATAAAAAAAATGCCCAATAATATCATGAATTTTTGGCTTTAAGCAGCTGATGATGATGATGACAGCATGAATCCTTTAAAGGTGAACTTTGTGAAATGTAGTTGAAGCAACTGTTGCTTACCAGCAGCTCTTGCGGTCTGATGGAGTTATCTGTGTAGATGCAAAGCTTCTCTGCGGTTAATGGACGAGTCTCTTTCAATTTGGATGCAAGAAACATGCACACTGCTCCCAGCAGCTGCAGGTTACACTTTTTGGTGGGCACCACGGCTAAAAATCTGTCTAAGTAGTTCATGGCCAAGGGAAAAACTTCTTCCTCGCACTTCTGCTCCTCACAAACCTGAATCAAGAGAGAGCAGACAATGCAGCAATGTTCA
This sequence comes from Hyperoplus immaculatus, assembly GCA_949357725.1. NCBI lineage: Eukaryota > Metazoa > Chordata > Actinopteri > Uranoscopiformes > Ammodytidae > Hyperoplus > Hyperoplus immaculatus. Next base: position 29,702,327 of record OX442354.1, on the reverse strand, counting down.
GCATTTGTAATGAGTAACCCACCCTGCGGTAAACCTGCCCTTATTTCCCAGCGCTTGAAATGCATATTAAACTTTAAAGAGATAACGAAACAAAAGACTAATAAGACAAAAAAGCACATATAAATTCAATGACACACATAGTTGGGGGCCGGCCAAGAATTTGCGCCCAGCCCTAATCGGTTGCGACATCATATATTAATTCGAAATAGATTATTTCACTGACAATGAAATAAGTCTCCGACACATATTGTCTATAGAGTCGCATTCCAACAGGTCATTCACTAAGAAATGAATTCAAGTCACAATCAGCCGAGCCAGAAAACACCCCGACAGAGCAGCACACGGAAACACAATTTTTTCATTCGTCATATTTTCATAAAATATTTAAAAATATAAATAAATTGTCTAGATCGTTTTTCTTCGTATCATAATGTCGAGGGGGCTCTTCCACATCATATCCGACAATTCATATCCAAATGCATGCGCGATAAATATGAATAAAATGTCAAAATAAAAGGCGAGTGGCAGTAGGTTGGTCCTACGTGCGTCACCGCCGACTCGATATATTTATTTCAAAAATTAATTAAAAATATCCAGGGCGTCGGACCCGGACAATATTTACATGAAAATAAAGCTCAAAGGCCACGGATTGTTTACAGGTGGACGTCGGCCAGGAATAATTGACGAAGTGTCAAAAATCGAACATAATTCCTTAGTGAGGCATACGACAGGGGGAAAACCAAAAGGACAGATAAGGCCCTCGCCCCTTACGACATTTAAAATTGATATCTAAAATCTTTGCAACGCTTTTTGTGGCCATTTCTATATTCAGCGGACACCCAAGAACCTCATTTTCCATTGCCGATGGTATTTAACCGCTGTTATTGCGTTTATGACACTGTAAAGTCCTCTTTAAAGCACAAGCGCTCCTGTAAAAAACCAACATGGCGATAGAACAGCGCAGGAAAGCATTGCATTGGGGAGTGCATACGTGTGCATGGAAATATTCAGGCTATCTAAAATAATAACATTAAAGAATCAACGGGCAGCTTGCACAGGCGACAAGTGAGACATATCAAAGAAACTCTCCACTGGTGTCACAGATTAAACAGCTCCAAGTTTCACAAACATGGGTTTCGCGATCGGACTCGAAAATTGTAAGAAATGACAGAAAACGACACGTTGGGTTAATGTGAGCATTAAGCAGTCGGAAATGAGAGCAACGGGGTCTTATCTACCGTCTGAAGATTGCAAACAATGCTCACTAAAGCAGCAATCAAACAAAACAGGAGGCTTTACAGGCAAGCACGGAAATAATAAAAGACTTGTGTGAGCACTCGGTGTTTCGGTATATACCTCCAACATCCAAGTCGCGACCATTCTCCTCATAAACGGCTGAATATCTTTCTGGACGCCTTTGAAATAGGAATACTGGGGTAGAAACCTCTCTTCTATGGTCAGCAAGCTCTGCAGGACTCTGTCATCGCACAAGAGGTTCGGATCGGGACGAGCTCGTATGATGGTATCCATTTCGAGGCAGAGCAGCTCCATGGTGCTTTCGCTTTAGTCACAAAAAAAAAGAAAAAATAAGTAGGATTTATCTCTCAAAAGCGTACAAGCTGTGTTAAATGCAAAAAGATGTCAGGTAAAGTCGTTCAGAGGCATAAAAAGCGAGACTGCAGGGGCTCCGTAAGAGTAGTCCTGCCTCTCCTTGTTGAGAACTTTTTCCTCTCTCCCCACAGTGCGCCTCTACTTCATCCGCCTGGCGCATTTCAAAGCCTGCCCTGCTGCATACGCACTGACGCAATTCACTTCATTACCTCTAGACCAGACGCAACATGCTGCATGCACTCATGTCCCTCTTTCTCCTTTAGCCTGGCAATGCAAGACAACTTTCAGATAACTTGTGTCATTTCAAAATGTAAACGTCTGACACTTTGACCAAACGTAAACGCACAAAATAAAGTTAAAAGTGCAGCATAACACACATCTGAATTCGAGTTTGACCAGTTTTTTTACGCATTTGCCGACTGGATTTAAACCAATTTCATAGAATTTTTTTTTTTTAAGTAAATAGAAGTATGTAGGCAAACAGATTCAAGTTGAACGAGAACATGGCCATTTCATGTACAAATAAATGATTAATGTGTTTAAATGTAAGTGCTTCTTTATTTTGGTGCTTGATTAACTAATTTAGGTTATTACACACTGGGGAACATTAGGCTATTGTTACGGACCTACTATAAATGAATGAATGAATGAATGTCTTATTCACTGTTGCATTGTTATTACGCACATCTTAAGCATTAAAAAAGCCTTTAAGAAACCAACTTTACTTGCTGAGGTGCTGCAAGTGCCCCCTTGTGAAAGTAATTTGAATGTTAGTTTGGATTAGAAAGAGAGAAACAAAAGACTCAAATAGCGCCCTAATTGGTATTGCTTTCTTCTTTAACCAACTTGTCTGCCAGCTTTTTCAAACGGACCCAGTGACCCTCGCAGCTCAGAGCATGACGCATGGAGATAGTGTATGTAGCCTATGTGTGACCATAAACACTGCATGTTAACTTTAACAGAGGCGGCTGCTGTGAGTGCGCACGAACGCGCGCGCAGGACAAAACCACCCACCCACCCACCGTGACACACACCCGTCCACTGTGACACACACACACACACACACACACACACACACACACACACACACACACACACACACACACACACACACACACACACACACACACACACGGTGTTGCGAACTTTTTTTCTTCATTGCAGCCACAAACAGCTTGTGGTTATGAGATAACTTTCTAGGAAATTCGAAGCAGCGTTGAATTTTTTTTTGCATAATCTTCTGTTAGAGATAACACACGATGAGTCACTGGCTGTGCTAAAACCAAATTATATCAACCAACAATTCTTGCTATAAATCATGATTTTTTTTTCATCGGGCTTCTGTAATAATTTAGATGGAAAAACAAGCAGGTGGAAACGAAGCTGAGAGTGTAAGTCATTGAGCAGATAATTAAAAAAATGACTGCCAAATGATTTAGCCTCACATACAGTCACAAAGAGAATCTGCATGGGTAAATATGTTAATCCCCCTCCTATTCTTAGTCAACTTCAAAGACGGAGCCCTGAATGAAACGAGACTTCAGTGCGTCAGCGGGAAGAGTGGGGACTGTAAAGTCCTCACAGCTTTAGAGCTGTTCATTTCCACCCGAAGCTTGCTGGCTGTATAGCAATGCTTGTGAGAAAAGTAGGGGAAATGTCTCTTTAAAGTTTTTTTTTGCTCCAGTCTAAGTTGTTTCCTCCTCCATGTGCTCTATTTGCATAGCCAATAGTTCTTCAGCGCTCGACCGAGGCTGTGCGATTGTTACTGGGCAGACTTCTTCTATACCTCTCTCTCTCTCTCTCTCTCTCTCTCTCTCTCTCTTTTGCTGTGGTCACTTATCTGTCTCACCCCTCAGAGGATGTCGCTGCATCTTGAACAGCCTATCTAACGCGCACACCAGTGTCTTGAAGGGTTGCAACCCAGTCTCCGGAGATTGGGTTGCTTGAAGGGCATCACGTTGGACTGAAGTTGATTCAAAAGTTTTGACAGAGGGGAGAAACTTTGGCGATTGGATTAATAGTCTAGCCAATACATGTCCGCTCCCAGAGCATATGGTTAATGACATTTGTATTGAGATCACCGCTCTAATATCAACAACATGACTATACAACAGGCTATAACTAGGCTAATGAAAGTTCAAGTTTAGCGAGGTACAAATGATCGAAATTAAGTCATATTTAATAGAATAGAGCCTGCATTCCGTTGAAGGAGAAAAACAACTGCAAACTGTGGATTAGGTTAAATACATTACGTTTTTCAGTTTATTAAGGCACAAAAAAACATGTAACCCTCTCAGGACAAGAGTACACTTTAATGGATCGTGTTTCTACTTAGATGCATAGAAGATACGAAGAAAAACAATTATTATATATATATTTTTTTAGAGTTGATTGAAATGAGGCCATAGGTTAAATGTTCTGATTAAATTGACGCCAAACCGAATCAAAAGTGAGCAAACAGGGCTTCTGCACTGGAGAGGCAGGTGCTCCAAATCCTCCTCCACATGCTCCATCAGCTGTCTCCAGCCAGCGTCTCCAGCATTTCAAGGCTGAAGTCGGCACTTTTGCATTCTTACAGGCAGGTTGGTCATTTAAAGTGAAAACAATAAATCAAAAATAAAATCACTAAGGTCTTTTCAACATCACCAGCAGCCCTGAAAAAATAATATCCACACATGGATATATCCTACCGGATACTGGACCTCAAAATATTGCTTAAAAAAGTTAAAAAAAAAATCAATTAAATGACAGCTTGTTAGAAGAGTAAATTCACTCTTTTAAACTTTTATTTTCCCAACAAGTACCATCATAAAATATGGCTGATAATAGCCTAAAACCAATAAAACTCCCATGAAACATATTTAACAAGGCTCACTCCTCTTTATCAATACATAAGGCATTATAAGGCACTTGTCAAAAGTTTTTTTTTTTTTTTTTATACTTCTCCTGCAGCAGAACAGTGACGCCAGCGGCTCCTCTGAGAGACATCACAAGCAGCAGCAGCGGCGGCGGCGCAGTTTGTCCCCGGAAGCATTCAATTACCATGGCAGGATAAAATCGGAACACACCCCACATAGGTCAGACACGTTGACAAATGTTTGCTATGTGTGTGGGGGGAAGAGTCAATGAAGTGACAGGAGTTTGAACACGTTTTTGGCTGAAATTCCTGCGTTGCACACTGCAAGAAATATCCGTCGGGTCAAATGATTTAATACAGGAATTTTATTTTCTTCACTAAAAAGTTTTTTATTTTTATTTGTATCAGTCAGAGAGAATTGGGGAAGTCCACTTGTTTGCGGCTGATTTTCTGGAAACCCGTGAAAGGGATCTGCCCTTGTTATGCTTTGTTTGTGTTAGTGACAGATGATTCTAGAAAATTCCAGAAATGAGCGCATTAAAAACAAATCACAATTATTAACCCCCACATGTGGATTTTCCCCGCCTCTTTAGTAAATGTTTATATTCAAATAATAATAGCATTTAAAGACATGAATGAACGTGTATGAGTGGTCACTTTTTGCAGCGAGGATCGACCAGTGACTCATCATCACAGCACCTTTCACAGTTTTTAATCACCTTTAAAGCGACACGCACGCAACACTCAACACCCCGGGGTGTCCGCCCGAGAACGGGGATGGCTTTTCCTCCTCTTCCAATGCATTTACCGACACTGGATTCGTGACGCGCACAACAAATAAATGAGACAGGAGAAGTGTCGGAGGGGAATTTGACAGGCTCCCCCTTTGAAGCACAAACAGTTGTGAAATGACAGAAGCTCAGGTCTGAAGCAAAACACACGGGCAGGGGGACTAATAGCCTCTTAAGTGAAGAATGGAAAGTCTATTTTCTATCAACTTATCAGGCACGTTACAGGCTTTAACCAACCATGTAGGCTAAGTAATGTGGAACAGAGGGGACATTAATTTTACATTATTTTTTTATACCAACAGTGCATTTCCATGGAATAATTTTTTTCTAACATTCATCTATGTTAAAATCTAATCTATAGAATAAAAGAACAACGATACGCATGTTTTACTGTCAGGCTACATGCCCCACCAACCTAAAAGTGAAACTAAAACGAAAAAGAATAGAGTAGGAAGAGATTTAAACAAAGCTTGTGACTGACTGTGGCTAAACTAGTTTAAGTAGATCTTATAAGATCTGTGCAGGTAGGTGTAAAGAAAATAGCTCAAACTCAATCTAACAGCAACACACCTGAGGAACCAAACCTCTTCATCAAATAGAACAGAAAATCATTAATACAATACAAAGATCTTTTTTTTTTAAAGATATGGCAGAATGCATTCACAGGAACAAAACTATGAAATGAATTTGATCTAACAAAGAAACTTGGTTGGATTTATGTGCAGTTCCACCTGTTTCTATACAGTTTGAATTGTGTATTAATTGTTGTTTTAACTCATTTGTATACATTATACTTATTTTTCACAATGATGCATGGTCAGAGTAAATTAAAGAAGATTAATGAACAAGGTATTAACATTCCAACTATAACAGATAATTGATGAATAGCTGAAGAACCGTCTTGGCGACTCAAATTAATTGAGATTTAATTATTTGTGAGAAAACGACAAAAATGAAATTGAACATTTCATTCTTAAAATTCAAATGTGCTGATTTCTTAATTTTCTGGAGAACAAAAATGTCTGATTTCACTTTTGTTTAGGTTCTATGTGAACATATCAAATGTATTATTATTGAATTAAAAAAATAGAAGTGGGCTGGGGAGTAATGTTCATGGTGGTGAAAATAAGCGTAAGACAAAGTAATTTAGTGTATTCATTGTTGAAACAGTTATTTCAAAAATATATCTGTATACAGGTATGTGCAATCATAATAGATATGTGCACACTGTGACAAAAGGAAGCAGTTTACTAGGGAAACAGCAAATCCCAACAATTGAGCAGCAGGTGAGAAGTCTCCAACAGTCCTGACATAGACATCCAGCAGCCATTTTTTTTTGGGGGGGGGGGGGGATTCATCTGCTAACTAAAGCTTTCAGGTCATGTAAACAAAGAGCAGGACACAGAGGAGAATGTAGACATCAGACTACAGCAGCTACATGCTCCCATCAGCTCTATAACAAATGCTATGACATTTAAAAAAATAAAAATAGCCCCGTGCAAATGACCACAGGTGAATTCCGAATTGATACACGCGAACCCATCATTCACACATCAGTCACACATCACTCACACATACTTATCATTTGTTTACCATGCCCACATTTCCCTATTTCTGCAAGTATTTTTTTTTACTGTGGTTGAGTAGCTGCAGATGTGCGTGTGTTGAGCAACAACAACAATACAGAGATAAACCTACTCATCCACGATCAAAAAAACACCAGACGTCATGCAAAAATGTACTGGAAAAAAAGCTTTCCCCAACCGAATAGTTAGAAAATAACATAGTTTTTTTGGTTAAATGTAGATACATTGGAGAAATGTGTTGCGCTTGATGCTTCTGAGAATGCCTCACTGCCTTCTGCTACATCTCACTCATCCATGAAATACAAAGTGTTTGAGTCGTTAAACACAAACTCCCCCCCCCCCCCCCTATACTTCTCTTTGACTAAATGTGTAAGTGGTTACAAAGGGTCTTTCTGCTGTAAACAAAATCCAATTAAACATCCATCCCGGATTCATCTCAACACAATTACAACTAGAATAGAACGAAAAGTTTTTTTTTTTACAATGATATTCTACCTGTAATGCTGTTTTAGATGCGACACCAAGACGTTATAAAGTGCGTTTCCACTGTAATCAGGATCTAAACCACCAGGCATTCTGGATTCTTGTAAACACAATACGAAGTAGAACCAACCAACCAAAATCTGTTTATTTACAATGGAATTCTGCCTGTAATGCTGTTTCACATGTGATCGATCAAACACAAATGTTTTTCGTCATTACATCAAAAATGAAAACCAAGTCCATTCGTCCCAAATCAACAGATGAACACTTTTACAGAAATGGAAGTCCAACAGTTGCCGTCTGACTTCTAAAAGACATTTCCCTGTCATGATCAAGTGGTGGTGTGCATGACATTAGAAGTTTCCAGCTGATACTGACATCATAGAGATACTGTATCTGCCTAAAGCGATCAGATGATTTGATACATTTCACTCTCTCCAAAATCAACATTAAAAAAAAATCTCCCTTACTCTTGGGAGCCTTCCCCCTGCTGATACGATACTGTGTAGGATGTGAGTGTTTCCAGCAGCGGCGCGGATGCTTGTCCCCGACATCTCCACCTGTGGGATTTCTCTGATTCGCCTCCATGACTGATGTAACAACAATGAAGCTTTGGCATTGAGCTCTCGCCCTGCAGACTTCCCTCACACTCCCCTTTAGAAATTCTTCTACGCAAACATGTCCTCCCGAAATTCTTTGAGACAAGCCCTTATCTCATTAATTGGAAAAGAAACAACGGGGTGCAAAAAAAAAGAAAAGAGGAAGAAAATTGTAAAGAACAAAGCCTTAATTGACATGATTCTGACTGCTTGATGAAAGCCCTCTCTGTTGAAAACAAGACCTCCAGCTCAGATAGAGATGCCTCTAAGAGCCTCTGCTCAAAATGCATCATGAGTCAGCAATTCTAGAGCATGCTTGTTGTCAAAATCACTTTTTGTCATAATCAGTGAATATCTCCTCATGATCCGTTATCTGTTTGTGTGTTTGGCTGAAAAAAAATCCAGTGCTAATACGCAGCCTAGACTCTGTAAACGGGCATGTTGCTAGCTACGGTGGGCCCCCTTTGTTTACATACCCTTTGTGTACACACCAGTTTACAGAGCCTGGGCTGTGCACTTGGGGCGACTGCGGCTCAGGTGGTTAAGCAGGTTGGCCAACGATCCAAGGGTTGGCGGTTTGATCCTCGCCCGGCCACCTGTGTCATGGTTGTTGTGTCCTTGGGCAAGACGCTTCACCCACCTTCACCCTGCCTTGTGTGAATGTGTATGATTGCTGTATGTTTTAGGTGGTGGTCGGAGGGGCCGATGGCGCGGAATGGCAGCCTCGCTTCTGTCAGTCTGCCCCAGGGCAGCTGTGGCTACTATCGTGGTTTACCACCACCGGTATGACTGTGTGTGAACGAATGGAACCTGGAACCCTGTAAAGCGCTTTGAGTGCCTTGAAAAGCACTATATAAATCCAATCCATTATTATTACTGACACTATAATTGTTTTCAGTGCACACACGGTAAATACAGGTAGTGGATACTGAGATTATATTAATTTATTTTGACAACAAGCGTTCTTCAGAATCGCTGACTCCACCTTTAAACTGCCTTCAGTGGCAGTGCGGATTACAAACTATATAATGGTTATGTGTGTGATATATCTCTATTAATCCAAGACGCAGGCAGCGTAATGCCTGGTTCATGCCACACTCACACACAGACACACACACAGACACACACACACACACACACACACACACACCATCAGAGGTGGTCGAAAGCACTGGCTTTGCACTTTCATTTAAGATCCATGAGAGGAAAAGGATACTAAAAAAATAGTCAAAAAATGTATACTCATACTGCATTATTAAACAGTATTAAACACAAAGAGCAGTATCATTTTTGGTGCATAGGTCTTTCTTATAGCTTTTTAGTTTGTTTAACATTTTTTAAGTTTGTATGGGATAACTTGTATAGAAAAAATTTGTAACAAAGCGCAGTTTGCTGATTTGATTCTATAACCTCAGTGTCATTGGACAGTTCCCTGTGCCTCTTCAAATGTGTGTCTGGCTTTGTGTTCATGCTGAAAAGCTTATTTCAACAGTTTTTTTTTAATGGACAGCAGCATTGTCTTTGCACAAAGAGGTTCTCAATAGAACAGTCACGTGATGTTTTATGTGACCACACTCAGTAACCCGTCAGTATTCTTGTACAATACCTAACAATTAAATTATCATTTGAACTACATTCCCATTTTCATTGTTTTTTCTCATGTGCTGGACAGACAATAATTATTCTTGCTCTATCTTGCCTCCTTATCAAACGAAAAACTCAATAAGTCACCCGGCATGAGCGATGGAGTGTGCCGCCATGTTTGTGTGTATTCTTCAGATAGACATTCTTCTTCATTTTGCTACACATAATAATTTTTCTGTTCTGCCCCCTGGAGTTAGGTAGATTACTGCCTAAGACGCTATGCCCACCATAAAAGCTTCTGTGGTCGATGAGTAGCGTCTTGCAGAAAATTACTCGGACAACAGTTGTTGAGCGGAATGTCGTCTGTCCCCCCCCCATCCTTACACAATTTCCCGAACAGATAATTTGAACAAGTGATACACTCATCAAACATGTGGTTGCTCTCAACTTTTCCTCCTCATCCCAAGCGGTGAGACAAAGTAACGGGTTGAAGTTAAAATAAATAACCACAATTGCCTATGTTGGTCTCTCTACTGTGTAGCACTCCTCTTTGGTTTTTCCAGCATGGCTGCAGGTGCAACCATCTATGGGAAAACAGACTTGAATCATTTGTTGCATTTGGTTGTCACAACAAACTTCCAGCCACAGCAGCATTTTTTCCCCTTACACGCTCGACAAAGACAGTGTCCCATCTATTCACACACAATAAGACCCCTTGGGAGAGCCCAAAGATGAAAAGCGCAAGCGTCATTAATAACTAAAAGCAGCCTTGTTGTACTACATCTCAATCCATCACGGGCGTCAGGGACAGCTCGCTGAGAGAGCGATGAGCCTCTCCGTGTTGTTGGAAGGTGCGTCACTGGAACAATGATGTCTGGTAGCTCTGGCCCAACCTTCACTTAACACAAGAAGCAAGCTGTCGTCTGGCATTCATTTACCTTTTACTTCCACCCCATTCCTCCATCCCCGCCTTCAAACCCTCCCTTCTTTCACATGCTTGACCCTCTGTCTTTTGAACTCCACCATCAACCTTATTCATGCGGTCATCAAATCTGGGGCAACATTATCCCAATATGAGAGGTGGGTTTTGGAGCACAGTCTGCTAAGTAATGTCAATATTTCCTTGCCCTACAACAGAGGATAAGCTGCTTTCTTTTTCTGTTTCTCACACTTTTTTTCTCTCTCTCTCCACAAAACAGCAACAGTGAAGGCTGCCTTGCGTTGCCGAGTGGCTCAGCTGCTGTTGCTGTCTCTTCCCCTCCAGCTCCTCCAGGATTTTCCCATGTTCATATCACTAGCCCTTGACTTTGTCACTCATGCAACAGCTGCTGGCTGATACCACGCCACAGTTCCAGCCTATTGCTCTCCCCGCTTTCACCGCGCACAGGCAAGAACAAAGGCATTGTTAATCCGACCGAGTCCTTGGTGCAGAATGCAAGGACTTCTAGGGAGAGCTTGTGTACGTCAAGACAATAACTGCATTTTTGCACAGAAAAAAAACTCTCCAGATTATTTGAAAATTGTGTCTGTTGGTGCTTTGGGAGGATCAACATCCTGAGGACTTCCACCTGGAATCACAACAAGCGCAGACTACAACACACAGAGCTTGAGGTCAAACAGATCTCACCACCATCGGGGCCTATCAAAAAAGCTTTACTGGCATTGTTTTTTTTTGGCACCAATCAGAAAATCAACTAAACTCATCACACATACGATGTTAAAAGCTGTAATTACAGATAGGCAAAGGAAAACAGGATGTCATGAGAAACATATTTGCACAGAGAACAGCTGCAGGATAAATAACCCCCTCAAATGAATCTTATTTAATCTATGATTGACATACAAATAAACTAAATAAATAATAAAATCTGCCTATTTACCTTTACAAACGTAGAAAAAAGTGACAGTTAAAAATGAACCCGAACACAGTGAACACCTGAGCATATACCAGCCCTCACATGCATGCACTAGAAGTGGAGCTGCTGTTGCCCTCGTTTCCCTATCTGTCCTGCAGATGGTAACAGATGGTGCATAGGATGCTAAAGCGTACAGTGAGGAGATGCAAATGAGATTACTTCCACAATTATAGAGGGCTTCCCCTCCTGTTGTAAGTTACAGCATCAGGTGCACCTATCTGCTGTCACTAATAATAAACACTGGGTGCTCCACTTTGGTGATAAAACGCTTTATAAATATATTCCACACATGTCAAGAGAAGATGAAGAAACACCTGATCGGAAATGCAAAAACAATGGCACATTTTAATGACAGACAAGCAAAGAAAACACATGCAAAACCACCCACCCACACATACACACTATCTGATCTTCTAAGAATCAGCAATAGAGACAAATGTGCAGCTTCATTACAGCACCACACATGAATGTGCACACCATCCTCCTCCCCACCACCACTCTGGATCGGTCCGCAATAATCCGATCCTTTTGGGAAACTGAGGTGTTGGACTGTAATTTATAGGCCGTATCTTTCAAGTCTCTCCCTCGGCTCCGCTGGTGGCGTCAACCCATCAGCCGCTGTGTGTGTTTAACGGCTACATGTGTCGCTCCCTATCTCGCTCGCAGAGTGGCACAAAGGTAAAAGGAAGCTTAACAGCCTGGGAAAAAGTTGAACAGTGTGAAATTACCTTGATCCAAAGATTCCTACCACATACCAGCCCAATGAACCCATAACAGAGCAGGCACTCAGTCAGAGAGAGAGCCCTGCTTGCAGGGAACAGCTGAGACATTACAGAGAGAGACAGAGGGAGAGGGGGAGAGAGGGAGAGAGGGGGGGGGGTGTAGGGAGGTGAAAGAAAGAAAGATAAATGGGAGCAGGAAAGAGGCCCACCTCCTGTAATCTCCAGTCTCTACAGTAAGTGGTAGGGGTATCTATATCTAATGTACATCCAATGATAGCACTGGACAACTGGTAGGTGGGGTACCAATGACTTGGTTAAGTCACATTTGGCATTCACTCACTTTTTGGGGAGTTTTAGGAGGAGCAGCTGTAGGGCTGCATGATACCGGCACAATGTTATGAAATGAAAAAATCAGATGATATTTAAAACTTATTTAGGTATATACTGTATCTTCTTTGTTTCCTGTTTTCTCTACATGGTAGATTAATATTGAAGACATCCAGACTATGAAGGAACACCTATAGAATTATGTTGCTGGTGACAATGTTAGCGATTTTTTCAAAATTCAAGGCACACTTAACCAGCATTATGCAGCAACATGCCATCCCATCTGTTAGTTTAGCTTAGTGGGACCATCATTTGATTTTCAACAGGACAATGACCCCAAAGATACCTCCAGGCTACGTAAGGGCTATTTCACCAAGAAAGAGTGATGGAGGCTTTGTCAGATGACCTGGCCTTCACAATCACCTGACCTAAACCCAATAGAGATGGTTTGGGATGAGGTGTACCGCAAAGTGAAGGAAAAGCAGCCAACAAGTGCACCATTTCAGGTGACTACCTCATGAAGCTGATTGAGAGAATACCAAGAGTGTGCAAAGCTGTTATCACAGCAAAAGGTGGAAACTTTGAAGAATCTAAAATAAAAAAACATATTCTGGTTTATTAAACACTTCTTTGATTTTTAGATTACTAAATATGTGGTCCTTCATAGTCTATCCAACCAATTTCTTAAAATAATAAGAATAAAACTTAAAGCTCAAATGGCAACTAAAGTCCTTATGGACTCATGCAATCTGCAATAACCTTTAATCCAAACTAATTTACAAAATGTATTAACTAACTAACTGACTGACTGACTGACTGACTGACTCACTCACTGACTAACTAAAAAATTCGACACAAAAACGTTCTAAACAAAAAAAACAAGGCATGACTGTGATGTGCAAGCCTTTAAATAGTTGATTTGGATGGATTAAGATGCTTGTTGACCGACTTGCCTTGGTAAGAGAGCCATGCTTTCATGGCCTGGTAAAGGCATGTTAGCCAAAATGCTATGGCAAATCATTTTCAGTAAATACAGGTTTCAATTCCCAAACCTGAGCCTTGTTGTACAGAGAATCACTCTTACTTTCAACTTTATTTCCTGCTAACCGTAAATATTGCTCATTTTAATCTCCTTCACCAAAGAGAAACTTTTTGATTCTATAAAAAGTCTAAATGCTGCAGCAGAAATGAATAAAAAAAAAATCTCAGTTACAGCAAACACTTCTAATGTGAACCAGAGTAATGCACTTAAAAAAGCCACAGTAAAACATCCCCTGTATCAGATGTGCGCTTTAATAATCTAGAACATAATTCATGGTTATCTGCAACCCACTTGACTAACAAAAATTCAAAACACTTATTCTTATTTAAAGCAACACAACCGTCACACATTAACTCCTCATTGGATTTGTTAAGCAAACAATTATGATATAGAAACAATAGAAGTGAATGGCTTTAAAGACATCCCCAATGTGTCAGACACTCTTAAGACCAAAGAGCTTTTACGCATTATCAGTGTGGCTTCAGGCTGTCTAACAGTCATATAAATACAGGAGCGGTATCAATACAGATAAACATTTTAACACCTCAATTCAACATTGAGCTGAATACAGCCAGTAAAGAAAAAGAGTAGGAGCTCACGTGACATAACCGGTCAATTTATCACATTCCATTAGAGCAAGGGAAGCATCAACTGATACAGCAAACAGATGAAAAGTACCCTTTTGGCTAATTTGATCATGTGTTTAATTAATTATTATTATGTGTGTTTTATTCAAATTAATTAAAACAAACACAGCTGAAATTAGCTGTAATATACATGTAACATGTTTTCATTCCACATACTTGTTTTGAGAATAGACTATGGCACACTTTAAAAGTCAGACACATACATAGCAGGGTACACAGAAACAGGGAATTTTACAATACAGAAAGGTAAGGAAATAAATGAAAATTTATTTAAAATGCTAAATGCTGAGGTAATTTCATTTTTGATGATATTTAGTTTTACTCATTTCTATTCTTTTTCAATTACATTCACAGTTCAGTTTATTTATTGACAGATTGCTCTTGATATTATTACGAATTGAGACAGATGTTTAATTATTTTTGGATATATTCATTTGTTTAAAATTATCAAATGTTTTTATCCTCCGCTCCAAACCAGGAACCAATGGTTGCACGTTAAACACCAACCCATAGTTTGGGTTTGTTTGGCAGACAAAAGCCATCACAGGTGTGGATATATTCATGTGAATTAGTTGCAGACGGAGGTAAGTGTGATTGTTGCCTCACATATTGCTTTGGCAAACACCTCTAATTGCCCCCTGCATTTCAGTCACTGTCATATTGACATTAGATACCATCACATGCATGTTCATTTCTTAAGGAAATTGCCACTTCACACAAATGTGACAAAATGCATTTAATGAGTATAACTGTGAATCAGACTCAAATGCATATCTTTATTGCAGCTTGGGGTTATAAAGGTAAAATATTTTTCGTTGGATTAAATGAAGGGGGAATAAAGAGAAGAAGGAAAATCATTTATTTTGCTTATGCTCTTTAGTCATATACTGTATACACTTTTTAATTTTTAATTTATAGTATTTAAAATCAATTCGAAATAATTCTGATCTATCCAATAAGAAATTGGGGTGCTTTTCTTATGCAGTCTACTCCTGAGGGAATTACACTTCTAGAAATGACAAACTATGCTTCATGAACTAGATAGGTGATTTACTATAACTTGACACAGTAGCTTTGCATAATGGAAACACTGAGGACAGCCGAAAGAGGCCAACCAGTGTCAGAGTAATTTAGAAACAAACAGTTCCTGTGTTTTCTTGGTCGCACCTGTTTGTTTGTGTGCCAGCTTGTGAGGTGTTTATTCTTATCTAAATATCTACAGAAACACTGCAGACTCACTCTGTCTGGGTTTGGAAGTGTGACAATTGTTCTCACCCAATTGGAGAAACTGCTGCCAATGTCTGCTGAAGGCACTGCTGATTCTGACAGCACCGGATATGAGCAAAGGTGCACTTTGAGCTGTAGAACCTGTGTGCTGATGAGGAGTGTGCCATCAGGTCAATGAGGTGAAACTCTTAGTATACTGCAGATCTGTGAGGCATAGTTATATTGCCTTATGACTGCTGTTATATATATATATATTATATTATATATTTATATACATGAACATGTCACACACACACGCGCACGCACACACACACAAACACACACACACACACACACACACACACACACACACACACACACACACACACACACACACACACACACACACACACACACACACACACACACACACACACACACACACAAACAAGGTTATTTTAATGTGTCAGGTCCCAGCCCTCATTATGCATAATAATTTGCTGCATAGGAAAGATGTTTGCTTGGCAAACTCCAAACTGACTGTCAAGCTAAATTGAATTCTGCCTCCGACAACCCTGCGTCAATTGGGTAAAGTCTTAGTCAGTTAGTTGGTCTAGTTAGTTAGTCTGGATATCCCCAACCCTCGTTCTCTTCCCTTCAACTAAGAGGAACACAGGCATACTTTCACCAGTTATCAGACCTTATTGATTTGATAGGCCAACACTGGCTACTTCATGTTTAGCATGTGTTATTAATTTCCCATACTTTCTCTGTGGAGTTAAAGGTATGCTGCAGATGTTTCAATGTAAACAAACACTGCTTTGTTTACATTCAATTCTTCCAACCAAAATGTGTTGTGTGTATCCATAATATACATGTTGAATACATTTCCAGCCTCATAAGATATTTGCAAAGCCTCTTGTTCTATGTTTTGAAATCTACTTCTCTGTTCTGTTCACATTCCATGCAGTTTTTCCCATCCTCTTTTATTGCCACAATGTTCTCTTTTATGGGGCAATTCTGCCATTTCCATTTACACCTACTGTCGTTGACAGAAATGTGTATCCTGTGGTAATGGCATGCTGGTAGAGCAGGAGATACAAAAGATGCAAATTGCTCAAATTAAAATAATTGTTCCATGGCACCGCTAGGAGTCAAAGTTCTGCTGTATATAGGCTACATTGCAGGGAAACACTTGTTAAAGTACTTTCATGATCTTTAATGTCAACCATTCATGGATCTGGTTAAAGGACATTCAATCGACCTGACCTGTTAACATATCTTTGTTAATTGTATTGCTAACTCCGTCACCACTACACTACCCACCAACTTAGTATCCAGATCAGTTTCATTGAGGGATCTCTAAAATGACATGGTTCTTTCAAAGGTTTTTTTTTTATTAAATTGCATAGTTGCAAAGCAATTACAGACAAAGGATTATACAATTTTTCCCCTTTTTTCCCCCACGATCATACCCCACCCACATCCCACCCCCACACCCAACCACAAACCATCCTGCACTTAAGAAATTAGCACACAAAATAATACATAATGTTGAAAATGACAGATACGAAATACACACTTTAAGAAATAAAAATAAATAATCAATATGAAACAAATAAACATAAAGAAATAAAATTTAATTAAATAAAAGAGGGGAGGGGGTAGCTACTCTTCTATAATTATATTTGGCTTCTCAAAATAGTCTAGGAAGGGGCGCCACATCTTGTCAAATTTACCCTCAGATCCCTGGGCAGTGCAACGTATTCTCTCTAGATTCATACATGACATGATGTCTCTGATCCAATGTGAGTGGGAAGGAGGAGCAGGATCTTTCCACTTGAGTAAAATAACTCTACGGGAAAGTAATGAGGTAAAGGCCAGTACCTTCAGCTTCACTTTAGGCAAGCCCGAATTTGGAGCAATGCCAAAAATTGCAGTGAAAGGGTTCGGCTCAATTTGATGCTGAAGTACTTCAGAAATTGTTTCAAAAACTGATGTCCAGAACTCAGTCAAGGTGGGACACATGAAAGAGTGATGCCGGTGCGCTCTTACAGCTATCACAGGTCGAGTCTACATCGGGTAACATACGAGCTAATTTAGTTTTAGATATGTGGATACGATGTACTACTTTAAATTGCACAAGAGCATGTCGGGCGCACATGGAGGTAGAGTGTATCCGATCCAGGACTGAATCCCACATGTGATCTGTGAAGGCAGAACCTAGGTCCTGCTCCCACATGGTTCTTATAGCTGCTAATGAGGGGCTATGCAACTTCGAAATAAGGTTGAAAAACACAGAAATTGAGCCTTTTAATGTGGGGTTTACAGAAAAGAAACAAATCGACATGATTGGCTGGCGGTTTATAAGGGAATTGGGGAATTAACTTCTGCGTAAAATGCCTGATTTGCAGAAATCGGAAAAAATTTGTCTTTTTTTCGATACCAAAATGTTTTGTCAATTGAGAAAAACTAGCAAATAGATCATTAATAAATAAATCACCGATGCATTTTAAGCCTTTTTTTATGCCAGATCTTGAATGCACCATCCACCGTCGAGGGAGTGAACAAATGATTAGCTGCAATTGGGCTGAAAAGTGAAAAATTCTGCATTCCAAAATTCTTCCTAAATTGGGTCCAGATTCGAAGGGAGTGCTTAATCACGGGACTACTGTTGGGAATAGCCGAAGAGAGTGGAAGTGCAGCGCTTAAGAGGGCCGATAAAGACAATGGGCTAATAGCGCTGGACTCCATTGTTACCCAGACTGGGGCTGAGTCGTCAAGGTGAAAATGCACCCAATACACTAAAGAACGGATATTAGCAGCCCAGTAATAGTATTGGAAATTAGGGAGGGCCATTCCACCTGTTTGTTTGGGTCTTTGAAGAAAAGCTTTACGTAACCGAGGGTGTTTACCATTCCAAATATAGTTTATCATTAAAGAGTCAAGGGCCTGAAAAAAGGATTTGGGGAGAAAGATGGGGAGACATTGGAATAGATATAGGAACTTTGGGAGTAATGTAATTTTAATTAAATTTATTCTACCTATAAGAGAGAAAGCCACAGGAGACCACTTCGATAATATTTGCTTCACCTGATCCAATAATTTGAGGAAGTTCGATTTAAATAGGTTTTTAAAATTTCTGGTAAAACATACCCCAAGGTAACTCAGCTGATCTGTCACCACTTTGAGTGGGAGAGCTGTATAATCAAGTTTAAGAGCTTCTTTATTAATCGGAAAGAGTTCGCTCTTACTCAAGTTAAGTTTATAGCCAGAAAACTGATTAAAGACCTCCAACACAGAAAGTGCCTCCGGTAAAGAGGTGGCTGGCTTGGCGACAAACAAAAGTAAGTCATCGGCGTATAATGATACCTTATGTTCAATTCCTCCTCTCCATATCCCCTGAATCTGTTTGTTACCGCAAATGGCAATCGCAAGTGGTTCGATTGCAATAGCAAAAAGGAGCGGGCTCAAAGGACAACCCTGCCGGGTCCCACGATGCAGATCAAAACTACTTGAGTAACGGCTGTTTGTTAATACTGAGGCAGAAGGGCATGCATATAATAATTCAACCCAGGAAGTGAAAACAGGGCCCAAACCGAATTTTTCAAGGGCAAAAAACAAATAATTCGAAGAATTTTGGAATGCAGAATTTTTCACTTTTCAGCCCAATTGCAGCTAATCATTTGTTTACTCCCTCGACGGTGGATGGTGCATTCAAGATCTGGCATAAAAAAGGCTTAAAATGCATCGGTGATTTATTTATTAATGATCTATTTGCTAGTTTTTCTCAATTGACAAAACACTTCGGTATCGAAAAGACTAATTTTTTCCGATTTCTGCAAATCAGGCATTTTACGCAGAAGTTAATTCCCCAATTCCCTTATAAACCGCCAGCCAATCATGTCGATTTGTTTTTTTCTGTAAACCCCACATTAAAAGGCTCAATTTCTATGTTTTTCAACCTTATTTCGAAGTTGCATAGCCCCTCTCTAGCAGCTATAAGAACCCTGTGGGAGCAGGACCTAGGTTCTGCCTTCACAGATCACATGTGGGATTCAGTCCTGGATCGGATACACTCTACCTCCATGTGCGCCCGACATGCTCTTGTGCAATTTAAAGTAGCACATCGTATCCACATATCTAAAACTAAATTAGCCTGTATGTTCCCCGATGTAGACCCGACCTGTGATAGCTGTAAGAGTGCACCGGCATCACTCTTTCATATGTACTGGTTGTGTCCCACCTTGACTGAGTTCTGGACATCAGTTTTTGAAACAATTTCTGAAGTACTTCAGCATCAAATTGAGCCGAACCCTTTCACTGCAATTTTTGGCATTGCTCCAAATCCGGGCTTGCCTAAAGTGAAGCTGAAGGTACTGGCCTTCACCTCATTACTTGCTCGTAGGGCTATCTTACTCAAGTGGAAAGATCCTGCTCCTCCTTCCCACTCACATTGGATTAGAGACATTATGTCATGTATGACTTTAGAGAAAATACGTTATACTACCCAGGGATCCAAGAATAAATTTGACAGAATTTGGCGCCCCTTCCTAAATTATTTAAAAAAACCAACAACAACTATAGAAGAGTAGCTACCTCCCCCCTCTTTTATTTGATTCAATTTTATTTCTTTACGTGGTTTTTTTATTTTTTATTTTTTTCATATTGATTGTTTATTTCTGTTTCTTGTAGTGTATATTTCGTGTTGTTGGGTGTGAGGGTGGGATGTGGGTGGGGTATGTTCGGGAAAAAAAAGGGGAAAAAATTTGTATTCGTTGTGCTACAATTTCGTTACTAACATTTAATAAAAAAAACCTTTGAAAGAAAAAACAAATAATTCCATTCTACTCTATCAAATGCTTTTTCAGCATCCATAGAAGTGAGGCATTCTGATTCAATATTTCTGGGGGAATATAAAATGTTCATTAACCGGCAGATATTATAAAATGATTGGCGTCCCTTTATAAACCCAGTTTGGTCGGGGGATATGATAGAGGGGAGAACATCCTCCAATCTGTGGGCGAGAATTTTAGCAAGTATCTTCACATCCGTATTTAATAGTGAAATTGGTCGGTATGATGCACAATCCAGAGGATCTTTATCCTTTTTTAACAACAGGGAAATACAGGCCTGATAGAACGAAGGCGGGAGTTTACCTGAGTCAAATGAGTCTGAGAATACTGGACATAAAAAAGGCGACAATTCGGCTGAAAATTTCTTAAAAAAGTCAGATGGAAGTCCGTCTGGACCAGGAGATTTGCCTGATTGCATAGATGTTATTGCTGCAATAATTTCCTTCTGAGTAATAGGTGCCTCAAGGCTATGTCTCAGGTCTTGAGAAAGGGAAGGCATGTTTAGGTTACTGAAAAAGGTTTCCATCACCGTTACGTCTACTGTGCAATCAGAACTATACAAATTTGAATAGAATGTTTTGAACTTTTTGTTTATCAATTTCTGATCTGATGTTGTACACCCACTGTCTGTCCGTATTCCAGGGATGAGTTGCTTCGCTCTAAATCCGCGCAGTTGATTGGCCAGGAGTTTACCAATCTTGTCACCATGCTCGTAAAAAGTACTTCTGCTCTGGTCAGCAACCTGATGAGAGGAAAGAAGGTTGAATTCTGTCTGAAGTTTAAAACGTTCTTTGTAAAGTTCAGATGAAGGTGAATTAGCATATTGTCTGTCTATGTTCAGAATCTGATCAGCAATTTCAGTTTGTTTCTGTTTTATACACTTATTTTTGTATGCTGCAAATTATATAATTTCACCTCTCAAATAGGCTTTCAGGGCTTCCCAAATTCATTGGACACATCTGGTGTTTTATTTATACTCAAAAAAGTTTTGATATGTGTAGAGATGTGTGAAAGAAAACTCTCATCTGTGAGCAACAATGGATCCAGTCTCCACTGCCTTCTTGTATACTCAATGTCAGAGAAACCCAGTTGAAGGAGCAGAAGAGCGTGATCTGAAATCACAATACTTTCATAACTGCATGACTTTAGGTCTGACATCAATGAATTATCAACAAAAAAATAATCAATTCGGGTGTAAGTGTGGTGGACATGTGAAAAGAATGAATATTCTCTTCCTGTGGGGTATAAAAACCTGTATGGATCAGAGAGGCTATAATCAGCAAGAAATTAGTTGATATAACCTGCAGATCTGCTAAGAGTGGCAAGTTTGGGGGAAGAGTGGTCTAAGACTGGATCTAAATAACAATTAAAATCCCCACCAAGAATAAGAGAATGGGAATTGAGATCGGGGAGTTGAGAAAAAAATCTCTTAAAGAATTCTACATCATCCACGTTAGGCGCGTAGACGTTGGCCAAGATGACTGACTTATTGTAAAGTTTGCCTGAAACAATAATAAAACGTCCATTTTTATCTGATATAATGTTTGAGGACTCAAAAGGAATATTACTATCAATAAGGATAGCTGTGCCTCTAGCCTTACCCCTGAAATTAGAATGAAAAAATTGTCCACGCCAGAATTTACTTAATCGCCCATGGTCAGTCATGTAAGTGGGTTTCTTGAAGGAAAACTATTCCAGCCCTGAGTTGTTTTAGGTGGGTTAAGACCTTACCCCCTTTCACTTGGTGATTTAGCCCCTTGACATTCCAACTAATTAAATTAAGATTGCCCTTCATCTAGCTCAGTTATAGTGAGAATAAAAAGAGTTGCTCCGATAAGAAAAAGAGTAGCAAAATACAGAGGAAAAAAAAAACACACAAAAAAAGGAAAACACAAATAACTGAAAACACAGCAGGTGATAACTTATCAGCTAAACCCCCAGTTAACACCACCCCATCCCACCCAGAACCCACCCCATATATTGCTCTAAACAGCAAACCCCAAAAGACCCTTACTAGTCTCACAACAAACATTCCAAGCTTTAGCTTCCTGACCTGTGCTAGCTCCCACATAAGTCTTGTACAATTCACCCCATAACAGCCTAGTAACACTATGAACAATCCAGCAAACTGTCAAAATGACAACACACTAAACAAAAATACCATGCTCACCCAGCAGATTCAAAATACAAAAAAAAGAAAAAGGCGTGAGTTAGACAAGCTGTCCAAATGGCAAAAAAAAAACAGACACGCTTATCCTGCCGTTTTAAAATCGAGATACAAATAAAAAAGCGAGTGAATTAGACAATACGTCAAAATGACAAGCAACAAAAATGTCACGTTCACCCAGCTGATTTACTCATTTTAAAAAACGGAGAAAAAAAGCGTGTAGTACCATCAGTCTGAGAGTTTGGCAGGGGATATGAAAAGAGCATTTGTCCACATTTGTATACTCACAGCAGGCAATCGTATTTACTACGGACTCACACCCAATGTAGAGATGTAGTTTGATGCTTCAGAGACGGAACCACCTTCTCTCGCCGCTTTGGAGAGTAATGCGAAGCTTCGCAGGGACTCTTCCCTGCGAAGAGAGGGTCGGAGACTGCGCTGATAAAGCTCAGCCATGACCCCCTTGTATTCAGCCCGCTGCTTCACAACCTCCGCGCTGTAATCCTCGTAGAACCGGAGTTTGTGGCCATGGTATTCCAGCTCGCCTTGTTTACGTGCCTCTCTCATGATCAAGTCTTTAGTCTGGTATCAGTGGGAGCGGATGATGACGGGCCGCGGTCTCTCACGCGGGCCCGGTTTGGGTGCCAGAGTGCGGTGAGCTCTGTCCAGCTCTGGGGGAGAAGGGAGAGCTTGATTACCAAACACCTCGACGAGAAGCTCGGAGAAAAAGGTGGTGGGGCGAGCGCCCTCAAGTGACTCTGGTAAGCCCACAATACGTACATTCTGTCTCCTACTTCTCCCTTCCAAATCTGATAGTTTAGATTTCAGCAACTTGTTGTCTTCCTGCAGTGAGGAGCACGTAGCCTCAAGTTGCGCCAAGCGTCCGCAAACAGTTTCTGCATTCTCCTCGAGATCGGTTATACGTTTCCCCTGGCCTGAGACCACGGCCTGGATGTTGTCTAGCTTAGTGTCCATGCTGGCGAACGATGACTTAAACTCAGCGGCTATGGCTGCTCTATGCTGCTCAAGCAGGTCCGGAATGGAAGCCATTGAGCTAGCCATCCTCTTGGCATTTTTCCGAATCAGTGTTAGTGTTACCGGCAATACAAGCACAAAAAAAAAAAAAATGGAAATATGGTTTAATCAGTTAGGTCTGAAATAGTTAGTGGGAGCTAGAAAGCGATCGTACCTACTCCATGCTCTGTAACCCGGAAGTCCCTAAAATGACATGGTTAGATGGTTTTGAATCTTGAAACGATCTTGAAAATTACATTTCGAGGTCCATGAAATATTATGATAAACCTCTGTGCCCCCTGAGCAGAATTTATTCTCCGGAGTTCTTTAAATGTCAAACACACCCACCAAATATTGTTCAAAAGCTAAAGAGAAAGAGATGCCAAGATAGTGATTCCATGAAGATCAAAAGATAATTTGACCAGATCTGTCTGTTTAGCGAATTCCCAAACACAAACCACGTTTACGCTCAGGAGTCAAAGCGGCTGTTGTAATTAACTCTAAACAGTCAAAAGCAAAGAAGGAAGTATAGTGCCACCTTGCAATGGACTCCACATACTCCAGGTTGGAAGGGGCTGAGGGGTGTGGCCAACAAAACGTCAAACTACGACAAAGGAGATCGCTGTACAATTCCAGTGTCAAAGACCTAACAAAACTTTGACCATAGTACTGCGGTGATGTCAGCTTTCTAATAAGGGGTTCATTTTAGATAAGGCTTATCATTGTTGTTCCGGAGAGCAATTACAACATATTAATCTGCTGAGTTTAGAGGAATTGTTGGTTCAAAATAGGGTCGAAGGACCTGAAAACTGAGATAACCAAAAACCCTTGCAGAAGCACAAAGGGGAGCAAATGTTGCGTTTTCAGTTCTGCTTCACCGTTCACACTCTACCTCTCAAGTCAAGAAAAAAAAATTCTCCGAAAAAGATTTTGAAACCATATGAGATCAGAGCTGAAAAGGGGTCCACAAATTCATACAAGTACCAGACTGCTGAGACCCAAAGCAATACAACAGGACCACACTCTCCCCATTAAACTTAGACTGGACAGTGGACTCAGAACACAGGTCGTGGCACGCTCACTGGTCACATGGACCGGTGAAGACCTCTTTTTCCAGGAGCCAAGCTATGTAATGGGATTCCTCAGTATTTGACTGATACTGACTTTTCTACTTGAGGAAACTAGAAGGAACCGTGAGGATTACATATAAACTCTCGGTCATTCCCCCCATCGGCATGATGGGCAGCGGACTCATTCATGTTATATTACCTCTGGAATGTCTACTGTGGAATAAGGGAGCAGCCGCACATCACAGGCTGGTATTCACCTTTCAATTACCCCCTCCAGCCCCCATCCCCTCACCCCTGTAATCATGTTAGCTCATACATAATCACATTTCAATTACTGACAGGAGTGTGACCCTTGCCTCCCAACATGCCTAATCTAATACATCTGTTTCCCTAAAAGACAGAGGGATGCCTTGTTTTGGTAGATGGAGGAGGAAAAAAAGGGGCATGGATCAACATGCTGTGTCATGCCGAAGCTATAAAAAGGGATGCCGCAGTTTTTTTCTGAATCAGCCTGGGAAGTCGTCAGCTATTTTTAGCAGGAAGTATACTGTATGTGGAAGAATGGAAGGGATGTTACCACTTGGTTGGATTTGGACTGGTGAGTAGGAGAGGAGATTAAAAAAGTTCAGGACTGAAAGGACAATAAAAAAAAGAGGATACATTCAGCAAGAATGCAGAGCTAACAATCCAACAGACCTAGTGTGTGTGTGTGTGTGTGTGTGTGTGTGTGTGTGTGTGTGTGTGTGTGTGTCTCTATCAGCATCTCAGTCTGCATGTGTGTGTGTCAGGGGCCCTCTGAACTCTGGGCCCTTTCTGCAATCCCCACTGTTCAGGAGAGTGGAGAGAAAACACCAAAGATACCCCTCAGCCATAAATCTACCTCTTCCCCGCTCTCTGTCTGTCCCACTGGGTAAGGTAATTCTTTCCTCCCAAGACTTTTTCATCTCTTCTCAGTCTTTCTCTTTCCCCTTCACTTCTTCTTTTTCTTCCTTCTCTTTCTGTCTGCCTGCCTGGTCTTTCACTCTGTAATTCCCACTCTGTCACTCTGTGTCTGTGTGCTTAGCGGCCTTGTGTCATTATTATGGGCCAATTTGTGTCAATGCTAACATCCCATTCATCATGGGGGGAATGGTTTCCGCCAGGGCTTTGGGGGGGGAAGGCTCACATACCTCACCTCTCACATTTTCACCATGGTGGCATCCGCTCCACTATAGGGTCAGAGGTCAGAGTTCCAGACCTCCTCAATGATCACTGGCTTCTCTGAGTTCTCTGCTCTCCCACCCCCACCTCCACCAACGCTTTCACATATCCAGGTCTCCTCAACTTCACCGGTCCCTTTCTCGTCCAAAATAGACTCCAAAGTCCAAATCCAGCTTCAGCAGTTGTAAATTGTCTCATTATCCAGATGTTTTTTCTGCAGAAAGGTCTGCACCATGCTCCATACGTTATGCTTTTTTCCCCACCCCCTACCCCCACCCCACATCCCTTCAATGGCTGATAGCCCCTACACTCACTAAAACTCCTGCATGCGGGTCGATGGTTTATTTCTTATGAATGAAGGGCCCAAACGAAAGTGCATTCCTGTCTCGGCTCTGTGAGGAAGCAGCTGGGTGTTTGGTGAGTTCATGTCAGACACCCGTGTTTTACATCCATGTTCTACACACCGGAGACTAGGAATAAGCATATGGTTGAAAGCAAAGAGAAGTCGAAGACGAAGAAAAACACGAACATGGAAAAAACATAGACAAGAAGGAATGCCCCCCCCCCCCCAAGGGTGATGTGCAGACAATTGCTGTGGAAATGCTGCCACGCCACCTGAAGTAACTCTTCCTGTGGACTGTAGGCCTGGACAAAGGAGGAATTGAAGCTGATGTCAAGGTCAAGGGTCACAGCGCCAAGCTAATATCTGCTTTGATGGTTCAGACTTCGCTATCCCAAAACCTTTTCCCACGCCTGTGTCCAAGTCATCTAATTTCTCTGATTTCTTGTTTAGAGCCTGGCAAATGAAATGAGATTCATGCAGTTAGTTGACCCTCTTGATTACACGATGCAGAGAGCAAAGATTTCAGAAAAAGTTTGTGAGTTAAGACCTTTCCTGCTATAGCCTGGAAATAAGCAGCTGAGCTGAAAGGATCCTTGTTGTTATGAAGTTTTCCTTGCTTGTTTGGAGATGGTATTTGCTGTAAACCTGTGCAGTGAGAGCTTGGCTCCGGTGTATCGCAGGATGCCATACATGGAGAAAGAAGGCATGTGGGGCACACAAGTCAGTCCCCATTTCTCTCTCTGCCAGCTCCTAATTATGC
This sequence comes from Hyperoplus immaculatus, assembly GCA_949357725.1. Classification (NCBI taxonomy): domain Eukaryota; kingdom Metazoa; phylum Chordata; class Actinopteri; order Uranoscopiformes; family Ammodytidae; genus Hyperoplus; species Hyperoplus immaculatus. Next base: position 29,675,546 of record OX442354.1, on the reverse strand, counting down.
TCAATTACACCTTTAACACAAGTGGGCCGCTGTGGACATTTCTCAGGGTGTGAGGTCAAGCATTTCCTGTGTCTGTGAATGACCCAACGTCGGGGGAATTGTCTTGCATGGGCCTCTCCCCCTCCATCATTCACTCTCTCCATCTCTTTGACCCTCCTCCACTAAGCCCCCGATCCCAGACCTCCACCATTCACCAACCAGTCAGATAGTTGGAGCTTAACCTCTGTGACTTGCCAGGGTTCTCTTCTCTCAAACACAAACAAACAGGAAAAAGCATGCACAAGCTGACTCCCTCTAGTACACACATGCATGGACATAAATGCAAGCTCGTGCATGAATGCATGACATGCATGTTGTGCATGCAAAAATAACCTTCATATACAAATCTGGTTCATTTGCATACTGAAAACTCAAGATAAACTTGAAGAAGACCACACTCAACAAGACTGAAACCCCAAATCCATTTGATTTCTTTAAAGTAATCACATTTGAATTATTGAGTCCAGTATTCGGTTCGACGCTCATCCCTCTCCAGCTAGAGGCAGGGTTAGTGATAGGTTTTTCTATTTTCCAACGGTCCACTTCCTTTTTTATCCTTGCATTGTCAACAAAACACCTTCAGGTGTGTTAATTAAAAATCAAATCTAATCTTATCAAATGTTATTGACAGAGCCTGTTTGTTTAAATGTGTGTCAACATGTGTGAGTCATGGCTTCGGAAGAAACCAAACCCACCTCACAATGGTAGTGTACCAACAGGTTGGGTTCCCACACCCAGCAGGAAAATAAATACTCCATAATCACCGCCTATCAAAACAGGCAACGTACGCAGGGTGAAGGAAAATGGCGCATTCCATGGGAAATCCATAGCGAGCAAGTACATGCTCGCTCCTCCGCACTGACATTTCAGAGGCACAAGGGAGAGATTAGAGGCACATATGGGAGGGCCACAAAACCAGGATGAAAGATTGTTGAGGGAGATGGGGGTTAGGCCCCCTATTTTTATAAGATGAATCGGTGGTTAAGAGTGACACCACGATGGCTGAACTGACTTAAAGGTAAAATCTGCAAGTCGTCAAGTAAGCAGTCTCAGCCTGGGTGGACGATTTATTTTACTTAAAAATTTGCATTCTGCACAAGCTACTGGCAGACCAAGCTTGTGGAGGACGTGACAGTTTTCTAACATATATCGGATCACATGTTTGGGCCCATTTGCCAATGTGTCCCTGCAGGAGAAAAAGACACCCACATGCATAATTCAACAACGTGTGTGAGTAAGATTTTTTAATTTTTTGTTTAATGAAAAACCTCACTGTACTGATGTACAGTATGTTTTGAACATCTTTTAAACTAGCACCAGCCCACACAATTGTGCAAGCCACCATGCAGTGTGGATACCGTTCCTGCAATGACCCAGCATTTCACTCTGCCAAGAATGGAAACAAATATGAGAAGAAAAAAATAAGTCCTCAAAGAAAAATGAAAGGATTTTTTTTTCTTAAATGCTGAGCAGAGAAGTTTGGTTATTATTGGAGGTGGGGAAAAATGAAAGAGGTCATTCATGACAATGAGCCAAGATATGAGGAAACCACACTTGTGTCTGAAACAGGCAGTGGGGAAGGCTGAGCCAAGTCTTAGTCTCAGCTGTTGTTCCAAGCCACACATTTATCACACAGGCACTTCCCCACCAAGAACAGACGCTCATAGGCGGCCACAGAGGGGTGCAGACTTGCTCAAGTGACTGGATGACCCCTGAATACCAGAGAGTGGCAGGTCTGTGGGATGAAAGGAGACCTTGTCTTAGCTCCTGTCTGTCGATGGGACTTTAAGTGCTGTCCCACGTTGAGGTAGAGTGAGCACTTTGAGAGAGACAAACTACCTGGCAAATATTTGTGCGCTGGATCCACATTGTGGGCCATATGAAGAAGAGGAAAGCTGAACTGGGTGGAATATGGCCTAAAGCTATTAAACACACTGCCTTCTCCTCCTTCACATTCTTCACCTTGGAAAAAATGAACAGGATGGAGAAGGTGGAAGGTGTGGGTGAAAGAGAGAGAGGGAGAGAGAGAGAGAGAGAGAGAGAGAGAGAGAGAGAGAGGGAACAGTGTCCAACCTCAACTATACTAAAGAGCATTGTATGTAGCACTTCAGTGGGCTAACGATTATAGGAAAGCTTTTCCAGGTTTTGGCCATCTGTCACTTTTATGAACAGTGCGGTAGGAAATTGGGTCTTTGGGTAGTTTGGCCTGGGAATAATGAGCCACTGAAAATGATTGTTATAGATGACCTCTCGACACTGTTCTCATATGGAGCCAATCGAGACACAGCTCCAGAGGCCTCCTTAACAATCAGGGATAAATCAATTGGATGTTATGGGTCAGGGGTACGAGTGCTGGAGGAGGTAGCCCTGGGAACAAGGTAACAACGTTCTTCCTGCGTGGAGGAGTATTTCTGAAAGAAGAAAGGTCTTGTTCCAATCAAAGTATCATCAGCAATGTTTTAATGCGATACCTGAACTCTTAAAAAGGCGCTGCATGAAATGAATGGGAGGTACTTGGGGGTATTACTCCTCCAATTAACTTTAAGAGATGGGAGAGTAGTTGCTTTAATGTTGGGCAAAGTAAAGAAAAATGCTAAACAAGGGATATGGGAAAAAGGAAGAAGGAGGAATGCTAGCGGGGAAGATACAGGGTGTGAGGGGGATGTGTAGGGAAATGGAGAGAGGTGTGTATTCCAAAAAGCCTATCAGTTGTAACGCCAAGCCCTCTTCGGATGCCCCTCAGACAAAACACCCGATAAGGTCGATTGTGAGAGACATTCCTAAGCTGAATGGGTGTGTGTCGATGAGGGCACGTTGTGTGGTCAACAGTGCTTACACAACTGATACCAACAATCCAAGTCCCCAGAGAGTTAGCGGCAAAACAACTTCACACAGGTAAGGTGATAACAAAGCTAATCATCGACATAGCAACGTTCAGTCTACCGGTATAATTACCAACTAAAACACATTGATAAAAGTGGTCAATGTATATTCTTAATTGTAAACATAATAATAAAAAGCGATACAGTATGATTTGAATTATTTTAAGAATATTCCAATGAATTAGATATATTATTTATTAATTTTATTCTAGGGGATAGCTTTTTATTTTAATTGGATAACAATTTGTGGTACTTTATTTTTAAATATAATTTCGTTTTGTATATCTTTTTTTTATGTTTTCAGTGACGGGACATGTAGCCTTGCTGCATGGTTGTCTTATTTACATCTTGTGTGTTATTGGTTTGCCAATTTTTTTAATTTGCATTCCCTCAGGGAAAACTTTGACAGGATTGATTTACTAAACACAACAGGTAAGACTTCCAAATACTGGAACAAGTTGTTTTTGAAACATATCCTGTTACAATTGCTTTAGCCCTAAAGTGATTATGATAAAAATATTATTTGACTACATTTATTATCACCCAGAGGGGCGCTGGAACGAGGAAGACAATTACAGACATCCGTTTGCTACTTCAGCTTCAAACAGCAGACATGAGGTTGGTCCAGTTTCGCTGGTCATTTGTACACGTCAATACCTGAACTTCCTGACTGTTATGCCCCTGGGCTTTTTGAATGCAAGTTGGAAATGCCAGTATATCCCCAGGTCATGCAAATTCAGAGGTGAAAAAATGTGGTACATGTATTTGCGAGCTTTTCACGGTATCTCTTATTGCCTCACCTGCCACCAGGATCTATCTTATCTGGCATCTCATCATGTTGGAATCTCCCTTTGATCCTGAAGGCCTCCATGACTGTAGCTTACCTCTTTTTCTACTCAAATGAAATTACAGTAGAAGACAAGGTTTTTGACTCCCTTAAATTACATCATACTTCACGGGATTAGTGTCACTGTTGTTAAAAAGGATGCATTTGAGAAAAGCAAGTTAGATAGATACATACAGTAAATACCTAGAAAAATAGATGATGAAACTACTTCTTTTTCAGCATTACTTTTCCCTTTTTTTATCCTGCTGTTCTGGACAGCAGCCTTGAGGAAGCTTTCTTTCTGTCCCCACAGGACACATTTTCCAAGCAGCACACCCTACACTCATAGCTCATATCAGAGGGACGTGAAAAGGAAGGAGCTTGGTTAGACATATGAGTATGTGCTTGAAAGAAAAGAAAAATAGACTATATATGTGTGTGTGTGTGTGTGTGTGTGTGTGTGTGTTTTTTTGGTGACTTAAAGTACCCTGAGGAGGACTCATCCACGGCGTCTTTAACGCCCTCTGCGCAATGCATGCTGGGATTGGTCCCAGTCTGCTTAAACTGTAAGAAGTATTACGCAGGTAACGAAAATTTACTTTAAATGAACAGGAAAAAAAAAATGAAGAAAAGTTTTGAACACAAATTCTCCTTCGGCTAGTTCAGTCCAACAGGCTTTGCTAGCATGAAATATATCAAGATGTTCTCTGAAGTTCAGGTTATGAGGTGCCACGATCGCCTGCTGCATAAAGACAGCCTCCCTGGCGACTATAGTGGTAAGGAAAACAGTGTGTGAAGTGAGGGCTGCAAGACCTTCTGGAAGGTGATGGACATCAATGGCCAGGATGACGACAGGGGTAAATATATAGAGGAGACTATGAAAAAAACCCATACACCCACACACATACTGTACAGAAAATGCACTCACTCACACACTCACACACACACACACACACACACACACACTGGACATACAATAAAAAAAAAACAAGCTCGACAAGCTGTTGGCAAGAGTTCTCTACTTCTGCACAGTTCCACAATGAAAGACACAGATTTGAGGCCACTGTCTAACTGTGCCTGTCAACAGCCTATTGTATTTGGTTTTCAGTGAGATCCCATATGTTCAGTTCTTGTTACCACTGTCATTCTTATGGAGCCTTTAATAACCCAGCCTAATGAGAAGCATCATGACAATAGAGAGAAGGCTTTTGGTGCATGTACATCTGTGGAATATAAAGAGTGTGCTTATGAAGAGGAAAACAGGACCAACATGTTGCACTGGAAACAACAGTCCTACATAGAGTGGCTTAACAACAATAACAGATGCACAATCTGTTAGTTAAAGTTAATGGGAGATTATAGTTTTTTTATGTGCATGTAGTCACACACTTGTATGCTAAGTGCCGGAAACCAACAGAAACATGGAGAGTACTTAGCATGTTCCCTGTTAGGAAGCAGTTGGCCAACTTTTCTGCAGTTGTGAATGCACTACCAACAGCAAGTCATTTCCACATACTTTGCTCTCCGACCCAGCAGTTGGCATAGACAAAGTGAAAACCCAGCAAGCACATAGGAGCGAGATGTAGGCAACACAAGCAGGAGAAGAGGTCTCCTTTACAGTCGCTGCGTGTAGCCATTGTCCATCACATCTGTTGTTGTATTCGGCTTGCTTCCTTGTTCTACTTGCCGTTTAAAAATACCTTGGCTATCTGCTTGTTGGTGTGTTTGAAGCAGGCGAAAGAGGAAGCGATCGGCTCGGGTTATCCTGTAAGGAGCCAATCATTAACTAGGAGCTGTGTGCAGTTGGCACGGTTACAGATTATAATGTTTCAAATTATGAGACATGCGTGCTAGGTTTTCCGGTCAAATAAATGAAACATGTCTACAGTCTCAGCTGCACTCTGTACTGTGTCGGGTGCCTTCTGCTCAAAGCTAATCCATCACCATATAACACAAAGATAAAGATAAAAAAATATCTGTTTAAACTGATGCATCTCAGACACAACTCAGACAACTCTGATTGGACTCATTTTAAAATGTCAGCTAATACTCAAGTTACATTTTAAATATTACTGTGTGGATTGCACAAGTTGGCCTTGCCACAAGGTACAACTGCATCACTTTCCTTGTGAAATAACTGCAGGCAATCATGTATTGACATCATTACACACAAGCACACACATAAACAAAGTAAACTAAAAGAATAATTATGTATGTTTATCAAAATGATCAACTACCTGGATATGGTATCCATGATGGGTTTGCAGTGTTGTTTGTCTGTCAATATGTCAAAATGAAAATTATTATGTAAATGATTTACATATTTTTGTGTTCTCTAAAGGTTTCATGTATTTATGTATTTACTGTATGTATGCATGTATAGAGATAGATAGATACTGTAAATAGATACAGAGATAAATGGACAGACAGACAGACAGACAGACAGACAGACAGACGCAGAAGATAGGAAGTAACAGAGAGAGCAAGAGAAAGTAAGAGGAGAAGGGGGGAAAGGGGGGGCGCTCTGCACAAAGGAGAAGCCTGGATTAAGTCATGAGTGGCAAGCGACATAGGTTGGATTTTTAACAAGTGAGATCACATCCTCTTCCCTAAACAGAGGAGGATCTCATCCTCTGGTGGACAGGACGGACGAGCTGAGCTGAGCTCCGCCACTGTCTGTCTGTGTGTGTGTGTGTGTGTGTGTGTGTGTGTGTGTGTGTGTGTGTGTGTGTGTGTGTGTGTGTGTGTGTGTGTGTGTGTGTGCGTGCATGCGTGTGTGTGTGTGTGTGTGTGTAACAAACGGGACATCCATTACCGAGCTGAGACAGTGGCATGCAGCCCTGGCCCCGCACGCAGGAGGTTGCACACATGTCAGCAAGCTGCACATTGAGGTACACACAACTGTGTGTGTGTGTGTGTGTGTGTGTGTGTGTGTGTGTGTGTGTGTGTGTGTGTGTGTGTGTTTAGGTGATCCCCTCGGAAAGTAGTTTGCATTTGAGTAGTTTGTGTGTGGATCTTTTTAAGTATGCTTTGGTATTTATGCAAGCATGTATTACGTTAGAATATTGTGTAAATGAGCAAACGGTTGGGAATCTCCTTGGATGAGATAACACAGTTCACTGAAGGGTCTAGAAATCCTTGCTTCTTAATCAAATCACTACATCCACAGAGCAATACTTCTCTTTAATAAAGTGACCAATGTCAGTGATTTACATATGTTAAGGATCCTATCTTATAATTATAATTGTTTAAATTGGTAAATTATAAAGAGAGATTTAATAATAGAAAAGAAAACAAAAATGCTAGATGACAATGTTTTTCTTGACATATTGGCTGGATTCCAATACCCATACTATCTACTATTTAGTATGGTAGGAAAAAGATTTAGGATGTCCTGATTCTTGTGGCCAGATTTAGTATGGTTAGAAATACCCAGATGTCTACTACTTCCGTCCGAGATTTTTAGTGTTGAAAACAGCATCCCATTTGGGCGATTCCGACCCACAATCCAGTGCGCACCGGAATTTACGTCACACCGACGCAGCCTCCATATGAAAACAAACGGGGATGCGACAGATATAAAAGCAAGAGGCAAGATCAAGGCGCAATGTTAAGATGAAATAAATAAGTAAAAGTATATCCCAAGTGTATGCCTACTGCATCCTAACTAGATTATTTGTATGGTCAGATGTAGTATGTAGAATAGAAAAAAGAAAAAGTTTGCGATTTGGAATACAGGGAGAGTCTTGCTACAATATCTGCACATGGAAACTAAGGCTTGGTTAAGATTAAAGTAAGACTATGATAACAGCTGAGCTAATACAAAAGTGAATGTTAATTGCTGGTCTGTGATTGGACACAAGCTCTCCTGTCGTCTCTACTGCATAAATATTAAACTTGCTACACGCCTATCACCGCCTGGACCTCCACATCTACACAGGAGGTGCTTCATACACGCTTCTATTCCAATAAAATCCAACACACACCTCCCGCATAACTGCAACACTTGAAGCAAATATTCACACTTCAAGTTCATTTTTCTGCTGTTTTTAAGTGCAGTAACTACACAGCGGAATTTGTTGGGCTCAAAACATGGGTGGCCGGCTAGAGTCGATACTGTGCCTGGACTCTGCCTGTGTAGACATTATGTTACTTTTTGTTTTGCCTCTCAACATAAAAGGCAGGACTGGCAGTGGACGTCGGCATTGGGACATAAATCACTCTTCTCAGCATGGAAGAATATGGTCGTCATGCTGAAACATTCAAACTACTCATGCGGCATAATGCAAGTCCTTGTCCCCGCGGAGACACCTGTCCCTTTTCCACTGTTACTGAAGAAGCTATACTGCTGCAAAGGACCCCCTCACTGCGTCCTCCAGCAGACCTGTTCACCCCATAACTCACATTGGACCAAGGGCCGATGAATGATGCCGGCGGTCTGTGGCGCTGTGGGAAACCCCAGACTTGAACCGCCACCTCACAAAAAAATTGGACTCATTCACAGATCAATCATTCGTGGACAAACCCTGAATATTTTTTGCTACAGCGAGGGTGCCCAGAGGAAGCTATAGCTCCAAAAAGGTTCATAGTCAGCAGTGGTGGTTCCGATTCTACAGGAGATGTGGGAATATGGAAACAGAAGACATTTGAAAATATCGCCACACAACATAGCTAAAAAGTCCTTCCAGAAAGAATACAGATCTCAGAGTCTATAAATCTTGTTTCTTCGGGGGAATTCTGAAGGATACAAGACTTATTTTTTAAAGATTTATGTGACGATGTTACTAAAAAAAGAAAGACAAATGTGAAGGCACCGGAACACACAAGGAATGCAGCTCTAATCTTAACCCTATCACACGTTTTGGGTACCTAGACACTTTTACAACTGTGAATCATAATTCTTATTGCATAATGAAAGAAGGGAACACAAACAACACACGGCCCCCACACTCCTACCATCCCTGCTTTTCTCCCACCTTGAATTCTGATGTAAAGAGATACAACGCATGAAGGCAATCCAGGTTCTCTTCCTCCCACACTCCATCCTTCCTTTGACGCCCCTTCTCCACTTCCCATCCCCGAGCAGACATGACCCTGTGTGTGTGTAGACTGCAGGCTGGAGTAGTAAAAACTTTGGCCTTTGGTGAGCTGAGTGGAGATGGTGCACAGATGGAGATGTTCTCCCCTTATAGCATCAAAGAAATGATAAAAGATGGAGGAAGAAAGAGAGAGAGAAGAGTTAAAGGTGCAGTCAGCGATTCTGAAGTCAACACTTGTTGTCAAAATCACTTTTTTTCTAAATCAGTGAATACCTCCTCACTATCCCCTACCTGTCCTAACTGTGTGTGTGTGTGTGTGCTATAGACTCTGGCATGTTGCCAGCCATGGTGGAGCCCCTTTACATACATGTTTACATGGCGTTTGTTTACATACCAGTTTACAGAACCTAGGCTATGCATAAACAACAGATTATTTTTCACACACACACACACACACACACACACACACACACACACACACACACACACACACACACACACACACACACACACACACACACACACACACACACACACACAGTAGCGGATAGTGAGGAGATATTTGACAACCAATATTCTACAGAATCACTGACCGCACCTTTAAAGAAAGGGGCGTAGGGGTGAGGGGGGTGAGGGGGGTTAGAGAGACGGGTTCCAAAAAGATAAATAAGCATTTGCCGTTTGCAATTTCCCTCCCCTGTGGATGTACTTCCTTGTTGTTTATAGCAGAGTAGCCTGCAATTTCATCCCACCACCTCTCCCTCTCTCTCTCTCTCTCTCTCTCTCTCTCTCTCTCTCTCTCTCTCTCTCTCTCTCTCTCCACCCATCCCCCCCCCCCACACATACACACCCCTCTCCAGACTGGGCTTTCACTTTGGGGGGCCCTCAGCTTCCCTCTCGGCTGACCAGGGAGCTTTCAAGGTACCCTGATGGATGCTAATGCTGGACTCTTTCAGATCGTTTTACAGCCGCAGCCTTTGATCTGCCAGCAGGCCTTCTCTCCACAGGCTGCCTGTCCTGAGAAAATGTAAATCCCCGCCTTACAGACACCTGTAAAAAAAGGAAAATACAACAGAAAAGGGGAAAAAGAAGAAGAAGTTACTCTAAAGAAAAGGCGGGGAAAAAGAAAAGATACAGTATTGTGAAAAAGGAGGGCATAGTTTACATTGCGGCGACAAAAGAAGGAGTTGGAAATTGTGCGGAGGAGAGCAAGTGGCAAAAAAAACTGAAGAGAAAGGACTGGAGGAGGACATGGCAAAACCAACAAAGAAGGAAAAAGAGGAATGGCTACTACAAAAAGCCAAAGACAGAAGGGACACGGACGCGGGCAATAGAAAAGAAAAGGCTGCGACGTAGTTCATCTAAAGACCCCAGCATGGAGGGACAGGAGGAGAATGGCCGGGGAGTGAGAAAGGAAAGGTGGAAATTGTGGAAGCGAAAGTTAGTAAAGGCAAGAGACAGATGGACAATTTGACTTGGGAAAGAAAGAGAGAGAAAGACCGAAAGCCCAGCCCAGACAGACATACTGTACGAGGCCTGCTGCGTGACTTCGACAGGCGCATGTGATTTGGTGGAAAACTTAAAGGTGCAGTCAGCCATTCTGGAGAATGCTTGTTGTGTGAATATCTCCTCGCGAATCCGCTACCTGTGCAGAACACAAATCCAGTGTTAAACCACAGCCTAGGCTCTGTGAACGGGCATCTTGCTAGCTACGGTGGGCCCCTTTGTTTTCAAACCCTTTGTTTATCTACAGAGCCTAGGCTGTGTATTAACTTTGTGTATTTCTTTTGCAG